>VWZW01006553.1:2238616-2453135 GCA_013397115.1 Edolisoma coerulescens
GGGACTGTGGGAACCTCATGAAGTTCAGCAAGGCCAAGCACAAGGTCCTGCACAAGGTCCTGCACCTGGATCAGGGCAATCCCAAGCACAAATACAAGATGGGTGGAGAATGGATTGAGAGCAGCCCTGAGGAGAAGGACTTGAGAGTGGTTGTGGATGAGGGGCCGGACATGACCCAGCAATGTGCACTTGCAGCTCAAAGTCACCAAGGATCTTGTTCTTCGTGCCATGAAAGTGATCACAGGGCTGGAGCATCTATCCTGTGATGAAAGACTGAGAGAACTGGGGTTGTTTAGCCTGGAGAAGAGAAGGCTTTGGGGAGGCCTTGTATGCCTTCTTTAGGTACTGGAAGGCAGCAGTAAGAAAGCTGGAGAGGGATTTCTTACAAGGGCATGCAGTGATAAGACAAGGGGGAATGGCTTTAAACTGGAAGAGCAGATTTGGATTAAGTATTAGAAAGAAATTTTTTACTGTGAGGGTGATGAGGCCCTGGCACAGGTTGCCCAGCAAAGCTGGGGCTGTCCCATTCCTGGAAGTGTTCAAGGCTGGTTTTGATGGGGCTTGGAGCAACCAGGTCTAGTGGAAGGTGTCCCTGCCCATGGCAGGGGGGGTGGGGTGAGATGGTTTTTAAGGTCCCTTCTACCCAAACGATTCTGTGATTCTGTGGCCTTCATCCAATCTCCAGCAAACCCAGTGGACTTCAATGAATTGTGAAGTTGACTCTACTTTAGGCAATCTACCCTTTTGACTAGACTGTATGGATTTGTCTTCACAGAGCCCTCACTGTCAGGGTTAAGAATGTTTAACTGAACATACATGATCCATTAGAGCTCTGTAATTCTTGAATAAACAGTCTTTTCAGTGCTTTACTTTTGCATGGGAATATTTTACATATGTTTTTTTGAAGCCCAGACATGTCAACAGCTTTCCTTGAGCTTTTAATGGGAATTAAATAATAAATAAACTTGGAATGAGTTAGAAGTTTTTACTTGCATCCTCATAGTGATCTCATTTTGAGTCTTAACTACAGCGTACCACAGAACTTAATGGCATCTGGATAAAGCAGTTCTATGTTTAATATGGTTTAGGGGAGGGATAGTGAATTACATGCTCTGAGGATGGGCTCCTAAAGTGTCTCTCTGCATTTCTTTCTGGAACTTTGTTCAGTTGGTTTAGTGTGTATGCTTTAACTTCATTTACAGCATCAACTAAAGGCCATTTAAAGAAAAAGTTGGCACTTGATAGACTATTAATGGTGGCTGTCTGATCCTCTATGTCTATAAACTCATTACTAACCTGTAATATCAGTACATCTTTTAGTGTTTTGAAAACATTTTTTAAATAAAAATGTGTCTGTAAATTATCTTGGCAAACTTTGTCATAATTGCTCATTGCGTTTGAGTTTGCAAAAATAGCTTTGTTTATGATGTGATATTTTTAATGGCATATTTCACTGTTTCCATTTAAACTTCGAAGTGACATCTTTGTTTTTCCCCTTTAAAGAGCAGCATAATCCAGATGTCTGTCAGAAGAGTTGTTGATGTAGCATTTTATGAGTAATCCTTCTGTTTGAGGTTTTTGTTTTGTCAGAACTGTTTGCCAAGCTCTTATGAAGCTCCCCATGAATATTATTGATGTATACTTCCTTTTAAAGAAGTGATTATCCAGGCAGGAATACAAATTCAACAGCCAGCTCTAAACCACAAATGTTTTCTCAAAAGTTATGTGATGTCATAGGAGGAGTTAATTTGTCGATGTAATGGAACAGGGGGGTACTGAGTGAACATTATTCCCCCCATCCCTTTCCACTTCTTAACCCTTTGAGGCAGGGGCCAGCATTCAAGTTTGGAGGACTTCAGCTACTGCACAGAGTGACCTCAGGGTGACTGTGTGTGTAAATCTTTGATAAAGAGATGTTCATAGTTCCCAGCCTGTTTTCAGAGAGATGAGTGTGATTGCGAGAAACTTCCAGTAACACATGCCAGGTAGCCTCAGGTATCCAGCAATTATCATTTCAAACCCAGAGCTGATAGTACAGTGATGCTCTCATTTGTTGCTGCTAAAAAGTTTTCTGTAAATATTTGAACATTATGCATATGCAGACATCCTTCTCTAGTCATTTTTTCTCAGGTAGTTCCTTAGTTCAGATGGCTGTGACTTAAATTCTTTGGACCTTAGTGAGGACTGGCAGCATTGCCAGGCTTTTCCCAAGCATTCCAGAATCCTTATGGCTTGCAAATGCCCTGGGATCTGCAGACCTCGCAGCATTTTAGCTTGCAAATTAGTAGTTGGCTGGTTGTCAGTTGAGGAAAAGAGAGAGCTGTAAATTCTGTAATAAATAATACATTAGGGCAAACATAACAATAGTATTCTGGAGACATTGTGGTGCAGAGCAGTCACTCCTTCCCATAAAGTCAGGTGGGACTGTGAAAATGGATGCATACTTCATTTCCAGCCCTGTGGGGTTTTTTTCTATCCCAGCCTGCAACTCTTGGCTGCAGTTCTGGTGAACTTCCGAGCCTGTGTAGCTTCTTGTGGGATCTGTGATTAGTCCCTTCTCAGACCACTTGCTCAGTTTCTGGCAACAGCAGGACAAGAGGTCACACCAGGCATTATAGAGCTTTTCATGCTAAACATGCTAAGATAACAGAGAAAGATAGCAGCACACAGTTGTCCCTTACCTGGCAGCACTGACACCTTTGGGGGTGGTGGTTGTATTTACCTCCCGTGTCCATGTAACTTCCCAGGTGTGCTGAGCTCGGCTGTTTGCAGTGACTGATCATGATTTGGCAGATACACTGCCTATAGCACCCTTCTGCTGCCTGTGAAACTTCTACGTAGCCTGCCTAGTAAGTGTTTGTACTTTATGTTGGAGTCTTTTTTTTTTCTCCTCCGATTTGCTTTCCTTTGCCTTGTTTATTTGCAAAGAGAGGATGTTCACTGTCCAGCATTTCGTTCCTGTTCTTCAGCCCCTGCCCCAGGCTGTGGTACCTGCTGTGGGGGAGGTTGTTTACAGGGCAGAGCATCTTGTAAAGGGCATTTTTAAAGCACTTTGTGCTTCAGAGTTGATTTATAGCTTGTCTGCACAGGCAGGCTTTCATAGAATATTTTTGTGTTAAACTTTTTCTGGTTAATTAACCTGCAATAACTATATCCACATCCTTGGCTTTATCCTTCATGTTTTCCAAATACTTTTTTCCAACCACAAGTGAGATGTGGGAAGGCACTGCATGATGTCCATGTTGTGCACTTCTGCTGTTAAGTGATCTCTTATTCAGGGAGGCTCTGGAACAATGAGTTCCTCATTGCAGTACTGAGTTGCCAAATGCTGCTGCCTGCTCCTTACCTTTCTTCAGAGCTGCTGTATTGCTTTTGGATTCTTTGTGACAGAGAAGCTCTGAAACAGTGTCTTGCTGCATAAAAAAATTTTGGTTTTGGCTTGACATCGTATGAAATCATTGTCTCCCTAATCCTCTCTTGCCTTTTGGAAGCCTCTTTTCTGATTTACTACTTAGAGCTGAGCTTTCTGCTAGCTGCTTGTACTGTCTCCATATCTCATTGTTTGCTGGGGCAGCTGAGTTCTTCTTTGGCCAACCCAGAACTGCAGAGGGGAGTCCAACTGATACAGCTGCTCTCTCCAAAAGATCCAGACCTGCTTGTCGCTGACCAGGTCTTCCATGCCAAAGACACTTCTGATTATTCCATCCCTTCATGAAGATGTTTGTGTCGATGAGAGGTGAGCTGACACCAGCTTCCCATACCATGGCCTGCAGCTGATTTAACCTGAAGAAAGAGCTCTGTCCTTCAGGAAGGAAGAGATGCAGTATCTGAAGTAGATAGCTTTAGATCCAGTTGCTTCAAGTCACTTGATTTAGAAGCTTAGGCACAGGACAGAGTACTTAACCTGTCCATTTCGCAGTAGTTAGGCTCCCAAAGGAGAGATGAGGCTGCTGCTGTAGGCTCCTGTAAGGCACCCTCAACTTCATGAGAGTTGATACAGAGAGAAAGGAGGTTTTAACTCTGTGCAGGGTAGTACGCTATGGTGAGAGACAACCTTTGGGTTTGCTGTTAAAAGCTCCTTGCTGTGTTTCTGCCTTTTCCAGTTTCAATATTTTATTTTAGTGGTTCAGAACTGCCTGACAGGTGTTGCTCCCCCTCAATGGTGACTGCAGTAAAGTTCTGGTAAGCTTAAAATCCTTTCCTATAAGCAGCCAAGGTTTTCTAAAGCAGGGGAAGCAAAACTCACCCAAATGCTAGTAAGTAATGTAAATTGCAGTATTTTAAAGACATTAAGTCTGTCATCGTATTTCCCCAAGTAATTTTTACACTTGTCTGGAACTGTGTGTCCAAGAGTAAGCAAACAGATTTTGAACTTTGTCCCGTCTTTGCATACAGGTAATTTCCTTTCTTGCTCTTTGTTGTTTCCTTTTGATTCTTCTTTCTTCAGATGTCCCATATCCAGCTGTGAGTTCTGTTTTGCCTTTCTGTATCACTGTCTAGAGCCTGCAATGTGCTTTGTAAATATTTTTCATGTCTTTCATTACTGAGGTAGAAAAAGGTTTCCTTCATGTAAAACTGTCTTTGGCTTCTCAGGCTTCTTCCCTATCTGAAACCCATTTTATTTTTATTACTCTCAAAGGTTTTTTTCCTGTTCTGTGAAGTTCTGGAACCAGAGTCCTGAGGTGGCTTTGAGAAGTGTGTGTTTCCCTAAGGAGATCTTTCAGAGTAGCTCTGGCCTAGTGTTGCCCTTGGAGATGATGGGGTAACTATGATGTGATGAGTCACTATGCAAAACAGAAATTACTCCCCTGAGTAATTTCCCCTTTTTTCTTTCTTTTCCATAAACTGCCTCGTGAAAACAGTGCTCTTTTCAACAAACTAAAAGCAAAACAAAGAAAGGATTCTATTTTTGTTAGTGCGTTTTTAGGCAGTCCATGCTATATTCCTTAGTCATCTTGTGAAAGTCAGAAATACTCAATTAAAAAGTCACAACAATGTATTCAAGAAGTGTTAAATAGATAAATAAGTAGACCAGCTATTTGAAAAGCCCTGGCTCCGAAATGAATCTAGACCTGTAAAGAAGACAGGCTCAGAAGAGCATGGAGCTCTGTGTGATGGAGTGAACTGTAACGATGAGGGATAATGTGGACAAGATGTTTGCATATCCATGCCTTCCCCTGCCTTTCATGTGCTTCCTCTTTTATTATCTTACTTTGTGTTTTCAAGAAACTAACGTGCAGCTGCCTAGTGGTTAGACAGCACTCAGTTTTTTCTGCATGTAAACTTTCGATGTGTTTTATTGAATCATAGAATGGTTTGGGCTGGAAGAGGAACCTTAAAGGTCATATAGTTCCAAACCCCCTGCCATGGGCAGGGCACCTTCCACTAGGCCAGGTTGCTTAACCAACATCCAACCTGGCCTTGAACACCTTGAGGTTCCTTAGATGGTCTTGACCCTGATCTTATCCCGTAGCGGGTGGTTCTTCATTCCCCCAGTCCCTGCCTGTGACTCAAGCAGTGTGGGTGGAGCACCTGTGACTGCAGACTGAGGCAAAAAAGTCACTGACTATCTTAATGTTCTCCATATCCCAAGTAACTAGGTTTCCCATTTCCTTCCGGAGAGGGCCAGCATTTTCCCAAGTCTTCCCTGCTGTCACAAAAGTACCTATAGAAGCATTTGTTGTTGCCCTTGACGTCCTTGGCCAGATTTAATTCTCTCAGCACTTTAGCTTTCCTAACCTAATTTGGGATGTCATTCATCTAGCCCTAATCTCATCCTTTTAACCTTTTTTTTAGTGGTCTGATCTTTTCTTCTTTTTTTTCCCCCTCGTTTCTCAGGCTGATAGTGCATTGTGCCTCTCAGCCAGCTCTCATTACAGATCATTCATTGTAGCATGAACCATTTGGTCAGCTAGTCAAGCCAAAGTTGCTATATGCTTCATTTGCAGAAATATAGTAGGAATTTAGCAGTTTTATTAAACTCTTAATAGAGCTCATTGCCTGACTGATCCACAAAGTGACCTTGGATAAGTCATTTAGTTTTTCTGTGTGCTTCTGTCTCTTGTACCCTTACCATCCTCAACTTCACCACATCTCTTTGGGCTGTAGATATTCAGCACTGAACCAGTTTCAGGCTTTCACAAGGGAAATTATTTGGTCAGGCTATTTAAACATAGCAAGTGTCATACAAATATTCTGAAATAATATCCTAGCAGGGTAGGGAGATAACTTCCAAGGGGATGTTTTGCATGGTAAACTTTCCATAGCTTGCAGGTTGGATTAGTGAAGTGTTACTCTGCCACTTCAAAATTATTATAAATACACAAAACATAAAGTTTATATAAAATGAAAAAAAGGCTTAAGCTGAGGCAGTGGGACAGAAGCCCTGATTGCATTGCAGAGAGAAGTGCACTGTAAACTTCAGATTCAGATTGTATCAACTCAATTACATGTATGCAGCAATCTTGTCATTGTAAGAATCTTCTTGGTAGAAACTGAAACTCCAGTGCTAAAAACGTGAAATCAATAGGCACTGTTATATCCACTTAAAAAAAAAAAAATTGTATTGATTTGCAGATAACAACGGCAGTTCATTCTTGCAGGATTACATGCTACTTCCTGTCATAAAGATTACTTCAATATGTATTGCATCTGAGATGGAGAATGTAGGGATGAAACTGCTTTGCTTTAATGAATAGTCATTTTACTCTGTGCATTAAAATGAGATATGTTCCTTTAAATTTATCTCCAGGGATTATTTTGATTTCATGGGCAAACTCTGTGTTACCAAAGACTCTAGAACACTATTAAACTTTTAAATAGTCTTAGATTGCCTTGTTTTTGCAAGTGCTTGAACTCATCCTCTCTTTGATAGCAACTAATTAGGCAAAATACCGTACTCTTTCTGGTCTCCTCCACATCCTTGATCAGAGGGTTAACACCATGTTATCTTGGGTATTAGATGTTATTTGCTAAACCCCGAGTGTCTACCAGCATCTAACTCTCCGTGCTTTGTTACAAATTTCTGTTGCCTTCTGGGGTTTAAGTTCTCCATGCTGATCATGGTGGTCTCCCATTGAGCAGCTTTCTTTTTGATTTTTTTTTGGTGCTGTGATGCATTTGAAGCCTGCTCTCATTATGCATAGGTGATTTCATCTTTGTGTATTAAAGTAACTCTTTTCAACTCTTTCTAGGTAATCTGGCTTCCCAGAAATCTTCTGCTAAATGCAAGGGTTTGCTGTCCTGTTTACTGACTGTTACACCTGAGGCTGATTTTGATACAGGTTCTGGACATCGCAGGGTAAGTGTGCAGATGTCTCTTTTTGTGTTTTTTCTTTCATGGTCTCTTTCTTGCTTACACAAACACAATTTGGGCTCTGCTTTCCTTTTCAGTGACTGCAGCAAGTCCCTATTGCAGCATGTGCAACTGAGCATCTGTGTTATAATAGAAAAGTATTGTAATATGATAAATGCTAATGCTGTAAAACTGATCAGGAGTATTTGAATTTGGTGGTGTTAGCTCCAAGAGAGAGCAAAGTTTTTTGTGTATATTGGCCTAGACTCATAGGGCCATATCTTATAAAACTGTAAAAAGCTGTAAGAGGCTTATTTGGGTGTAGTGAACTTTGAGTTTTAAGCTGATAAAAGTGCATGTATTTTTATATTACAAGTGAAATATTCTTCCTGATGTACATAGTTAAAATATCTGTGAAGTTTGCAGGATTTAGTTCAAATATTTGGAAAAGGGAGGTTAAAGGTTAGTTGGTTTCTTGGAAAAAAGAATGAACTGATTCCCTCTCTTATCCAATTCTACTATGCACATTACAGTAGAAACTTAAATACTTGACTTCATTGTTGAATGACTCTTGTGGAATTTTTCACCTCCTGCCTACGGGAGGAGAGTTCAGTTTTGTGAACAGAGATTTGATTTTTCTTTTTTTTTTTTTTTGCCTCTTCCTCAGTCTTGATCCTCTGCTTTCACCTTCTGTTTCAGCCTGCTATTTTTCTTGCTTATTCCCATTTCTGACTTCTTTTTGCGTTTCTCTCTGTTTTTCGTTACTGAGCTAATCCTGTGCCTTTATGCAGTTTCGTGTCCTCTTGGCCTCCTTTGACCAGCTTTCTGGCTTCTTCCGTCCAGATATGTAATTTTTTGGGATGATTCAGGCTGGAAAACACCTGTGCAGTTGTCTAGTCCAATCTCCTGCTCAGAGCAAGGTCACTTTAAGCAGGTTGCTTGAGGGCCACATCCAGTTGGGTTTTGAATATCTCCAAGGATGCAGACTCCAAATATTAGACTCCTGTTACCGTGTTTCACCACCTCATGAAGGATATTCTGTTCATTTATAATCTGAATGTTCATTGTTGCAGCTTCTTTGTTCTTGTCATATCGCTGCCCTTTCAAGAATAGGGTCACTGTGTTCGCTTTGCTCCCTCCCTTTGGGGAATTGGTAAACATAGTGAGATCTAGGGGAGACCTCTGTTGTAGCCACCAATATCGTCCACTGGACTTTCTCCAGTATGTCAAAGCCTTCTTGTTCTGGAGGGCTCACAAATCATGCAGGGAGGGGGAGGGTTGCTTCCCTGGGCCTGCTGGCTGTGCTCTCACCAACGCAGCCCAAAATGGACACGCTTGGGTTTGTTTCAAGGGCACGTTGTTAGCTCAAATTGTACTTGCTGTCTGTCAAGACTACCAAGTCCCATATTATTTTATTTTTCATGTTTTCAGTCTATTTAATCCTTCTCATACACTGTCATGTATTTCCTACTTCCAGCGTTTGCTCTTTCTTCACAGGATTCCTTATTGAACACCTCAGTATCCCCAGTGCATCTTCATCGTAATGTTTCTGGCAACCTCCTCCCCTAAATGTGCATGAGCTACACTTTGGAAACAGTGAAACACTTTTGGAAATGAGTTTATTTCCATGAGCAGCTAGCTTAAAGCTTTCCATGTAGCTTTGATAATTTAAAATCCTTTTTTCAATTCCTGTCATTAGTATTCACAATAGATCAGGAAATTGTGTGTATGCTTAGGTGTGTACAAGTGTGCATGAGAGGGTATATTTAATCCTTTTTTCTGTACTGCCAGTACACAGCCATAAATAGTGTATATAATAATAATACATATATGAAACTGTTGCTGGAAATTGAGTCTGAATTATGAACAAGACTTCTTTTATATTCCTTCCTTATGTTTGTCCCTGCATGTGTGTGTGTGTGATGCTACAAATTGCAGATGCCAACAACTGTAATTGTAGTAGTAGTTAAATCAAACATTCTGCTCCTTTTCTTTTTTTGGTGGCCCTCACGATGAGTAATGTATCTGTTTTTCCTGTATTTTAATAGAGCATGTATGTTGGGAGATATGCCAGAGAACAAGCACTCCGGAATACAGTCTCAGCCTTAGCTTGACATGATGATCAGATGGTTCTTGGGGAAAGGAGACATAGTCCTGTGCTCTTGGAAGCTTTGCTGACTGATGCTTTAGGGGAAGGACCGAGAGGGCATCAGTAGTTCAGTGCTGATATCATAGTTACTAGTTTGGCCAGGGTGGCTGGAGCTCCTCTCCAAATCTCTCTGTTTATATCTACCAAGGAGCAGAACAAAAGCATGCATTGGGGGGCAGGTAGAGCTCAGAGGGTTAAACATACTAAGTCAGGGGAAAAAATAGTTGAGCAGAAAATAAGAGAAGTGGAAAGGAAAAGAAAGCATACAGAAAGGAGGATAAAGACTTTAACTTGTGACAAAGTGTTTTGGTTTAAATTCAGAGAAGTGTTGTCCAACTCGTGAAGAAGTAGTTACACTAGTGCAGCTCACACAGTGATGAGTGACAGTTTAATTCACTTTCTGTGGTGGGGAATGTCTAGTAAATCTGGCTTGTGATAAGTTGCCACATTTCCTAGTCACATCAGTATGAAATGTCTGGGATAATCTTAGGCTGAATATCCAGTTACTGCAAAGCAATTCCGTTGGGCTGTGGGATGCCCAGGGGCATTTCTGCTATGGTGCCTGTGATCTGGTTATATAACATACACGTAACAAAAGAATTTTAAAAACTAATAATTTGGAAATGAGAAGCCAGGTGTGTCCAGGCCTCTTCTTGGAGGCTTCTGTTGCATGTGAGAAGTTGTTTGGAAAGGGCCTGAGTTCCAGGATGGACTCTCCCTGTCTCCTTCTGGTAGTGGGCTGCACGTAGGAGTTGCACACTTGTCTGTCACACCCGTTTTTGGATATTCCTAGCTCAGCTGTTCCCATTAAAAGGCCTTTTAACTCAGTTTTTCTGAAGGATATAAAAAGTATTTCTGCATGTTGACTGTAGCCCTGTATATCCTGACAGTCACGTGTGGTTGCAGTTTTTGTATTCCAGTTGAAGAAGTACTTAACCCCAGTGTTTTCTGGTTCAAACTGAATTAATTTTCACCATATGCAGCACCTCTTACAACTGTGCAGGTGGTGGGAAGGAATTTGAAATGAAGTCGAGAGCTGTTTTGGTGATGAAGTTATTTTAATAACTGTGGGTCTCCCTGCACAGCAGACTGATTGTTTTTTGGAGTATTTCTTCGGAGGAGGGAGGGTCAGGAAGGTGTGTAAACTCCAAGCGAGACCACAAGTGACCACGTGTCTTTAGGAGCTTGAGCACAGTGATTGTGTTTTGCTTTTCATTTTCACAGTTTTCAAGTGGGTGAAAGCAAAGATTTGGATTTGTTCCATTTTATCCCTCTCAGGATAAGAAGCAAGCTGAATAAAGTAGAAAAAGTCACAGAAATCCAGGGTCACACTTCTTGTGTGAATTTGTGATAAGCTTTGGGATGCAGCAGAAGAACCAAATAGCAACCTCACTTGTCTTTGGGATGGTATTCAAAGAACAGTTCAGTTTGGGAACAACCTTGGAGGGGTCATCTTGTCCAAACTCCTGCTCAAAGCAGGCAAAATGCAGGGGCAGGGCAGGTTGTTCAGGACTGTGTCCATGTCCAGGCAAGTCCTTTAATACCCCTGAGGACAAGGGCTCTGCAGCCTCCTCACGCAGCCCTTCTGCTGGTTAAGCACCTGCTCCGAATTCTTCTTCCAGATTTTCCCTTGATGCAGCTGGCACCTGTTGCCTCTCTTACTGCACACCCCAGGAAGATTCTGGCTCACCACATGCTCCAGACCTTTAACCATCCACTAAATCATGACAAACTGGAGATTTATGGTTATGAAGAGCTCAGATCAATGTTTCCCAAGCACCTATGAATCAGGCAGTATTTTTTGAGTTTACATCCATTTAACAGCATCTGTGATGGGGTTTGGGTTTTTTTGGGTTGTTTTGGAAGAGGGCTCTGATTTTACTGTGCTGTTATGTCAGGGAGCAAGGATGGAGTCAAGCACAGACAGCACTCACTCTAACATCTGTGTAGGTGCCAAAACAAAAATACCTGTGTTCCTTTCTGCCTATAGATAATACATGGCAAATAGACATGGATTTAGTCACAGAGCTTGGAGGTGGAGGTGGTTCCTGTTCCTGTCTCTTCCACAGCTTCTTAGTAATAGTTGTGCCTCAACTTCTGTGCCTTTAAAATAGAGATTATGCACTCTTATTCACTAGAGTGCTACAAGTCCTACAGTAACTGTTAAATCTTTTAGTTACTTAGGAGAAAAGTGCTTTAAAAAAGGTTAAAATATGGTTTTTTATGGTATGAACTATATGTTTGTAGTTGCACAGCTTTATGTTAACTCCATATTCTTTGTAGGCTGCTTTTAAACCTAAGAAGTGTTATTCTGTAATGCGTTGTTTTACTGTACAAATTGGGTGCTTTTATCCAAATTACGTGTTGGAAAGCAAAGGTGGCACACACAAGGGTTGTTAGGATAGCCTTTTTTTCACACAGAAGATTTAGAAGTAGAAACAAAGCTTAGAAACTTGATTCTTTTAAAAAGTAAGTCCTTTCATAAAAGCAGTTAAGTATTCTTTCTGTCAGCTTTAATAATAATGAGCTTTTTGGTGCTGGGATGAGCGATAATTGCAAATGGCAAAAAGTCATCAGAATGTTGTTGCTCAGATTGCAGATTTTATTAATCGTAAAAGAAATGATTCACCTAGAAAGGCTGTTTTATAAGTGCTCATTTACATGAAGATTTGCTGCCTAATTTATTTGGTTTAAAAGAAAAAAAAAAAATCACGAAAACCCATAACCAGGAACTTGCACAAACTTAGTCCTGTCCTTCAAAACCCTGATTATTTTGTCCTTCCCCATCTAGTTTGCTTATAATGCCATCTGTGCTCCTGCTTATCAGTGGGACCAATCTTATTTTTGCCTCCTCTTTCTCACAAATGTACGTGAAGCTTCTTGGAATTATTTTACAGTTGAGTGCTGTGCATCTTCCCTGCACGAATTTCCTCCACATTTAAAAAGGATGTTTATCTTTTATGAATGACTTCTTGGGTAGATGAGTTGTTTGGCCCTTTACATGTTTCTGATCTCATGAGGTGTTGGGATTTGCAGATATAAATTAAATTTTCATCCGTTTTCTCCCACTCCTTTTATGTTGTTTTCAACATGAGTCTAGAGTCAGTAAAAAAATGGAGCACATCCTTCACTGTAAGAATACAATTAGTCAGTGAGCCTGCCCTGTGAGCTTAAAACAGGGTACATGCTAAAGGATCTCTTTAATTGGGGTTTTGGATGGTAAACTCTTTGGGGTAATGGTGCAGCCTTTACATGTTCCTGCTAGAGAATTCATACAGAGAGCATTGCTACGGCATGAATATTCAGCAGCTGCCTGCCCCTTATTCCTTGTGCTGAAATATTAATACAGCAGTGATTCTTCACCTAATCGTGCCGAGATCAGGTGCGTGTAAGTAATCCTACTGACAATATCCCAATATCCTGCATGCACCCCAGCCTTCCTGTGGGATCACGCTTTCCTGGACCATGCTGGACACCAGTTGCTCTCAGTAAATCCACAACTGCTGTTGCTAAAATGATGATAGGCTCTGCTCCTGGCTGTGTGCCAGCAGGTCACCCTTTCAGCCTGTGGAAGGACAGTAACCCCAAGGGGGCAATAAAGCTGCTGCTCATCATGGCAAGAGTGAGTTCAGATGTGCAGATGGAGAAGCACTTTACTATAATTCCCATTGTGATAAAGCTGTCTTTGAACTTTACCCAGTACCAAACTGAGATCCTTCACTTGGCATTGTCATCACTTGGGCCTTTTCAGGATCAGGTTGCAGGAGAGTTTGTGGCAAATCCTCTAAGGAAGCACAGAATTCCTGTGCCCTGCCATGCTTTGGGCTGTAACTTGAAAACAGGATTTCACAGGATTGATGTGGCAGACTTCTTAGTCTATTTTCTAAACTAATATCTAAAGTTAGCCCCACCAATTCTGGTCTGAGAGTTGGCTGTTGAAACTCTAATGTATTTTAACACAAGATTATGCAGGCTGAAGTGAAGTTCGGTGTGGTAGTGGAGCAGATTCTTCTGTTTCATGTATATTTGAAAGCTGAGAAAGCTTCTGCTGAAGTCAGACAACACTGGCTTGTCAAATTGCTCACAAACGAAAAGATTGCTCTTGGATGGAATTAATTTGCAGTATCTCATTTACTATCTTAGTTTTGTCATGAATTTCCCCTACTCGGCAGCCTGAAATGCCAAGTGAAGAAGTGTTTCAGTGGGAGATAATATAATATATTAAGAAAATGTTATTGATCACAGTATGCTTTTACTGGAAGATGACTTTTTCTGACCGGAACACAAGGGACTTTGCCTTGTTATAGTAGGAAAATGTATTGTAATATGCAAACAGGATTATTGTTAAGGTCACAGCAACTTTGTTTTTACATTCCACTTTCTCTGGAAGCGAGCTTCTCTACAACTAATGCTGTCAGCTGGGGTAGAGTGAGAACAATTTCAGTTTTAACTTTCAAGCAAGAGATTGCAGCAAGTGTTTTTGGTTTTTGAAGTAAGGAAATAAATATTGTTTTCCACATCACCAAAGGTCAGAACTATAATTCCATAGGGATTATTCTAAGCATTTCGTTATGATGATGGACTGCTTTGTGGTGGTTCTTTGTCAGAATCAATTAATGCACATTTCCTCATCACACGTGTGTTCCATACATACCTTACAGACAGAAAATATTGCATGTTTGGGTTTAGAGTGGCTTCCACACACAAGGACTATGAGGCACTTAATTTCTCCATGTAATGTGGGAAGATTAGCCAGGTGGGAGAGTCCATGTTGCTCACAGACATCTTATGTGGGTCTGTGGACATAATTACTCTGCAAAGCATGAAGGCATAAATTTGTGATGGGATGCCCAGTACAGACAACTTTAGGACAAGGACACTTTTAAACATGTTTGATTTAAAGAGAGCTCCCACTGCATAAACAGTAACTCAGAGCCATTAAAATCCTGCTTGCAGTGAGGTTGCTTTCTGCTGAAGGGCTCAAAATTTCCCCTCAAGGGCAAGCATGTCATTAAGATGATAATTCTCAAGTTATTTTGAGCTATTTCTAATGAAAGTCATCCAAAGCACATTCTGCAAAACTTTACTCTTCACCAGATCTTATCTTTGTGTGATTTAAGTTAGAGTGGTTTGAGCCATGTTAATTTCGACTGGAAACACAAACTCTCTTGGAATAAATCAGTGAGGGTTGCAAATCCAAGAATATTGTATTTTCTGTGTTAGTTTTCCTTTTGCCCTGCTCCACTTAGGACATATCCCTCCAGTGGTTTTCTCTGGTTTTGTTGCAATAAGTCTCCACTTCAGTGAATTTGAAGATACAAACCTGACTGCAGAAATTAATCTCTGGTACAGTAGTGGGTTACTAACCTGCTCAAGGTTTCCACATGGCAAAATGATTTCTTCACTTTAAGCAACCATTTCCTACGCAGGCAAAGCACTGTTACTAAAATCGTTGTTATATCCTGAAATTTAATTGTATTTCTTTGCTGCATTTTCTAATTCAGTTTGTACAATGAGAAGTTGTTGTAAATCAGAGGAACAGACCTTAGTTGTACACAAGACCTATTTCCCTGGTCCCCTTTTGCAGACTCCTCTTCCTTTGTTATTAAAGCAAGCAGAATGGAAAGGTTTAGATTTTGGCTTTTAAAAGAGTAAAAACAAAACCACAAGTCCCTAGATTTTCTTTTTGCCCTTTTTAGCTGCCGGAGTTTGGTATGGTTTATTTAGCACAAGAAACACATGGCTTGACGTGCAAGTGTAGTAAAGGTTAACTGTTGGACTTCCCGCAAGAGTTAATCCATTGTTTGTACTTAGGATGTTTAAAAATACACAAAATACTCTCTATTTCTCTTCAAGGCTTAAAGAGAAGCAGAGTTACTACCATCACTTCACTTCCCAGTCCCCATGGGACCTTGGTTTAAGGCAGCTTGGCTCGCAGGATCAGCTCAGCTTGTGCGGATGTCTGCCCTGTGGGACTCGTGCTCCTAAAGATGCTTTATGTTGCCACATGTTTTCCTGCTACTTGGCAGGAAAGCGATGCTCAGCCTTTGTAATTCTCTTCGTCTTCCCAAGATGTGCCAGAGCTCACCCTGCTCACAAAGCCTCTCTTGTGCAGACATGAGTCTCCAGAAGGCGGTGGCAGTTCAGGACGGCTGGTAATGTGTCCCCGTCAGCTGTGTTCTGTAAGGATAGGTAGAGTTTCAACACGTGTTGTTTAAAAACAACTCTATCCACACAGCTGTTCAGCATTTCCTCACAACCTTTTGTGCTTAGCTCTCCAGAATGCTGTTTAAAATACCACTGGAATCAGCTGCATCTGGCCAGCTCCTTGGATGAACTCAGGTATTAGTTTGATGTGCCTGAAAAGATGAATTATTTACACATATATCCATTTAGTTTTCATGTTCCCTATCTTCATGAACTGAAAGATAAGTGGAGGGAGAGACGGAAAAGAGAAACCCCATGGAAGAACAGTTAGTGCTGCTGAAATTATGCTAAGATGTTTTATTTGGTTTTTTTTAGTGGTTCTTGGTGGGCACAGTAAACACAGCGAAGGTATTGCTCACTTTTACTGCATCTTGTGCTGAATGTGAGAATTCAGTAGCAAGCAGAAAAGACAACAGTCTATAAAATCCCTTTAAATGTTTGTAGAAGAGTTTGATATAATGACATGAAAGATATCTCTTAATCTATGCATCTAATTGTAATGCAGTAAAGAAGAGCTTCTCTGCTTAGGAGTATGTGAGCAAAAACATTTACACTTAACATTTATGGGGACACAAAGAGGTGGTTCTTGAAGAGCAGAAAAGGCTTTCTAGTTTGTTTTTCCTGCTTATAGGAATTTTGTTTGCTTTTTTTTTTTTTTTAAAAGCCTTTTGCACAGAAGAGATAAAATAAAAGATGCAGATAAATTGGAAGAGGTGGTGGGGTTGTAGTGGGAAGATCAGGGCCAGATGTGAATCTTCCCTTGCTCAGTCATAAGCCTGCTCCTGAGCTGCTTCACATCCCCGTGAGAGGTGGCTCTGTACAGCCTGAATTTGAATAATAGAGTTGCCATTAGCGTCCAACATAAAAAAGATGATTGGCTCTATGCTTGATTTACGGGAAGGCAGAAGTGGTGAAGTGTACGGTACACCAGGGGATATTTATGCCGCTAATGCTTAAAACACAGCCCAGTGTTCTGCGCACTGTAGATGCTTTCAAACGGCGAAAACAAAGGTGTGAATAGCAGTAAATCCAGTTGTTCTGATAGTTGAATGGCTCCAGATCAGGATCAGGCTGTGCAGTCTCTTCAACATGCAGAGCAAGTCTGGTAAAGCCCCTGTTTAGTTACTGCCTGTTACAGGATTATCAGCTTTGAATCAAAGAAAATAATTTCAAATATGTTAGGATTTAGGGTATATTGTTTCATCTTCATCAGTTTCTAATGCAAGAATTATTTTTTCCAATTTATGTGCAAATAGGCTTCCAAAATCTGTTGCTGTGAACTGAGATTTTGTCAGATTTTTTTCCTTCATCAAATTACTCCTGTTCTGCTAATAACTGTCAAATTGCACCTCAACTCAGCATTTTCTTGATTTATCTTCCCTGCAGTAGCTAACAGTTGCTCTCTGAGGTGTATCACTTGGCTGCTGTGCAAACAGGCTGCTCTTAAGGTACTGAGCTGTGCATTTAAATTTTTTTGAAATGTTACAGCAATTATATTTGATTCTTAGAAGAAGAATTCATTGTTGACTCAAACTGGATGAATTTTTCAAAATGTAGAGGGTTTCTTCTCGGGTGCTCATAAGCCGAGCGGACGTTCAGCATTCATCATTCTGCAGTGTCTAAAACAAAATATTAACTCTATGTTTTTAGTCTGTTTTTTCCTAAAGAAAATATTAGTCAGATCTTTCTGCTAAATAATGCATTCTGCTTCATTTGCACAAATCCACCCCTTCCCATGCTTCTCCAGGAAAATACTTTACAGGTAGGGAGGTCCTGGAGAAGCTGGTTTGGGGTTGGTTAGTAGCTCCCTTAATGTAAAGATGTTAGTGAGGTTTGCTTCTGGCTGCTTCCTTTCTAAAGGTGTTTCTAATTAAAGAGCATTTGCTGAGCTTGGATTAATTTTGTGTGATACAGAAAATTCACCTGTATTCCCTAAAATACCATTTCTGAACAATTTTCTGCATTTAAAGCAATTTATTTCTCTCAATCTTCTATTCGGGGAAAACAGGTACAGGAAAGAAAAACCCCTAGTTGTCTACTAAGCCTCCCCATGCAAAGTGCATATTAGCCCTTCTCCACTCATGGAAGAACTTGAAATTTTATTAAAGTTGCTTGATATTAAGAAAATGTAGATGCACACCTGTCTCTGTGTGTTTTGTGGACTTGAACCAACAAGATCGGTATATCCAAATTATAGTAGCTTTGTCTAGTGTGAATGAGTTGCTACTTACGTTTTCAGGTAAAAGGAATCAACAACTATTAATTTGGCAGAATTATTTATTTCTTACTGATGATATTTTCAGTGTATCTAATCAGAGCACTCATGAATAGAAATGAAACAATTTAAATAGAGGCAGTGTACATTGTATGATCTTGTTTTCTCAAACTGTTCCATAATGCAGTGAATAAATTTATCTGTTCTACTGAAAAGACTTCTGCAGAAATCATGCACAGTGCTTTCACCTCTATTATTTAATACGACTGTTTTATAACTCTTGGAAGATGGTTATTTCTGCTGCTGCTACAGGCATCTTGAAAAAATGTTCATTCTGGGGCAACAGAAGGGAAAAGCAGGCTTAGAGAGCCTGAAAATCCAGGAAGGTACACCAGGAACACTTAACTGAAAGTTGTGTAGAAAATGATGAAGTGGTCCTAGTCCATACCACTCCCAACCCCAGGAATAGCAAGGTCCAGATTTACAGAAGGTAAAGTAATGACTGAAGAGAGGTTGGTCTGAATCAGCATCTGAGCTCCTTGGAGGCACAGGAGGAAATGCATCTGTGCAGAGCCAATGCTCACAAAATGTCCTGGTAGCACTTGAATTTTACACTGAATCATTGGATGAATTTGGGACACGGTGGGAGAGAGACAAGTTTTAGGTGGCCTCACCACCAACCACCTTTTGGCTGTCCATCGAGCCTGTTGGGAACCTGGTGGGCTTTGCAGAAGTCTGCGTTCTCCTCGAGATGTTGTACTGTGACTGTGCAGTTTGGGGTGGTGGCGGCCAAGGGTGCCAGCAATGAATTTTGCACTTGATGCTGATGGAGACCACTCTGTCATAAGGGAATCTGACCAGGATGCTGTGGTCTGCACTGGTTAAAATGCCTTTTTAGTAAAATTTTTCATCCAAAATTCAAATTTGTGTATTAAAAGTTGGTGTTTACTTAGAAGTCTTTGCAAGCTAATTTTTTTCTCTTTTCTGGTTTGTTTTTTTTTTTCCTGGGGAGTTTTGTTTTGCACACTCCAGATTATTTTATATGGGGAGCTTTGCTTATCCTTGGTAACTAAGAGCATAAACAGATCTTAGAAGTGCATCTACACAAGCTGGAAACAAACTAGGAAATCGACATGTCATCTTACTCTTTGTTCTGAAAGGATGCACATACAAGATGCCATCATCATTTCTGTTACAGTGGCTTTAAAACTTCCACTGTGTCCAGGCAGGTTTTTGGTTAGCAAAATCTCCTAACTCAAACAGGTTTTAGATGAACATAGTTCATTCATAGATACCAGAACAGAAATACTTGCTGCTTCTCACTAAAGCTGCCCTAACACCATTTACTATAAGCCATGGCATACATTTCACTTTTCCACACTTTTTAACTCTCCTAATGCTTGGGAAAGGGTTGTGGGCAGTGCAGGTGGAACTGGCTGCTGTTTATGATCTATCCTTTCTTTTTCTTCTTGTATTTTTTTTTTGTCACTTGAGGAATTTTAATCCCGAAATGAATTCAAGCACTTACATGCTTTTAAAACCTTACTGGCAACCATCACCTCTTAATCTTTTTACATTTCTTGTGATTAGCAGTGCTTTTTAATCCTAACACCAGACCCAATGGCAACTGTTAACTGCACTACTTGTTTTACAGCTAAATCTAATCCTTCTAGCAGTCTGAGGCCAGCATTATATTTATCATTCTGAAATTACAGACTGTAAGATGTTGTGGCAGTTCTTCACTTGTTTTTTTTGGTTTGGTTTTTGGTTTGGTTTTTTTTATTTTTTTTTTTAATTTTCTCATTCCTTGTCATGAATTGATAAATACAGCGATTGGTGTATTTCCAGAAAAAGATGAAAATAGGTGCTTTCCCCCCCTTCAGTCTTTTTGTTCTTTTCTTCTTCTCCTGGTCCTGGAGAAGCAATTTGCTTTCTACCTGAGTTTATGATTAGTAGTGAGATGTGTAGGTGGAATGTGTTTTAGTGGCTTTTTTCCCCTCTTCCTTTCCCTCCCCCCACATCTATTAATGTATCTGTTAGTAAGCTAATGCTATTAGGTTATGCAGACTGCTCAGTGTGCAAGGAAAGCTAAGACAGCCATCAAATCCTCACACTGCCCCGAAACATCTCTCCCTTGTGCCAAAGGCTCCGTGTGTGTTTGTCCGTGAGGCAGCAACAGATTTTATATCCAGTGACATCGCAAAGAAAGGGTAAAGAAATTGCTGTTGTAGATTTACTGGTGTGAGGTTTTTTACCTTTTCCCCACCTGGAAAGTTGTGTGGGTGTTTACAGTCTCTACAGGAACTGCTCTGAATTTGCATTAGGAAAGGGGGAAGGGAACATAAGAAAACTGAAAACTTCTCTTTGTTGCTGCTTGATCTTGATTTTTTATTTTTTCCCCATGGGAGGGGCCAGGGAGGTTTAGCCAGGAGCACACAACCCCCAGATGACCCTATTTACTTAAATCTTGGAATCATTTTCAAGGTGGTTGAAAAGAATGGCAAAGAGAGGCTGCAGAATAAAAAATAGCATTTTTCCATAATCACAGTAGGTAATAGCTAATGGCATCTTCTGCTGCTGCTGGGGTCTTCCATGGTCTGTTTTTCTTAGCTGTGATTTTTTTTCTCCAACCAAAGAAAATTTGAGCTTTATTTGTTATTGCACTGAGAAAGCATTTAGGATTTTAAAGCAAGGTAGGACGTTTTTATATATGTGTGTATATAAACATGTCTATTTGTTTTTATGTATTTAAAGAGCAATGGTCCTTGCTCTGTGAAGATCTCACATCTGCTGGTCCTGGTGTCTGAAAGCTCATCTGTATTCTCTGTCAATGGACTTACAAAAGATGGTACTTCCTTCTGTGTTCTTTGCCTTGCTTGTATCCTTATACCATGTCAGCTCTGGCAAAAAGTGCTACTTTTGTATTTAAAACAGGAACAAAATTGCAAAGCAATTTGTAGTTCAAAACAATCAAAATGTAACTGTGTCGTTGCCCTTTTCCCCTTATTAAATGTATAGTTACTTAAATCACTTTAATCCATTACTAGCGAGAGTGTCTGGCTCTTGGAAGAGGATACAGGGCTTTCATCTCTGCTCAGACAGTGCTGCTCCACATCTCTGCTCAGGGGAGAGCGAGTCGATGCCTGCACATCTGGGATGTCTTCTTTATGTGTTGAACAGCGAGGAAATTTCAAGGAGCTGCATCTCTCCCATGTACACATGTACCTACCCAACTGCTCTCCCTGCTCTGGCTGTTTCCTGAAGAGAAGTTCGGGCTGTCCCTTCCCTGGAAGTGTTCAAGGCCAGGCTGGATGGGGGGACCTGAGCAACCTGGTCTAGTGGAAGGTGTCCCTGCCCATGGGAGAGGGTCTGGAACTAGGTGATCTTTTAAGGTCCTTTTCAACCCAATCCATTCTATTATGCTGTTTCTGGTTTCCCAAGATTGTTTTGGGGCTCTTCGTGCTTCTTCTAACAGTTCCCTCTCCACTTTCTCTGTTTTTCTTTTCGCCACATGCTGGAGTTCAGTCAAGGTCCCTGTTGAGTTTGTACAAGCTTGTAAAATATTTTAGCTGTGATTAATTTAGTCTTGACTTTCCAAAGAGGTAAGTGCTTGTAATATATGATGAAATCAGGTTCCGCCCTTTTTAATTATTTCTCTGCTTCACACCTTTGAGTTCATTCTCCCGGATAACTTTAAAATTTTGTGAGGTGGGGCAAAAAAACTTATAAAGTGCACAAGTCAAAATTAAGCTTTGTAGTCAAATGCCATGGCAGGGGGGAAGTTGGGACACTGGCTGGGCTTTCCCTTGCAGCCTGGCAGGAGACACTGAATCCCCACTGCTCTTCTGAGCTGCAAATACTCATGGCTATGGAAGGAGGGGATGAAGTGAGAGTCAATCTGGGAGTTGGCAATATTAATATCATGTCTAAAGTTACAAGTGCAAGTACAGGACTCTTGGTGCAGAAGGGAGAGGTTGAGGGGGGAGCCCTAAGTTTTAGGGTCCTAATGCCTTTAATGCCATCTTCAATGGGAAAGAGGCTTAAGGAGGATCTAGTGTGAATTAGGAAATTCATGATGGATGATTAAAAACTGGGGTGAGCAATACAAGAGAAGCATGGGGTAAATAAACAGTATAGGAAAAATTAAATTGGTACCCTGCATAAAACATAAAGAAGTCAGGGGTGATGCTTTCAGACTTGCTGTAGTATTGCTGATGCCCAGAGAGACTCTTGAGCTTGAGTGCTGCTGTTGTTTTACTCTGTTTACCTCCTTTTATAATTTCCTAAAGAGAGATTTCCTGAGCCCTGCCTGCATAACCCTTCACTCTTCAGTCAGTGCTCCTGTTTCCTGCACAACATCGTACCTACTTACGAAAATCACTCTAGTTAAAAAGGAAAGCATATTCATCAGACAATTTTCTATTTTAGCAAAGGCAGAATATCTGTTCCTTTCAAGTCTTCTGACTGAAAGCCGTGCTGAGTTGATTTATGTAAGAAGTTGGATCTTCTACCATCTCTTTTTTTTAATTCAGCTTTGAGTGCCAGCTACAGAACACATGTGGTGGGAAGCAGGCAATCCCATTACCCTGCTCCTCCTTCACTGTATCTGCTGAAAACCTTTTTTTTCCGGTAGGTATTGTAAAAATCAATGTTCAAGTTGCTGGGAAGGAAGGAGCTCTATGCAGGTTGATACTGAGGGATCTGCAGTCTGTTAGGTGTGAGATTGCTTTCTCCTTGCACTGGTTACAATCTTGGTCTTACTGCTCACACATTTTGGGTTTATATACATAAGACAGATGCTTTTATGTTTTTATGGTAAGTTTCAAAAGAGCAGAATTGATCAAGGCTGCTATCATGAACAGTGAATGTTCAGTCCCATAAAAATTGCTTGTATAAGTAAATAGTGTTCCAGAAAGTGACAGTCTAATGCCTTACGTTGAATTTCATTCATTCTTTTACCTCTTTAATTTCTTCAGTAGCTTTTGAGGCATGGAAACTGATAACCTTCAGGCTACTCTGTACCTTAGAAACCTCTCTACCTCAGAATAGCATAAGCAGTGACCAGTGAAGCTGAAAGGGAAGAAGATAGTGATTAAAAACATAATATGAATGTGTGGAAAATGGGAAGAATCTTGAGTTCAGAAGACACTGAGATTCAAGAATAAGAAATTTTAACGCTCATAGGGCTCTGAGTTCCAGCAGGGCAGCAATAATGGTAGGCATAGCAATACTTACCTGAAAATTCTCTTTTCTTACCGATCCCTCTCACGGATGCCAGCTCAGGTGTTGGGCTGGAGGACAGAGGTGGCTCTGGCTGTCAGCACTGCGGGTGGAAGGGTGAATCGATATGCAAAACATGTGTTTAACTGCTTGAAACCCAGGGACGTGCTGTACCTGACCACAGCCTATTTCAAGGTCTGTCAGCTTTGAGGAGTCAGCGTGCTGGCGGTGTCTCTTTCTGAACATGCCCATGAAAATAATGGTGAATGATTAATTTTAATTACTGCTGGCTGAGGGCAGATCCTTGGCTGTGTGGATGGGTTTTATTACGCTGTGTCGAAGAATTGTCTGAGCTAGAAAAGTCTCAAACTTCTTGCTGTATGAAAGGTGTGTTGGGGAAAGGGTGTGTCTGCAGGAGGCTCTCTTCCCATCACTCAGAATTGCTTAGTGGTGGTGTAGCAGCTTCAGCAGCTGCCCGTGGTGTGTGTGTTAATGCAGAAAGCACTTGAAACTGGGAGTGGGGAATGGCTGGAGGTGAAGATGGCTGATGGCTGCTCCTGTTGCCTTACGGTCTCTCTTCCACATGTTGTGCTCTTCTAACCTGAGACAAGCAGACAGGCTGACTAAACCAATCTGAAAGGTCTGTATTTCTGTTAAAGCTTTAAAGTGCATTCCTTCTGCCTCATCGTGCAGTGGTGTTTTAGGCTCTGTCAGTGGTTAGAGTAGCTGTCCTCGAAAACAATCATGTTGGAGTTGCTCAGTGTACCTCCTGTAAAACCTAATCTGGGGGCAGTGGACTCTTTTCTCTATTGCAGAGATATACCTGAGACAAAGAGTGATCAGCTGCTGCTTTACTGAAATCTCTTTGGCTTTCCCATCGTATGTGTGGTATCCTAAAGGCTGTTGGAGAAGGAATAGGTTTGAACCTCCTCTCACTGTAGTAGCTAGTTTCCTCTCAGGCATTAAACCAAAGTGTTTTCATTCTGGTTTAGGAACGTTTATTTATTTATAAGGTTGGAGTATGCATTTAGATACCCAAGAGCCAAGAGGAGGCCTATCAGCTAAGCTGCTGGCCTCAAACTCTGATATCTACTCCAAAATCATGTGCTCGACTACACTCCCAGCTTTCCCAGTAACTTGCTTTTTGGCACTGATCAAATCATTTGACCTTTTTTTCTTCTGTTTTTGTTTTTCTATTAAAAAACATACATCTGCTGGGCAGAGGCTGAATTTGTTTGTTTATTCCCTTTCTTTTGATATTCTTGTACAACATTAACAGGAGAACTTTCAGTTGGGAGTGTGTAGATGAGAATTGAAATTGCATGCAAAAATATCTTCCAGTCATTATAAAAAACCCAAAAGCATCCAAAAGCATCCCTAATTTAGAAATGTCTGCTCATGGAAATAGTTATTCTCAGCCAGTGAAATTCAGTTTGGTACTACTAGGCTTTGAACTATGAGAGTGTGCAGATCAGCAGCACTGATTTATGGCCCCACAGAGTTTTAAGAAGTATTCCTAATCCAAGAATGGTGTTCAGAAAGGTTTCCATAGAAGGCTTGCTGCTTCTGATTTGAGTGGAGATCTGTAGACAGCTGAACCTCAAGCCCTGAGCTCTTTATATATTCCTTAAAATTTTATCATTTTATTGTATTTAAATATTTATACAGACCTTATAAACTTGATATGACCTTGCTCTTGTAGGTGGAGGCAAGCACTACGTTTCCCTAGGAAATTGCACAGTGGTGTTGGGAGTGGAGCCCAAACCACCTGAACATCACACCAGAGTTTGGACCATAATTAAAGCCACCTTCAGTGCCCGGGGTGGAGGGTGTGTGTGACTGAGCTGTCATTGCAGCACGCTGTGAGCGTAGATTTTCCTGCTTAAACTGATCATGGTCATGTTCACAGCACCTAATGGGGTGCCAAAAATTAGCAGATTGGGCAACAGCTGAGTCTCATTCCAGCCTGTGGGAATGGCTGGAAGATGTCAGCTTTAAAGGTTAGCAAGGTGGGCTTGTTTTATCCTCTTCCTTTAGTTCTGTTTTCTGTTCAGAGCTAAGATGCAGTGATCGTGGCAGTCTGCCATTGTATTGTCTGTACAGTTTCCTTTTGCCAGGATAATCATCATCTGGACCCTCTTTTAATTAAATTAGCTCAAACAATGAACCGTATGAAAACTGCATTGGGACTTCAGTGCAACTGCTGCATTCTTTTGGGTAGACTCGCATGGTATTGTTTGGTTTGGAGACTGATGAGGAGGAGACTTGGCTGGGCTTGCAGAGGTGGAGAGGCATTTCTTCATACTTGAATTTTCTTGGGCTGAAGTCTTCAAATCGGCAATTTCGACAGGAATTTTAATAGGCTACCTCTGCTTTTACTGTTTCTCAGAGGAAAAAGATCTTCTAAAAAAGTGCTTCCATCTGATGATTTTTCCTGATTTCTAGTTGTTAAATGAATGAATGAAGAAATGAAGTTGGTTGTTAGTACCATAATTGCTCAGATCATGACTGTTCAGTGGGAAATCTGCTGTTAATTACTGACTTCTTTTTGGTAATCTTTATTTTTTCTTAGCTCATGTATGTTTTTGTTGCTTTTTTTCATAGAGCAGTATACAATTTTTTCCTTTTCCCTCCACTACTAACTACTAACCTCACACTTCTTATGGTGCTCTTTACTTATTTCCTGCATTTTTGTCCTCCCTTCATTTTTCCTTTCTGTACAGTTAAAACCGAGATCAAAATACATGCTTACTGAATATACAGTAAAATAGGGAACAAATGGAAGAAGAGGGAAAAGTCATGCACACTGTCTTTAAAGCATTCAAATCCTTTTTGTCTTTCTTTAGGCATTCCTGGTATAACATGACTTGTTGAATGACCTGTAATTATGCAAACATCTTTGTTTTTTCTAGCCTTCTGTATGGACTAAAAATTAAATAAATGGTCTTTCCCATTCCAACATACATAGAAAAGGTATATTGTGATCTTGTACGCTTGTACAAGGGGAGTGTTTGTTCCTGCACAGCCTAAGCAGCATTGAAGGTATCAGGAACCCCTTCCAAATCACCAAGAAATTTTCAGACAAAATTTTCCGGTTACCTGCCTGCCTGTTTGTCAGGAAATGATGGAGAAGATATAGAAGGATCTTTCTCCGTGAGTGCACTATGCTGGAGCCCCAGCTGCTGGTTTGTTTCTGTCTGTGTGCATTTTGATGTGTAAAACACAGAACGCAGAGGCAATGTGATTTATCCTCGCTGAAGGGTTTTGCAAAAGGGTGGATTCCATTTTCTCTATAGCTCTGTTTTGATAATGACGTCAGTTACACTTCAGCCAGATATCGAAAAACAGCAGTGTAATTTCAGCACAGAAAACAGAAGTCAGAGGATGACTCTTAATCATCCTTACACGTCCAAAGCGAGGATAGAAGTGTTTTAAAGAAAGCACGTCAGCAAAGTACCGTGGTTTCCATCCAAAAATACTACTGTAAATACCTCCCAGGTGGCAGCTTGTTCACTGTCATCATGACAATGCCTCTTGGTGCTACGTAATGGTCTGCAGGAGGTCATTCATGGAATGGAGAATGTACAAGGGAGCTAGGGGACTCAGCTTAGCTGCAAACAGCACACCTGTATTTAGTGCCATGTTTGTGGCAGTGCCAGGGATGTGCACTGGAGATGGTGTTGCATGGATATGGAGAGGACAGCTCAAGTCTGAAAAGTTTGGGGGTGGTGGTCAAGATTTTTGAGGCTGCAGAGTCACTGTTTTCCCCCAGGCTGTGGGCTGTGTCACTCACACAGCAGGTGCCCAGTGCTGGGTATCAGGGAGGGCAGTGTCACCGTGCTGCCCTCACACCGGACCTCCACCACGTGAGTCAGCTGGTCCATCCCTCCCTGCCAGTCGCCCTCCTGGTCTTCCTGAACTGTCTCCAGAGTGGCACTTGGATCAACAAATAGGCATGTGTGCCTGGCAGGAAACCTTGAGTGACCCTCAGGAGATGATTACGATTTACTCTTTTTTTTTTTAAGGGCTGTTTTGATTAAGTGCCCTGCCCTACCACACAGGGCAGCTACGTCATTGCTTTTGTTTGCTGAATAATAGCTGAGGATTTGTGTCTGTGTGAACATTCATCAGTATCTGCTGCTGCTTTCTGCAGTGCCAGCACTAACTGTGGTGAGAAGCTGGGAAAAAATGAAACAACAGCCAAAAAATCACAGAAGAAATAAAGAATCCATATTTTACTTTTAATAAGTCTCATGATTTTTTTTCTAACAGGCTGATTTCTGATTTTTTTTGGTTGTCTTTCTCTACTTTGAACTACTCATCACTTGCCTCTTACTGGAGGATTTTGCAAACTGCTAGGTTCATATTAATACACTAGCTTCATATTAATAGGAAAACTATGCAGCTTTTGTACAGTTCCCTTCGATCTCTTTTTTCTACTGTTTTCTTCTAATTAATGTGCAATGGAGTCCAGCCACATCAGGTAATTTGCCATTTGTCAGATCAGGTGAAGGCAGTTCAGTGCAAAAGGCACTTTAACGACATCTGGGTGAGCTTCTTTGCTAATTGGGTTGCAACATATGCGTTACTGCCCACTTTAACTCAACAGAATCCTTTAACTCTGATTCCTTCACTGTTGCTTTACACTTAGAATTTGTGACATTCAGCCTTTTTTTCCAAGGAATAAATATTATTTAATTATCAGAGATTGACAGACCCACTGAGGTTGGCAGGGCCCTCATATCCAGTCCAACCCAAGGCTGCCCTCAGTGTCTGCATGGCCTGATGCTTGGTTTGTAGAGTGGCTGAGAAAATCTGGAATTCAGTGATCTTATTGGGAGAGTACTATTTAAGGTTAAAAAAACAACATACCTTGCTTATTTATTATGCTTAAATTCTGGTTTACACATGTATCCTCCTGCATCCTTAATGGAAATGGGTGTTTTCTCCCCTGACCTAGGACACCATTTAGTCACTGTCCTTTATGCCTGTAACTGTAGAGTGTCTTGATTTTCATAGAACTATGTATTTTCTTTCTCATCTCAGCTTCCCTTTGCTACCCAGAAGAGAACTACATTTTCTACCTGTGAGCTCTGCTGCTGCAGCAGGTTGGAAAACAGGATGCTAAAGTCATTTTTTTGGTACTTACTGAGTGTGTTGATGTTGCAGTCACAGAGGGAATTGCAGTGTCATGCAAATACACCCAGGCTCAGTTGGTATCTTCAAATACACCAAACCAAGTTGTTCAGAAGCTTGTAATACTCTACCCACAGTCTGATGGGGTTCATAATAAGCTGGTGTACCCTGCTGCTGCTTCAGCTGATTTATGGTGCTCGTGCTTAC
Source organism: Edolisoma coerulescens (assembly GCA_013397115.1). Classification (NCBI taxonomy): domain Eukaryota; kingdom Metazoa; phylum Chordata; class Aves; order Passeriformes; family Campephagidae; genus Edolisoma; species Edolisoma coerulescens. The sequence goes on from VWZW01006553.1 coordinate 2,267,045, forward strand.
CTTTCAACCATATGACCATGTCATAAAATTGTTAAGGTTGGAAAAGACCTCTGAGTCCAACCATTAACCTGACACTGCCAAGTTCACTGCTAAACCGTGTCCCTAAGTGCCACATCTAGATATTTATTGAAAGCTTCCAGGGATGGTGATTCTATCACTTCCCTGGACAGCCTGTTCCAATGCTTGACCACCCTTTCAGTGAAGAGTTTTCTCTTAATATCCAATCTAAATCTCTCCTAGTGCAACTTGAGGCCTCTTGTCCTATCATTTGTCCTTTACTCCTGCATGACATACTTGGAGGTGGGTTGTTCTATTTAGCCCTTTTCCTAGGAAAAAGCCCTTCTTTCTTAAAATTTTGCACTTCAAAAGCCCTTTCTGAGAACTTATTTTTTGGTTAGACAGAAGTAAGGTTAATCACTGACCTGGTTCACTTGAGGGCACAGCTGTTTCTGGCATGGATCTCATCACCTCCCCGCTGCAAGGGTCCTTGTGAAGAGAGTCTTTCAGGAGAGCACTGTCCTGTATTTTAATTTATCCCATTTACGTCAAAAGCGCTTATGCCTGTGGGGCACACTGGGGAATGCAAAACCCCCTTTTTGAATCATAACCACAGTAATGCAGTATTGTCATGCAAAGGAAATGAGAAAAAATAGATAATCGGGCTGGAATTATTCAGGAATTTAACTCCAGGGGGATCCTGGCTTGCATAGGTGGTATTTGGTTTTCTACTTCCAGTGCAAGAAGAAGAATACTTCTAGCAGCCCAGTAGCCCTATGCCTAGGGAATGGTTTCTGTGTGTCTTTTTAAGGGAGCAGCGATGCAAAATGCCATGAGAACCAGCTTTTGTCACTGATAAGCAGTTAATGTTTCTTAAAAACTGCAGAGTGTGCAGGATTTGGCAACTTCACAGAATGTGGCAGTGTCGGAGCAAGCCGGGCTTCCTTGATGTGATGGGATACACTCCTGGTGTGCCAGCCTGCGAGGGCTCGGAGCCCTTGTTCTAATTAACGTTGCTGTTGTGCACAAATGCACAGAACCACTTCTTTTTGTCTTCTGCAAAAATCCCAGCTCCTGTGCCGTAAATTGTTTTGACAGTTGGCTTTCCATTAGCAGTGGGGAGAAGAGCGAAGAGCTCCCGTCTAGACCTGCTTGCAGAACTATTATGGTGAGAAGAATAATCTTACAGAAGTTCCTATTTCCAGGACCTATTTGTACATTCTGACTCCTCTCCGTATAATAGGATTACACATTTCTTATCGCAACCACAAACTGGATGTGAGCCAGCCATAAACTGTGCACAGTGTAACAATATGATTGCAGGCAATCTTTTTTTTTTCCCTTCCCTCCTTTTTCTCTCCATTCCTTCTTATTCTGGGTTAACAGGAAAAAAAATCATATTAGACATTGTAGGATGAATCATAAAACATCACTTAAAACGTTCCTATAGCCTGATATATAGAAGCAAACCCACTTGACCAATGGAAACTAATTACAGACAAGAAGTGTGCCTTAGGAGGAAAAGATACTGATGTTTGAAGTGTTTCCTGAATGCATACATTTGAATCCGGGGAGAGAATTAAGATTCTGTTGCTTTGAGGGAATCTTCATCTATTCATATGGTAAACGTAGGAGTGACACTTAAAGCTGAATGACTGTGGACTGGCACTCGTTGCATTGCATTACTGTTTTCCTTAGCATGTGGGCTTGATTTACATAGTACTGTGGCAGTATTCTGTCTGCTCTGAAGTGTACCGGACTCCAGTATATTGAACAGATAAAATTTGTTTGGCCTGAGGTGCCTTAAAGCTAAATGAATTCCAGAAGGGGAAATCTAAGCATGTGGTGACTACCGTTAAATAGGATTGGAAAAAAAAAAAGGGTAGAGGGAAGAAGCCCACTCTCTTGAAAAAAAAACAAAACACCAAACATAATATGTGTAATTAGAAGTGGAAGTCATTTATGGTTCCTACTGTTAAATGTTGCTGTAGCCATCTGCAGGGAAATGTACATTCCTGGAGTCTGGCCAGACTTCAGCATCGTTCTGTGAGGAGAAGACGACCCAGATTGCCCTTCCTTACGTCTGTACCAAGCACATTCGCTATAGCTATTTTGGGATTTTTAAACCTTGGTCTGGGAAAGTAGGATGAGCCGTAGCAGTCATTTCAAAGGTAGAGCCTCTGTTGAAACTGGGCTGAACTATGAATGAGTGTGGCAATGTTAAACGGTGTTTGGGATCTGCTCTGCGTCTCGAGGCTGCAAAGTAGAAATGTCTGTCACTTGCTAACCTCCATTTCTGAAATATGTTCTTGCAATAGGTGAGAGGGTCATTGTTCTCTTGCTGTTTGGACTAGCTTGCAAATTTGGGCAGAAGAAGAATAGCTTTTAAATAGTTTTGTTCCGTAGTCCTAGTTTTGGAAGGACAAAGCTTTGAAGATATTTGCTGGGTTATGTCAGCTATGAGGTCTTGTGTTTGTCCTGGATCCCTCTTTTAATGCATCTTTTCCTCCCTGAAGCAAATGTGAACTTAAGAAAGGAGTGTGTAGGAGTGAGGATTCTGTACTGGCAGGGATGCTGACCCAAAGGCAGATGTGGATGGGGGGGAACCGTAGGGCTTTCTCTCCCTTTACCCATTTGAATTAGGGTAGAAATGGTTTGTGCTAGATATTTGCGTTTGATGTCTTACTGAAGAAAGCCTGCTCACTGAGTTGTTAGAAAAAGAGCATTTTAAACTGAATTTTGCTGGCCATTTGCAGGAGGTTCAAAAAGTTTTAATCAGGGTAGAAATTCCTTGCTAAGTGCATCATACAAAAAGGGTCCTGCTCGAGCTGGGTGGGAAAACCTCAAGTCAAAGCTGTGGTCGCTAAAGGCACCAAGTGCTTCTCAAGCAGGCGTAGGTGGCATCTTGGCTGGGGCGGCTGCTGCTGTGTTCTTGGCCCACAGACTTTATTAACTCAGTGACAGAAAAAACTTGTAGAATGAAACTGTATTAGTCATGATTCTGAGGAGGGGTTTTGGGAAGGGTGGGGAGGGAGGCTACCACAACATGAACCAGTTCTGTCTGGGTGGAGCTTTTAGGATTTCCAAGTCCCCTTCTCCCACCCTGAACCTTAACTGTGCTGTGTCTTTTTGAGCTGTCTGAAGTAATTCTGGAAGTTGTTGAGGTTCCAGTCACACATCCGTAAGGTTTCTCTAAATGTAAATACACAAGGCTCCAGTTACATGAGCTGTTGGATTCTGCACGCTAACTATGGTTATTTCAGTAATTGATTTGAAAGGTATAGATGTGAGGTGGAATGATACATTTGGTCTGTAAGTTGTATGTTAAAATTGGCAAAAGTTACCTGCATTTATTTCAGTATTCAAACACTGTTTTGTTCATTTATTTTAAAAGCATGGAGAATAACAGTTAAAAAAAAAAAGCCCCACCACCAAAAGACAGTTAGCATGAAGCTTTATTGGGAATTTAATGTACAAGTTAGGAAATTAAAAGTTCTTGCAATAAATGCGACTCTCCTATTACAGGTATACTGCAACATAAATTTCCCAGCCTCTACAACAGCACTAATTTCTGAATATGTGCAAGATGGTTGACGTAGAGTGGTTAGGAGAATTACAGCCTTGTTTTTCCTAACTACTTCATTTAAATTCTCGACCTTAATGTTTTGTTAGCCTTCCATTTTCTTGCTAATCTGCTTTAGGAGAATAAACAAAGTACAAACCTTAAGTATCTTGCAATTCAAAGTGATATATACCTGGAGGGAGAGAGATAACTTTAGATTGCAGTAATTTTTTGTGGCTTCATCAGTGTTGAATTCTTGAGCACGGATGTTGATGTTAACATCCCTTGTCTTCCTGGAAGTTGTCAATGGACCTATTGGATTTGCTCTCCCTGAGACTGAGAAAATGGGACAGAAAGCAGTTTTTCACTTGGAGAGTGTGTAAAGCATTTTTGTGTCCTGTGTGGGACACCTTTGGGGCTGCTGGGAGTGAGGAGATGGGTAGGAGAACACATCTGCGGGGAGCAAGGTGGAACCATTTCATCTCTGAAGATGTGGGATCCATGGAGGGGACTACCCTGTCCCACCCAGCCTTTAAGGTTCTTTTTAAGCCTGTGTCCCCTTTGCAGATACGTCCCTGTCTTGTGACAGATCTCCTGCTGGGATCACTCTTGTGATATTATACTCACACAGTTGTGATGTGTAGCATTTTCATGGTGCAGTATTCTCTCAGAGCAGGACATGCAGACTTCTGAGTTTCTGAGGGCTCTTCCCCAGCTTTCCAGAGCTACAGTAAATCACGCTTCTGTGAATTGCAGGAAATTTGATCCATCTTTGCTGAGCCCCTATCAGCAGTTAACATTTACTTCGGGGCATTGTACAATTTCCCACTTGCGTAAGAAACTGGCAGAACTGATGAGGAGTCACTTCTGAATGGGGGTCACCCTTTCTGTGGCATCAGGCTGTATGTGGTGCTGGCAGAGCTGAGAGGCAAGAAGAACAAAGTTTTAGAAGTAGCCTCTACAAACTAGTTAGAGGCCCCTGGGAGATGGAAAACTGATTCTGTAAAATAAATCTCTGTCATATTTCATATGCAATGCAATACTAGTCCCTTTTTGAAATCTCTTGTGGCTAAACACTTCTATCATGTCCTTACCACCTGCTGCAAATCCAACAAGAAAACAAAAATAACCAAATCTTAAGTTGTAGCAGCTGAACCCATTTCAAATAGATCGTAAAAGCTATTGTTTACGATAAGTGTTATCTGATTGCTGGCAGAACCTGTGTTTATTGCTTTTTCCATTGTACAGAGAGATTTGTAAGTAGACAGAAGTCTATAATTAGACTTAGTGGGACTGGAGAGCATATAAAGCATAAAATGAAATTGCTTGGTTTTAATCTGAAGTAGCATCACATAAAATTTTCCCCTTTTTTTACATATCTTGAAACAAATATTTTGCTTTGAATAATATTGGAGGACGTTTAGGGAGTAACGGGAACATACTCTGTGCAGACGGTTTCCATGTACTTGATGTTACAAAATGTTTGCACTGAAAATCAAACACTGAGTGCTTATTGTGCTGGTGGTCATGAAGAAAAGCTATAAAGTGCAGTCTGACAAGTGTCAATGACTATCCAGAGTGAATCTTTCATTTCAGAACAGTAATTGGGTCTTTTTCCCTCTCTGATTAAAAAAACAACTATCAGCAAGCCAAGTGCAAATGGATCATCCAGTTCATTTTTTTTTCTGTGTTCTAGCAGTCCACTTCAGAGCTCATTCCTTTTTTTTATTTCCCACATGAGGAATGAAGAACAGAAAAGCCCAAATTATGTATAAAATCCCAAGTTGCAGCTGTAAAGTCTCAGCTCAGATATATTCAGCTGTATATTTTTGGGTGTGCTTGGCTTCGTGTCTTTATTACTTACTTACAGTTTATAATATATTAACTTTCTTTGTAGGGATAGAAAAATACGGATATAATATTTACATATTTTGATTTTCTCCAGTAATGTCACGCTTCATGCTTTCAGAGCAGTCAACAACCCAATCCTCCTGGCAGTCACAACAGTCAAGAACAGGGAAGTGTGATCCACCATGAGCAGGGTTTAATTTGATATTAGGTGAGCCTTACTCCTGCCCCATTCTCATTTTTGTCCTGGTGGTGCTGGCCCAGGCTGGTGGCTGTGACATTTCTGCCAACTGCCTCAGTCATAAAATCATGAAATGTGGTTTGGATTGAAAAGAGCCTTAAAGATCCTCTAGTTCCAACCCCCCTGCCATGCCAGGGATGTGTTCCACTAGAAGTCATCCATGTTCACACCATCTAGACACAGTGAAGTGAATCCTTAAGAATTTGAGATGCTGACTCAGTGAGAGCTGCCCACTGTTGTCCAGGAGAGATGGTTTCAGTTATGGGTAAAACCTGCATGTTACAATCCCTGTATGATGAGGAATGAGGTTACTCACCAAAAGAGTGGGTTGATCTGTGGTTTTTGTCTGTTAAGGCTGTATCTGTACTGGGAAGGTCAGGATACAGGTGTTTGACTAGGTAGGAGCTAACCTTGGTGGTGGTGTGTGTTGGACAGCCCCCCGAGGGCAACACCTTTGGCCTCTGCAAAAGCAGGGGAGGGAAGGGGAGGATCACTTCTGAAAAGACCATTTTGGGAGCACACTGAAAGCACTCCTCTGCTTTTAAACCAAAAGCAGTGAAGGGTAGGCCATGTGAAAGAAAATTTTGCTCCTCAGAGTTTCATGACCCGAATTCCTTTGAACTGAAAATGCTTCATATATTACAAGTTTGGACCATTGTGATAGCTTGTCTTAAAATGAGAGATTTTTTGTGGAACTTATCTAAATAGTTGCTGCTTTATAGAATGTGCATGTAGGCACATACTTGGCACAATCTGAATGTCAGATCTTTGAAATCCATTCTTCCAGTATTTGCCCCTTAGACTCACACATGCCTGCTAGTAACACAAATTATATTGAATCATGTGATCATGATGCTGGGTCAAGAAAAATGTATCAGCATGTCCAAGAGCAAGAGGAGCAGGTTGGTTTGGACTCTTACCAAGCTTGACTGGCCTACTTACATCTTTTGAAATTGCAGCTAAAGTTAATGGTCTTAGGTTGGAGGCATGGCACAATAATGTTATCTGCTCAACTGGGTGGAATTCATTTCACAGATGCTTGTGCATCTTCTTGTCCCATGAAAATGAAATGGTACTCGGCAGAGAGGATTTTAAAAATGTCAGAGTCTTCAGGTACGTGACAGGTATGCCAAGAAATGTAAGGTCACAAGCCACCGTGTAGACTGAGTTCTGTGCGAGGTCAGGCAGCAGCTGTCTTACACATGCAGTCCAGAGATGCCTGCAGATGTCCACTCTCTGTCCCTTCCTCCATGCCACTAGCTGCTAAATTTATCCTAATGATTTGGAAGAACATAAAGACTTAAAACCAAAGTACATCACGCCCTCTGCAAAGAGGAGGAGCCCTCATGGGCATGCCAGGCCTTGAGGCTCCGGGAACAGCCAGGAGATCCCATGGTAGACCTTGGGGTGGACCTACTGTATGCTGTTACTTATCCTCTAGAGAACTGAAGAGCAGGGTGCTGCCTCAGCTCTTCTCCTTTATTTTCAGTATTAAGGACAGATTTTTCCTTCACTTTTCAGTTTAAATTAGAATTCTTGAATGATTTCATTCTTCCTTCTGCTTTGAAAATCTAGATTAGAAAAGTAATTTAAAAATGTCTTTGTTGTATTGACCAAAAAAAATCTCTTCCAGTGTTTGTTTCCTTCTGTCTTTTAAATCTGTGTTCCTGCCCCTGATCTGTGTACCAGACCTGCCAGGGTGAAATTCAGATGCGGTTTAGAGTGTCTCACCCTGGTGGCATGGTCACCACTGGCAGCTTTCTTTGTCAGCCTGTAGCAGTAGTTTCGCGTGCTGAAGATGGGGACTAGATGTCTGAAAAGCAAATACAGTTGTAAAGCCCTGTGACAGAGACATTAATTTCCTCTCTCTGAAAATGCACCATCATTCCCATTTCAAAGATAAGAGAATGCGTCCATAGAAAACAAAACCATCTCCTTCACTGTGTTTCTGTTGGAAGCATTCTTTGGAAACATTGGCCATTTGTGGTATTTTGGAAACCGGAAGACTTTTTATGGAAACTGTTGTCAGTAACTGCAGGAAGCTTTTCTGTGTTGCACAGTCCACTTTGCTCAGGCTGGGCGATGCCTCTCCACTGAGACTGCTGTCAAACCAGCGGGTGACATGGGGGCAGCACTTGGGAGCTGGTCAGCAGTCACTGGAGGCCACTAGTTTAATATCTAGAGAGCAGCAAAATTGTACAACTGTGGGATCCTTAGATGGTCCTTTGACTAAGCTTTGATTAAGACTGTTCTTTCAAAGTATTTCTGTTACATCTATATCCTACAGCCACAACGACTGTCTTGAGGATAATAATAAGAAAGGTTCACCAAGTATGTGCTATATATGTAATAGATTTATGTTTACCATTCTAAAAGAAAGAAATCCATTATTCTTTTCTCCTGGGACAGATGAAGTTTAGAAAAGATGGACATGTAGAAGTTGCTGCTAAATTGGCCTCTGGTTTATGTGTCATGCCTGGGCTCTCCTTGCCCAACAAATTGGAGAGACTTAGGCTTCTTGCCTTGAGTATATGGCTGCCTTCTGCTGGTTGCTAGAAAACTATAGCATTAAATATAGAATTAACTCTATTTCCCCCAACATGTTAAAGCTTCAGGCATTCATATCCATCTACTCCTAGCTTTATTTTTTGGACCTTTCCCAAAGGGAGGTTCTCTGCTCCTCTGACTAAAAATCCAAACTGGCATGTGATGTTCTTTTTTCTTATTGTTACAAAACCAGTGCCAGCAGTTGAGGTGCAGAAGCTGGCAAATGCTTTGGTGGGTAAGAGCAGTCAGGTCACTGGTAGAGATGCTCAAAATAAAACTCAGATGCAGCTGTGGAGTTTGGGAGTTCAGAAAACTTTAGTTAAGTGGCTCCTGTCTGGGTTGTAATAGTATTGCAGCTGTAGGCTTGAGAGGCTCCTTCCTTATTCTTTGGGACACTAAAGAAAACTGACAGGTCAAGGAGAACTCATGGAAAATGTAGGATGACTTAGGTGCCTGTGCTGAGTACCAGAGCACGTGGAGAGAAGCTGTGCATGTGGCAGAGCTCCCAAGGGTTCAGGCAAGGCAAAGGTCTCCCGAGCCCCAGCAGCATTCCTGGCTACACCCTGCACCACGCTCCCGGGGCGCTCCAGCAGCCCTTTGGATGTTTTTCATGATCTGCAGCAATGTTTTCCCTAGGCCCATATGTTTTCCCTTTTGTATAGGGCTCTGCTTCCTTGCCTGAGGAACTGTTGCAGACATCTATTTCCCTCATCCTTTCTGAGCCTTTTCTAAGCTTCCTTCCCTTCGCAAGTCTTTGATATATTCCCTTCCCTTCCTGATCTGAAGACTGGTAAGCACAGCAGGTGAGGAGTGTTAGTGCTGCATCTGCTGCTAATTGGGCTCACAGGCTCATTCAGAGAGTGCTGGCAAGTGATGTACTGAGTTAATCAGGAGCTGGGTTTGTAGGAGAATGTTCATATTATGTAGGGTAAGTAGAGATTTGCATGTCAGCTTTTAAAATGGGAGCTTACCAAAATGAGCCTGGCTGCTCCTTTCCGTTGTTGGGCTCCCCATGGCCCCCATTTACCCGGGGTGTCTCAGCACCTTGACTCTATTTATCCCCTCCAGCAGCCTGGGAATGTCAGGGGTGTTGCCATCCCCAGCTAGGTGATGTCTGGGAATCCAGGGTTTAGGGAGGAGGTTTAACAGTGCATTGCATCCAGTGGTGGTGCTGGTTTCAGCAAATTCCTGGCTGTTTCTTTCTCCAGACCGCAGCAGGTGAAGTGCTGACATATCTTTCCTTCTGCTGCCCTTGCTAGGAGGGCAGCCATCCCTGCCAAGGGGCTGGAGGCAGCTGGGGAGAGGGAGCCAGATTCATCACAAACACCAGTGGCTGACACTGTCCAAGTACATCTGGCATGGCTGAGGAGATTCTTTCACCAGTCTTGGACAGCACCTTGTCTTTGCAGCCTTCCTCCTGCTTATTCCAGCCCCTGTGCCATCAAGGATGGGCTTCCCCAGCTTCACCTCTTCTGCTGCTGTAGCTGATTGATTGAGGATCCTTTAATCAGTCCAATGCAAAATTGTCCTTCTGCCTGTAAAATAACACCAAAATTTGCTTTTAACATCATCCTGTTCAGTAATTTGGTTTACAGGGTAGTGCCTGTGGGCTCTTGGGGCAGCGCAAGTGTGGAGGCAGCAAATGGCAGGCGGGGGAAGGCAAGAACTTCTTAGGCTGACTTTGCCTTTGAAGCCAAGGCATCCGCTAACTACAGCTTCAGTGTTTTTGCCTAAGGTCATGCAAGAACGCTTGGCAGAGCAAAGAACTGAAGCGGGTCTCCCCAGATCCAGGTTACCACTCTAACCCCAGGACTGTTTTTCTTCCAGCCCTTGAAAATGGTCTAAACCTCCCATGAGGTGCTTTGTGAGCTAAGATTTTACTCTAAAAAAGCAAGACTGTTTTGCTTTGTAAGGGGAAGTTCTTGTTCCTGTTTCCTTTTTGATGTAGTCCTTCTGTTCTTGGCTTGCTGACTTGATGATATCACTCCCCATGCATTGGGCAAAAGCTGTTTTCCCTGTATTCAAAGAGCCAGGAGGAGCAGCTGCTATCCTGCCTCTCATCTCTGTTTCTTCCCCCACTCCTGTGCCATGCCAGGGGAGCTGGGACCAAGGAGCCATGTGGAGGACACAGATGCAGAAGTGAATCTGCTGTGTCATCCTTGAGTCTCACAGGCCAAGAAATGGTTCGCTGATGTTTGTTCATGAAGGATCCAAAGTTTGTGCAGCGTGTCCAGGGATTACTGATAGCTGGCTGTGGAGCACACCCAGGCTCTTTGTCAGAGCCACCTGCAGCAGAGGAGGTGGAAGCCCTCACCACCTGGTGACTTCCCTGAGACACAGTATGGGAAATGAGATCTTAGTGCTTTCCACCTGTTGCCACAGGATGCCCATGTTGGAGCTGTGGGTACAACATCTTTTGGCTTGCCTGCATGCCATAGAAAAACTGTATGAGCAATTAATTTCACTTCCTTACAGGCAGCTTCCTTCAGTCAGGTGCTCAGACCCCCTCTTCTTCCAGAGGACCATCGTCCACTTGGGTCCTTGGTGCTTAACTGCACTGATTTTATGTGTTTGGAAAAAATTAAACTTGCTCCTCTTCCTTTATGTCCTTTCCTGATGATGATATCTCATTCTTTTTAAAAATAGAGTAATTGCTTCAGCACTATCCCCAGCTCAGTTGTGCAGGTGCCTGGGTAAATTATCCCATGCATGCATCTAGTGTTCACTCCGGCAGTCTTCTGTAATTGACAATTAATTTGTGAATCTTTTTCCATGCTGTTCTTTCACCTTGAGTGCTGGGCGTACTGGATCTCTGCCACCTCATATTTCTTGGATAAAGTCACTGTGGCTTTTTGTCTTACGGTGTCTGACTCTGAGCCAGTGCAACTTGTTAAAAAAAAAAACAAAAAACCTGCAAAATCTAGTGTGTGTTGGAAGGTGCATTTAAAAAGGTGGAGTAGTTGCTGGAGAACAGTCTCTAAAACAAAGTTAAAAATCTTGATCTGTCCAGAGGAATTTCAAGAGAAGGTATTTATCAAGTAACACAATTAGGCAATGCCTTTGTCACCATTGCATTCTTCATTCTTTTGTTGTGTGAAGAGGGGATGATATAAATCATTTTCTGGGATGCCTTATGCCATCCCATTCAGATGTATAAAATTCCACTGTGTGGTGCTTTGATTCCTAACCTTTAAAAGTTATGAGCTATGACAAAGAAAATTATAAACTCCCATTTGTTTTGTGTGCTTGTGTGGGGAAACTCTGTCCCAGTCCAAGCACCATGAAGCCTATAGTACCTTAAACTGATTTATGAAGCCTTTTCCTTGATTTGCTTGCAGCTGGTATGTGTAAAGCCAAATTCAGTTACCACACCTGCAGTAAATCAGCAATATATAAATGTTTTCTAACTTGGGAAAAAATCCATTAGTGGTTGAATTAAACCTTTAAAGGACTCTTATTTCCTGAGTGTTAGGCTACTATAACTTCTGTGTGTGATTTTAACACATTCTGAAGTGTCAGGCAAACTACAGAGAGCCAGTGAGTATGTAGGTTGTTAATGTATTTTAAGAATGGTTTGCTTCCAATAAAAAGGGTTTTGTCATGTAAATGTTGGTGCATCAGCTCTAATGAGGGGCTTATGAAGCAATCAGAAGTTGGTGATTTGGTAGGTTTTATTGTTTTCTTCACCTAAGAGACCATCTCTGCCTTTGTAATAACATTTCGTTTTTATTAGGGACAAGGTAAAAGCTTTAGAGAATGACAGGAGAAATGACAGAGCAGTTGCTAATAAACTTCCCCCTTTTCCATCTTCCCTCTGCAGTCACTGGGACTTGAGCAGGGAGCAGAGGGTGACCCACAACCTCCCTCTGTGTTCCCTGCAGCAAAGGCTGCGATGCCCCTGTGCACAGCCATGCCCTGAGCTGAATTCCCAAAGCCTGAGCGTGTCCTGCCCTGGCAGGAGGAGCCCCCGTGGTGGAGGGGGTGGTAGATCAGGCCAGGCCCACGGTGCCCCACTGGATCTGCCATCTGAGCTGCTCGTGTGGGCATTGCCATCGTGTCCAAATGAGCCAGGGCTTAAACGGTTCAAGCACAGCAAGGCTTGGATAACTAACCCATGTAATTCTGCTGGCATGCTGGTGGCCATATGGATGCTGCTTGCATGGACCACTGGGCAGTGGCAAAACTGGAGGCCTGTCCTACAATTTTCTCTTCTTTCTACTCCTGTAATTCCCTCTCTCCTTTCTTCCCTTTCTCTTTCCCTCCCGTTGCACCTCCCAGAGTATACTTCAGCCAACATAGCTGAGCAGGTACAGAGAAGTAAACAAGTTGCATCACTACACTAAATTGCTTTCTCTCCCCTTTCCTTCTCAAAAGCACAGAAGGGAATAGAAAAGGAAGATTAGTTGTGTCGGAGTTCCATCCTGGAGCTGTTCCCATGCCATGGATTGCTCAGAGCTGAGCATGTATGCTTTGTCTGGGATAAATAACACTGAAACTCTGTCTCAATTTTCTCTGCAGTTTCTCCCTCTTGCATTCATTTTAAAATTTCATTCCTCACTCTCATTATTGCCAGGCCTGCTGTTGCGTGCCCAGGGGAGCCAGGTAAAACATTTTTATTTACTTTTGGTTTGGTTTGGTTCCACTTTTAACTTCCTTTCTCCAAAATTTCTTGTGGGTTTTTTGTTTTCCAGTGACTTTGGGAGGAATGGGGGCAGCAAGGAAGGAGTGACATTTATACCATGTGTGAGACGCCTTCAGATGTAAATCCATCTCCGGCAGTGTTAGACTGCTGGCTAATTCTTTCCCTATAAAGTCATCCCAGTCTGGGCTTACTGTCTCCACCACTGGTTGTAGTCTTGATCTCAAAAACATTTACATGGAATGAAATGAAGAGCACCAGTAGGTGAGGAAATCTGGGAATTCTGGATTGGTTTGCTTAGATTATTTTTGGGTAATGGATTATTTGGCAGTTTAGAGGTACCAGTCAAGTACCCTGATTTTGCAGTCTAAAAGCCTCTGCAGCAGCAGTGGTTTAAAGACTTCACCCTTTTTCTGTGTATTTATCCTCCCTGCAGCCTTTTTAGGCTGCCTGTTCAGTTGTGCTGATGCTGTCGTTTGAGACATACTGTGAACCAGATTATCAACTGGTCTGGGCTAAAAATAATCCTTCAGCATAGGGAGGAGGAGGGGGTGGTGGGTTTTTTTTCTACTCGCATCAGTTCACCACTTTGCAGGGTGACCCACAGGTGGTTGCAACAGCTCAAACCGAGGGACAACACAGTGGTGTGCAAGGATAGGAACAAGACACTGGAGAGTTGGGGAGATGTAGGTTCTCCATAGAACAACTTTCCCACAGGAATTTTGGCTTCCCACTTGGCAGCTGGGTTTTGACGCACCTTGCTGTAAAAGTTTTCAGATGTTCTCACCATGCCTCTCCATGACAATTCCTGTTCTTGCAGTGTTTTGGTATCTCAGTGCTGTTGCTCTGTAGTTGATAGGTTATTTCAAGTCCACCTTTACCAGCAGTTGCTGTGGTTGCTGGGGCAGAGACACACATCCCATTTGGCTACTGTTGGTCTGAGAACAGTAACCTTTGCAGAAGGCCAGAGCAATAATGTTTTAAACCACAGACACTAAATCTGCAAGAGCATTTGTGTCAGAACACCCTGATATAAAAGGTAACATCCTTCTGCAGGATTACAAAAGGGACATCAACTGATACAGCATTTACACAGCACCTTCCAAATCAGTGACTATATGGCTTCTGGGGTGAGGACGATGAGCATTTTCTTACCTGTGCGACAGATAAGTGAGGATGAGGAGGAGTTTGCAGAAGAGGCTCAGAGGTGCTCTCTGCCTGTTTGTAGTGGAGGAACCATGGACAAGCCCATGTGGGTTAGCAGACCACTAGACTGTCTAAACACTCTTAAGGGACAAAGTTCAATCAGCTTTTACTCCAAAGAGCATTATCAGTGTGTTGCACTAATCCCATGTAACGGTACTCTACCCTGACATAGGTACCGTGAAGTAGATTTTGGTGGCATGGATTGGCCATGCTGGTTTAGCAAAGACATTAAGAAGCTGTCAAAGTTGATAGCCTGAAAGACTTCCTCAAATTACTGTGCTTTCCTGATTGACAGCAATGAGGCTTTGTCCCAAGCGGGTTTCCATAGTTAACATGCCACGAACTCTGTGATACTAAAATTATTGCCCAGTTACTTTTGATCCTCCTGACTATTTTAGTGTTTGGTTACAGAATTTGTTTTATGACTTTGAGGTGTTGCTTTTTTCCTTTAGCTGTGACCATTGTGCCTTGAAGTTGAAGGTGTTCTGCTCGGTCAGTCGCGTATTTGTGTCCCTGTGTGCTCTGTGCCAGACTGGGTCTAGCTGACAGAATAGCCTGCACTCAGATAGTACCTGGGTCAGATTTCAGCTCTTCCAGCTTCTGCAGTATCGCTTTGTTTTTAATTTTAAAGCACATGGTAGAGGCAGGAGGGGAGTAATCTTAAAATATTCACAGATACTCACATGCACAGACGGGTTGTAGCAGAGATTTCCTAATCTTTTCATTTTCAAGGAAAGAGATAGAAAAAAAACCCTGCAGGTCATTCAAGGCTTTGCTCAGAAAACAGCAGATTTATTGAGGCTGGAGACATCCTGCTGTTAGGGCTGCTGGGAAGGAGAGGGCCCAAGGTTCCTATTCATGCACAATAGTTCTATTTTCCCCCATTTCTTTCTTTTATTTTCCCTATTCCCATTACCATGCTCTTGCCCCCCACCCCTCCCGGCCGAGCGTGCCTCTCCATCGCTGCACATTGTGTTGCTTTTCCCCTGCTGTGCCACTCTCTTGTGTGCAATGGCAGCAGCAAAGTAAAACTGACTGAAATGCTGATCTCTGAAGCCCTGGCACACAGTGCTTTAGAGATTAGGATTTTAGTGCATTATACTCAGCTGCTAGCAGAGCAGAGCGCTGTGACAGGGAAACACAACGCCAGAGCCAGGGGATCTGGCTTGGAGCTGAAGACCTGGTCCCTCCAGGCAAAGCTCTTCACACCTCTCCTCCTGCAAAACATCTCGGTGAGCGTATGCATGGATGGGCTTGAGTTTACTCAGTAGACAAAGAGGAATGTCCAAAGGCAAGTTGAGAGCCTTTTCATCTAAATCATATCTAATATTAAGAAATAAAAAAAAATTACTAGCAAAACAAAATAGCTTTTATGGCAAGATTTTTCCCATTGTTCTATCTGCATCCTCATTCTTCCTTTTCTGGGTTTAGCTTTTTTGTTTTCCTAGAAGCTAAGGAAGATGGATATTTTTCCTCTTGTTCTCACAGACTTGCAAGCTCATATTGCTGTGGTGGCAATTTGCTCTAGATCCAGATCCCCAAGGTTCTTGGACAGGACAGGCGTTTGGGGCAATGCAGTGTTGTAGGAGGACTAACAGCAGGCTTGCTGCTTGTCCAGCTTCCCGGGAGCCTGGCTGGGTTTTGCTGGGCACTTGCCAGTTGCCCTCGGAGCTGGTTGGTCTGTGAGTACCCATGGCCAGTCCTGCAAGGTGGACCATGGGATTTTTTTACACTTCAAAGAAGGCCGTGCTAATTACTGCCCTCAGCTAGTGCCTGCTCTTCATTGCTTTTGAAAGAATCATTACTTAATGACATAAAGTCGTTTTAAAAACTTGGTAACCTCTAATACTTTTATCAAATATCAGATAATCACACATTTTTCGGTGTATAGTTTTTCCATTGGCTTAAGGCCACTTAGTTATGTAAATATTAACGCTGCTGCTAGGCTTAAATCCTATTTAAAAGTGCATCTATTCTGTATTCAGAAAGGGAAGAAATTATATCAGGTACCAGAAGAAATTCTCTCTTCTGGAACAGTGAAATGTTTCTCCGGCATAAGCTGAGGTTTGTGCTGCCTGCAGATGCTGGTGAGCATCTGTCTCTCTCTAGCTCTTGCTCTGTTCTGCAGTTCTTAATGCTGCTTGCTTCAGCATCCCATTTCTCCTCCTCCTCAGCACTATGCTTGGTTCCTCTTCCTTCTCATATTCTTGGCACCACTTTCCCTCATGGCTTCTGCTGATTTTTGTATGCCATTTCTTTCCTGTTTTCTTCTGGTTTTATTCTTTGACCTTGACCTGACCTTCAAAGTGTAATGCATTTTCTCTTCTTTGAAACTGGCATCTTCTTGCACCTTGGTGTTTTAGCACACTTTCTTTTCTGATCTCCTTCTCTGATCCATGCTGTAGGTTTCTTTCCTGCATATTCTGTGACTTGAAACATCCCAGTCTCTTTTTCTCCTTTTTGCTTGTTATAGTTTCCGTTCACAGCCATTCTTAAATGGGATTTTCCTGTTTTTCCTCCCCTACGACCCTGTTGCTGTGAAGCCATGAGGCACAAACTGCAGATCCCCCACTGGTTTTCTGCTTTTCACATCCTTGGTAGCCACTTTTAACAACAAATTTACTTTCTCATCACATGCAGTCCTGCACTTTCAGCAATTTCCAGTAACTTCTCAAATTCATGGTCTGACAGATTCAGAGGGTATTCCACCCAGCTGTAGTTCAAGTTTTTTTCTCTACCACATTTTCCCAACTTTGTTTTTTTACCTTTTCTTTCCGTTTTCCTGATTTTTCTACTTTCCACTTACTGTCCTCTTACAACCTGTCTTCCTTTTTTTGTGTTTTCCATATAAAAGCAGAGTCTGGTAGCTTTGAAGCATCCCGCAAGTGGCCATTTGTATTTCTGTTGTCTCTTTTTCCTTGTAAACATGAGAAGTCAGCACTCGCCCTGCTGGGGTTAGGCACAGTGGGAAATAAAAAATGAGAGTCCTTGAGCTGAAGTCCTTCTTAGTGTGATTTGAAGCACACACCTGGCTCCTGTGCACGTGGACTGGGAGCTGCATATGCATGAGCCATCTCACACCCCACTGCTGTGGCTGCAGACATCTCTCTAATCATTTGGAAACACTGAGCCCGCGAGCCCACGCAGGAGCCGTGGTGCCTGCCTGTGATCTGCTCTTGGTCCCCTCTGGTCCCCCTGGATTCTGGCTCTGAAGAGCCTCCCCCTGTTTGTCTTCTCTCTTTGAGAAGATGCTGAAAAAGCAGCCCTGGAAAGGGAAGCGAGACAAGGGAGAGGAAAATATCAGAGGCAGTGAAGTGGCAGAAAGGTCAACAAAAGTAGGGATGAATTACAGCCTTTCAGCTTAGCCAGGAACAGCACAAGGGAGACTGTGATAGGTGGTTCTCCAGGGGGGGAACACAGGTCAGAGAGCTTCCAGCTACATACTATACCTTCTAAATAAATAAACCAATAAATAAGTAATGTGCATATGGCAGAATTTTGAATAAAACAGAAAATGCCTGAATTTTTCTCCAAATGGAAGTGTTGTACAAGTTACTGGACATTGCTTTTCACCAGAAGCTGTGGATTCTAGGTGAACAGTTCCACTCTCAGGGCTGCCTGACTGACAGTCCCCAGTCTTCTGCCAACAGACACATGACTTAAATGGACAGCGAGCTGTCCTGGGCACTATTTTGTTGGATTTGGTAACATTTCCTAGCTCTTGCATACAGTGCCTGTCCTGGAAGTGGCTGGACACTGTGTTCACCATCCCTCATGTGCCATGTTTTCCATGAAAGAGCGAGGACCCTGATGGTGGGTGCCCACTGGGGGCCCACGGTGACACCAGGTATTTTCCCACAGTCCAGAGGCAGCTGTAGCTCATGGGTGGAACCAATGATGTGTCTGAAAAGCATGAAAATGGGGATTTGCATTTGAATTTTGCTTCTTTGAGTAAAAGATAGGAAAAGTCTTGCAGTTCAGATTTTTTAGCATTTGATTAACCCTCATCAGAGATTGTGTTGTTCACATTTGCTGTCCCATCTACTATGTGTGTCTGACCCATAAGGCTGTGTCAGATCCAGGGCAGTACCACTAAAATGAGGAAAGTGTTCATGGACAGGCTGGATGGGGCTTTGAGCATCCTGATCTAGTGGAAAGTGTGCAGCAAATCTGTGCTGTCAGCAGGTCTGTTCGATGAAAAAATGGAGTTGTTCTCTTAAAAAATATGTCTGTACATTTTCTGTGAGCAGTCTAATGCCCTGCATTTAGAGTTGCTCTGTGGCCAGTGCTGGTCACTGACCCAGGGCTTCTTTTTGAACAGGGAAAAGGAACAAAGGAAGGACTGAGAATCCTATTCATTTCTTTAATTTATACTTTCAAAAAGTAGCTGGTGCAATATTTGGGCCAGGTAATGATTTCTCAGCCCTGGCTCTGTTTCAGTATTCACGCCTGGCTACCCAAGAGTGGAGTTTTTGGGTTTTTTTTTCCCTTGGTCTCCTAACTTAAATGGTGCTTTGGGAAGTCACTGCTCTGGGTATGGTGCAGAGCTAGTGCTTGCCCTGTGCTGGTTGTCGCAAGCCAAGAAGCTGGTGTGCTCTCTGACTTGGGGCCAGTTCAGGAGCAGCTTAGGAATACCAGACACAGCGTGGTCCAGTGGCCTGAGATGCTGGGAGCCGGGGAATAATCTGCAGCGAGACGCTGATTCTCCCTGAGCCGTCAGGTCCTGCCGCCTGCTCCGCGCTGGGGCCCCGTGGCCGTGTGGCTGCAGCTCAGCTGGGCAGCCCTGGAGCTCACTGCTGCTTGCCTGGGCCCAGGGCCGGCTTTTACAGGGCTCTTGCTGCGTGGGAGTGAGGGGAAGCCCCCGGGTTTGCTTGGTGCAAGCCAGACTGGTTCCCATTCTCATCAGAGAGGAGCTGTCGGTGCAGAGGCTGCGCAGGAGGGTGGGTGCTGTCGGGCAGACAGCGCCTGTGTGGGGTGGAACATCCCATTGCTGTTCCCACTGTCACTGCACCTCGTGGTGCAGGCAGGATTGCTGTGCCACAGCCACAGGGAGCCCAGCAGGGCTGCTGTTTTTCCCTACCTGCTCTCACTGCCAGATTTACACAAGAGACAAGTTAAAGGCCTGACCTGAACTGTGCAGAGCCAACAGGTGTAGCCCCTGCACTGCCCCAGCTGTGTAAAGCCAGTATATCTGTGCTCACTTGCTTGGGCAGAGCAGTGTCAAGTTTGTGGGCAGGCAAACCTTGCTTTCCTGTCTGTAGGTATAAGCTCTGGGAAGGGCAGGATAAAAACAAAAAGAAAATCCACATTCAAAAAGTGACTTGCATGAGAGGATAGGAGGATGATGCCAAGACTCTTCCAGAAGCTGGCGTGTATAGAAGTAAGTTAGGGCATCACTGCTCCTCTCACCGCTGGGCAGCAACGCAGAGAGGTCGGAGCTGCTGGGGATATGCAGCACTGTGCTGTTGTGCCACTTCCTTGCGAGGTTTTCCTGGTGCCAGGCTTTCTGTTTGTGCTCTCCCTCCTGCCAAACCACATGTGGTTAACCCCAGCTGGCAGCCAGTGCGGTGGGATGGGCATGAGACGGTTTGTTCTGGGTGTCCCAGGAAACCTTTTCAGTGCTCTGTAAGATTTCACAGCTTAAAACTCCAAACCTGACCTTTACCTTCATACCATTTATTCATGTACACTGAAGCACCTTTTTCTCTCACATGGAATAGAAATATCCATTTGCTCAGCATCTTACAGATAGATGGTGTCCTGCCATGAAGTCCTGCTTCCAGAGCAAAATCTTCTGTGATGGACAGGCAAGATCCATAATCTTGCCTGAGATTCTGGATCAGATTTCCCTGAGCTGAGGAAGGATCTGAGTGGTGGTCAGACCCACTCCAGAGTGTGCTTCTCACGGATGTGGTGGTACAGCCACACAAAGGAGCCTTGCTTTTTAATAGCCAATTCAGTCTCTGTAAATAGCTACTTCTATTTATTTTTAGTTTTACTTGTGTCATACACGCAGACATACATACTAAAAAACCCCAACTCTACCAAGAAAATGACACTGGAGTGGGGCTCTTCAGTGGTTATTTTTCTCCTGCATCTCAAAACAAGTGCTTTAAGCTTCAGGTCATTTTTAGAAACTTCCAGAGCATCATCTTCCTATATTTGCAGAGTAAAGCATCCTATATTTGTTAAATCACCATCTTCACGTGCTTTAGCTGTGTGCATGGCCGTGATGGCAGCCAGCAGCCGCGCTACTTGCTTACTCACATATTTGTGCTTCAGATGTGCTTCAGAACAGATTCACTGTTGAGAGGCTGAGCGCTTCCAGAAGGGACTGTCACTGTGGCTGGGGCCTTACTGCAAGTGGCTGTAGTGGATAATGAGCACAAACCTATTAAATAGTGAAACAGGAGATTCCCTATCAGATAACGTGGTGCTGCTAATTCGGGTGTGAGGGAGACGGGTGAGGTCATGAGGGTTATTAGGAGATACCAGTGAGTAAGCAGGGAGGGAACTGTCAGCAACGCTAGGGGTTTAATTCTTGTACAAAAAAAGTACAGGCAGAAATACGTATATTTTTGTGATTGCTTTTAAAAACAAAAAACAAAACCGAAAAAACCAAACCAGCTGCAAGGCAGAAAACTCCACCAGAAAGGCTTTAAATATAGAGGGAGTTAAATCCAGGTGACATAGATGGACTCAGATATGGTCATAATGACATTTTCCCTTTGTAATTCATGAGAGTTGTTTTTTGTAAACTTTCTGTTTGTTTGTTTTTCTGTGCAGTAACTATATTACATTGGCATTGATTCAGTGAATTTATTTGTCATCAGTAAAAATGAATGAAATTCTAGATGTACAGTTCCAACCACCTGCTGTTGTTTACTAGTGAGACTACCAGTGACCCTTGCCGTCTATAAATACTTAACTGTGAATTAAAAGCAGGGAACTATCCAGTAGTTTTTCTCTTCCTCATCTTTCATAGATACTATCTTGCTTTGCTTTTTTTCCCCTCCATTGTTATTTCCAGTCTCGTCTCTATCACTTCAAGAAAAGCCAAACATGAAGAGGAAGATTTAATTTCTAGTGAACAGTAGACTTGGTCATTTGTTAAAAGGCTCATCAAGTTCTTAGACTGTGTGAAGATTTTTCTCTTGTCTGTATGGTGCTGACTTTTGGTAATGGCATTTTAAAGTGAAAACTCAGATTTAAAATATCGGAACATTATTTTTAGCTCTCCTGAGCTCGTAATTCTTATTAAGGAGAAAGTTGTTTGCTTTCATTGATTAGTTACAATTTTAACTTCCAAATAGCTTTAGGCAATATTAGAGGAGGACTACAGTTTCTAATCTCCTTTTTCAGCGTGGTTTTTTTTCTTTTCACTGCTTTTGCAAGTTTGACATGGACCAGCAGGTTTTTTATTTTATCACAAGGCATTAAAAAACCCACTGGTTTTGCTCAAGCCTAGCTCAGCCTTACAAGCCACTAGGAAAGATTTTGCTACTCTGTAGTCTCACCAGGTAAAATTCACCTGCTCCCTCTGTGTCGTGAGCATCTCAGTGTACAAGAGTATTACTTACCCTTTGATAAAAGCTTGGACAACATCGCCATCCCCACATCAGAGTTTCTCAAGGCCTTATTAGCTGTTGTTAGAGATTTTGGGCTGGTTGGATGTTCAGCTTTCCCACCTGCTGCGAGGGTATGCTGAGCTCACAGCTCTGTGCTCTCGCTGAGAGGAGGGAGGCTATAAATTTGACTTCCATGCCGCAGAGCAGGGCGATGCTCCTTAGCTGGCTGTGCTGGTTTGGGCTGGGATAGAGTTAATGTTCTGCAGAATATCTGGTATGGGGCTGTGTTATATAAATGTGCTGAAAACTGATAACACAAAGATGTTTTCATTATTGCTGGGCAGGGCTTCCACAGAGTCAGAGCTGTTTCTGTGCCTCACCCCACCAGTGAGGAGGCTGGGGGTGGACAAGGAGCTGGGACAGGACACAGCCAAGACAGCTGACCCCAACTGACCGCAGGGATATCCCAGACCATGTGGTGTCCTGCTCAGCAGATAAAGCTGAGGGGAAGAAGAAGGAAGTGGGAGATGTTCAGAGTGATCATGTTTGTCTTGTCAAGTCACTGTCACACGTGAGGGGCCCTGCTCTCCAGGGGATGGCTGACCACCTGCCTGCCCTTGGGAAGGGGTGAATTAATTCCTTGGTTTGCTTTGCTTGTGTGCTTGGCTTTTGCTTTCCCTATTAAACTGTCTTTATCTCAACCCCTGAGTTTTCTCACTTTTACCCTTCTGATCTCTCCCCCACCCCACCAGGGGCAGTGGGCAAGTGGCCATGTGGGGCTGAGTTCCTGGCTGGGGTTAACCAGGCTGCTGCCCTCACACCCCTAGAAGTCAGTGTTGATACTGCTGACAGCACTGGGCTGACTAAAATCTCTGACAAAAGGACAGTTTAGTGCCATTCATAAAAAAGCCCCAAACAGCCAGACGGAGGTGGTTGCTCTGTGTGGGTCCGTGACGGGATGTGAAGGGAGATCTCACACCTCTCGCGGAGCACTGTGAGCACCAGACAGCCTCTGTCAATCTCTGCCAGTTAAGCTGTTCTAGTTTCCATACGCTGTTTCTGCATTTGTAGAGTTGGAGCCGATGAGAGACTTCTCAGCCTCAGGATTAGGGCCACTGATGTTGCTGCTGGCTGTTCCCCCACCTTTACACAGAGCACAGATGCTTCTAAAGCAGAAATCTGGGAAGGACTTGCCCAAGAAAGGGGGGAGTGTCCCAGGGGCATCTCTATTTTTACTAAAACTGAGCCAAACCAAACATTTTCTTATAAAAAAAGAAAGCATTATTTTGCTTTATGTTTTATGTTTTATTTTGGTTAGCCACCAATTTTGTCTCTAAACCCTGTTATTCACACAATCCCAACTGCTACAGGATTTGGAGTTAATAAAATCCTAAGGAGAGGCAGTGCAAAATTTGTACTGGATCAAAATGACATGCAACAGCACACTGGGAATATGTAAACCAAAGAAGCCATCAGGTTTGGGGTTCAGTTGCTTTTTTGATCCCAGGCAATGGGGATTTTTCTTCATCAAAATACACTTCTTGTTTTCTGGTCAACTGTTGTTAGTGTCTTTTCTTCAAATCTTCCTACGGGGAAATTTTTCCAGCTACAGCTTTTCTCTTTCACTGATGAGAGTATCTTCTGTTATCTAGAAATACTGATTTTTATGACAGGGTAGCTGAAGTCATTCGAGGACTTAGCCTTGTAGTCTGCTCTCATTGAGCAACCACACAACTTGATGAAATGGTTGGATATATGATTTCCAACTCTCCTCATTAATTTCCCACATTAAAAAGTTAAAAAAAAGTGCTTCCAAACTTTTCCTGATGAGAAATTCTCCCAAGTTCTACCACTTGTGTCCTGAGTACAATGAGAAGCATTCTCTTTCCCTGATGATCTCCATGGTATCATCAACAAGGACAAAGAGATGTTGATGTTCAGAAAGTTTTGTAGAGAAGCTTATTACTGTTTGCCAGTGTTTTAAACCAGGAAGGTAATTCTAAGCTGTTTTGCCTAAATGGCTGAGCTTTGTCATTTTACCTGCAATTAAAAAAAATCAACGTTTATTGAAGGAAAGGAAGATAATTATATAGTAAAATTGTTGCTGTTCTCTTTTCTTAAAGACAAAGAAACATCTATCAGAACAGATGTGAATATGCAGACCTGTAGTAGTTAAGAATAATTGCCGTACCCATATAAGCCAGTATTTTTTTCCTGTGTAATTTCAGTGCAGTTTTTCTTGTGCGTTTCCAGGTTGGCTGTGCTTTTTCATTAGCTCTTTCACAGGCTAGTCCGTGTTTTCTGAGCTCGATTAATCCCTTTTTTGGAAGTGGCTTGCTTTTATTCCCTGTGTTGTTATCGCAGCAGGAGGAATGGGAAATGTGTGGTGATGGAAGAATTTTAACGTTTATGTATGCCACACATGAAGTTAGGGATCCCGTGAGATTTGTTTGTGTTCTTGTATATGTGTGGATGAACATCTGTGGAATGACAGCTTAACAACTTCCTTCTGACATTATAAAGGGGCCATAATGGTACTATTTATTTTTTTTTTAAGTTGGCTTTTTTTTGTGTTAACACTTCTAGTTCCGTGCTGATTTCAAGCTGTGTTCACTCCATAATCAATTACAAAGTCGCATTGTTTTGGAGTCAATAAGACCTCAAATTTGGAATTAATGTCAAAATAGTAAGCCTCGCATGTTCAGGTAACAAGGGTCTAAATCTGGGCTCCTTCCCTGTTATTTCCTGTACTAACTTGCTCGGATGAGACATGATCTTTTTCCTTCCCCTTCTAATCTCCCTCTCCGTGGCCTGAGAACCATTCTGGAGGTAGTCAAATTGTCAGTTACACCTCAACAGCCTGAAGATGCCGAGGTGAAGACGCCTCACTGCTTTGTCTCACAGAGTAGACATAATTTAAAGACAGCAGAGAGATGTTGAAATTTTCAGGCTGTAAGGCTTGGGAATGCCAGGCTTGGAAGGGCTCTCAGGTCACTATGTCCAGTCACTGCTGGTGGATCTCCATCCTGTAATAAATCATTGACATTTCAGCTTACACCCTGGCATGTTTTATGTCTTTATCTTTTGTCTCTAGCTATTTTTGCACTGTGTGAATGTTATCAGTGCACAAATGAGTATAAATGTATCCTGAAAAAAGTTCAGACTGGAAATGGGAAATCAGATTTGAAAGCAGCATTTTACCAAGTTTCTGCATTAACTTCCCAATAGGAATAATATAGACTAAAGGGAGAAAAACAACCCCAAAACCCCAATAACAACGAAATGCCTCTCAATCTATTTTTGAGGGCCTGATCCAAATCCCAAAGCACAAACCTAATCAACATCCTAATGATTAGAAAGTCTAATGTACTTTCCTGGTAATCTCTGCCTCAAACCCTTAATTTCTGTCTAGGCTATAGCAGATCTTTTAGGACATTAACTTGTCTGGTTTACAAATTCTGAGCGATTAAAAGTCCACACCATCCTTATGTGTTTTTTTTCCCCCAGTGATTAATTACTACATGAAACCAACTGGTATTTAATAAGTATTAACTGTTTCTGTCTTGGTTTTAATTTTGGTTTTGTCTTCCCGTTTAATCTTCCGATGGATTAAAGACCTGTCTTTAGAGATGCTGATCGACAGCCTTGTTAACCTCCTTCTCGATAATATTGTGTTTCTTGAGCCTGTCCTTTGTAAGCCAAGTTTTCTGTGCATTTCCAGATTTTATTTAGTGAATACTTTTTGATTTAATTTCTCTGTTTTATTATAGAGACAGCAGTACTGGCTTTAGTAATTCTTCATGTTTTTCCTATATACTGAAGGATTTATTCAGCTGCATAGCTGTGACATTGCACAGAAATCTAATGCTCAGTTGGTAATTTATGATAACCCCTTCTTAGCAATGGAGTATTGATTTCCTTGGCCTCTTCTAAGGGAAGAAGGGGTGGCTTGAATATTAGAATTCTCCTACCATGATAGCTCTGTTTAATATTGATTATCATAACCGTATACACTCCTGAGATCTACTTGATAGAAAGTTGCTAGAAACTTTGAAAAACACATAATAGCTTCCAAGTAAATAGTAGAATACCCAGAACTGATATTTCTTACATCAGGCAATTCAGCTCCGGCATGTGAGAAATATGTGTTTATGCTAAAAACCCTGCCATAATTTTCTGCTTGGGGAATTGAGACTTGCTAAAAAAGTTTAATATGCAAAGCTGAAAATCTACATTTTAAAGTCCTTTTTATGCAAAGACACAAAAAAATTAGCAATTTTTAATAAGGTAATGTATGACTTTAAAAAAAATGTGCAACAATGGTGTGAGTTGTATAGGTGGCAGTCATTTGGCTCAGGAGCATGGCATGGCAGGCATGGAGCTCCCATGGAGGAGCAGCACGGCATTCCCTGGAGCAGCACCAGGGACTGTGCAGGGTGGGCACTGCAGGAACCCCACCTTTAGTTGAACCTCTGTGCGGAATTCAGGTGGACAGAAGGTTATCATCAGAAGACAAATTTGGCCAGGATAGCTGGGGTGAGTGCTGCTGCTCCCAGGATAATTACCATCATCCTCACCATGGGGTTCACAATCTCTGCTCAACAGCTCGTCTGAAGAAGAGCCAGAAACCCCAATCCAGCAGCAAGCACTCAACAGAAGCCACCTGAGATAAATAACTTCACTTTAACAGCATTTATTTTCCCTTAGCAAATAGCTTTACTGTCTGCTGTGATATATAAAGGCTTTCTGATATTCATTATGAAAGTTGTATGTTATGTATTTTAATGCAATCTAATTTGAGAAGTAGAATGCAAGGAAACAGGCAGCCTGAGGAGAGCTCCTGAGCCTCCAAGTCCTGGCTAAGAGAGGGAGCTGTGTTGTGAACTTACTGTGCTCCCTTCTGAAACTCTTCAGCTTTTAAAACTGCTTTTGGAAAGCTGTTCCCCTCTTCTCCTGTCTTGTGGTTAGAAGTTTTCTGGTTTCTAACCTAGTTCTATTTAGAGGAAGTTTATAACATGATCTCTCAATGTTATTTTTTCAGTATCTTTTGTAGAGTAGTCGGGGCCCTCAATTCTAGATTATTTTCATCATCCATGAAAAAAAATACTCGGTTATATCTGAGAGTCCTTACCAGATTTACACCTGCAATGAATGCTTAAAATAGAGTCTGGAACACCCAGTACTTGGTTTGTAACAAAAAACTTGAGTTTTTGTTGGAGTAGAAGCTACTGCAATTACCAGTAACAGTTTTGCTACCCTAGCCTGCTTGTTCTGACTCCTCTTGTCTCTGAAGACCAGCAGCACTCAGAAGCCATGTATAATTCTGCTCTTTAAGGCTGCCTGTTTCCTTGCTGAAGTTTCGAGTTTTGAGATGTGACTTTGTGACTGTCATGATAGCATTTCCCACTGAGATTTATTGTGAGGCTTTACCCAAACATCTTATTCAAAAACAAACCCAGTTTTCTATTACAAGGAATTTTCTTTGCTAGTCTATGAGTGAAAGGTGCTTTAGCCAATCTTGTCTTGCTACACTGCAGACGTATTGTATATAATACGTATTCATTTGACCCTGCAACTCCATTAAAAAAACTCATGTGTTTGGATTTTAATCCTGAAAATATATGCATCATAGTATCAAGAATATGGAATCAATAGTTATCTTTTCTGTACTTAACATCCCACATTTAAGGTTGGGTTCAGTGGTGAAATTTGATGATAGGTGAAGTTTCACTTTACCCCCCTGAAATTTTGGGGTTGTTTTCTGCAGAAGTTTAGTATGCAGTGGCACGAGGAGGTTATTTAAGAATACTCCTGGTTTCAGCTGATTTCCTTAGCAAATAATTTTGTGTGCTTCACTTTGCTCTAGCAATTTCCATTGCCTCTCGGATAAAATACTAAAAAGGATCACATAAGCTTTACCCCTCCCTGTAACATTTAGCCTGTCTCTTTCATTATAACAAAATATTGCATTTTACATGCCAAGTCTTAAAACCTTCCTTCTAAAAATGGTAACTGTATTTAATAACTAATTACTCTAATGATCCTACAGAAGTGCTCGAGACCTGTTTTAGTAGTGGTGTCAATTACAACCATCTGCACGATGAATAAAGGAACCGTGGCCCAGCTGTAGAGTTGAAACATGTTGGCATTTTCCTACGGGCAGCCATATGGTACTTAACGAAAGCGAATTGTTCACACTGCAAACAGCTCTGCTCCTGATGAATGATAACGTTTTGTTCTGGAAAATGGTTCCACAAACACCGGGAGTATTTTTAAATGCTGGAAGTGTGTCTGTAAGTGACAGGCTATAAATGGGAAGGTCTTTGGAAGGAGGAGAGGGGGTTGAGAAAGGAATTGTTTTGATTGCCTAGGGGTGTTCTAGCACAGCCTTCCTGTCTCTAATAGCAGTATCTTTTTTGTGCATACATAGCCCTGAATCTGTAAATTTTATTTATTTTGGTAAGGAAGAAGATAATTAGAAATGTAACTCTCATTTGCCATCAGCATGCCCAAGCTTGAAGCTGGTGTGAGCTTTAAAATAGCGAAGCTGAAGCTGTGAAGAATTAATAACTCTTTGCCTCGCATATGTGCAGACATTTTCTTACACTCGGAAGAGGAGGCTCAGAGTTGTCACCGCAGTAAGTATGTGAGCACACAAGTTGGAAACAGGTCTTGGTTTCTCAGCACATGGTGTTAGTCAGGGAAAAAAGGGCAGATAACAAATCAGCTGTAGAAAATGTCTTTCGTTGCTTTTTGTTAGGAACAGAAGTAGTGGTTTTTTCCCCCCACACGCATGACTGTCAGAGAATGGCTCAATGAACTCATCAGGAAATTGATGGCTCTTTAACCCCCAAATCATTAGCCCCAGATCTGAGCTGAATCAACAATAGGTTGTTCCCATTTTATGGTTGATAGGTAACCATTTGGGTAATGTGTTTGGTCTCAGTTCAGTATCTGTCTTAGAGACCTAACAGCTGTTAATGACCAGGATTGATCATTTTATTAATCTTGGAAATTGATTTTTTTCCATGTGGCTTACTGCTTCTGTACATGATATGTAATCAGGAATCTTGCATCATCTGAATTCCTGTTTGATTAATAAATGCTTAATCTGGGGATTTTTGTTTTGTCTTCTGTGTTGTAGCTGTAGGTGGAGGTTGATGATTGTTCCTGAGGTTTCGTGCCCAGATCTCACGGAGGTGATACAGCACTCCTCACAGTGAGGTACCCTCTGCATTTTGCCAAGAGATGACTGGTCTTAAGTGCCAGCACTCTGTATGTTTGCAGGCATCAGAGCTGTTTCAAACCTCTTGATAGATCTTGCAGCAGTTTTGCAGGAACAACATAGTAAAAAGCCTCACCAACGAGTGCCAGCCAGGTTCTCATTACGTGCCCAGAGCTATTTGCAAATGCACAGCAGCAGCACGGGGGCTACAGCTCTGAAGCCCCGTGCTTTTGGTCTAGGAGCATCTGTCGCTTGAGCTCAAAGAAAATCTTCCTTAGCTCTCCACAACACAGGGTGGATCATGCTGCTGAGAAACCCCCAGTAATGAAACCATCGGCTGCTAAAGCCTCCTAACACCAAGTGTAAGAGTGAGCACAAGGACAGGAAATTGCTCCAGAATCAGCTGGGATGTTTTTTTCTTGCAGCCTTCTTGTAAGACTGTGTTTTTATCTGACCCTTCTTCACAAGCCATGGTTTTATGTTATAGGTTTATCTGCAAGCAGGCAAGGAACCCAGTCGTGGTGGGGTGCAAGCGCACCCTGACGCCCATGAAACACACAGGGCTGTGATCTAAAAGGCATTAAGCCTCCAATTGCAGCACATTGTGCTCCATATCCTTCTGCTGTTTGATCTGTTACAGCAGCACTGTCTAATGCAATAAATCTTCCTCACTTTTAATTAATAGTTGTTCATCTGTACTGCAATAATTTCAAGCAATGTTTACATTAAAAAGAAAGCACGGGGGGGAAGGGAGCGGGGGTAGGGAAAAATATCTCTAGGCAGGAGTGTAGTAAAAAAAGCCTCTTCATCCAACTGAGAAGCAAATATTATA
Source organism: Edolisoma coerulescens (assembly GCA_013397115.1). Classification (NCBI taxonomy): domain Eukaryota; kingdom Metazoa; phylum Chordata; class Aves; order Passeriformes; family Campephagidae; genus Edolisoma; species Edolisoma coerulescens. Next base: position 2,296,710 of record VWZW01006553.1, read on the forward strand.
ATTTGGGAGCAATACATAGAGTGTGTGTTTTACAGAGGAAGGCACAGCCCTTCCGTAAGAAGCCAGCATCGTGAATCAAACTCAGATGTCTCAAAGCTCTGCAGTGTTATTTAACCTGTAGTTCTGCATTGCATTTCCTCAAGGGTAGGTTCAGAGGTTCTTGCAGCTCGTGTTGCAGTTTGCAGCCTGTCCATCTTCTCCTTCTACCCTCTTACCTCGCGTTTCAACCTCTCCTTTTTTACACAACCATGTTACCCATTCCATCAGAGAGATTCATTTGACTTAAAATGGATAAAACAAAAAGAAATACGGACTCCAGGTATCTAAATGCAGAGATGTGTCCAAACTTGAAGGCGAGGTCATGAAGCTTATAGCTAATACTTACCCAATGTGTAGCTCTCTAATCGTGTTACAGGTTTCCATGATGTTTGCTCTTGAAGGGAATGAGTGAAAAAGTCACAAGGCACAGATTCTGGCAGTGTGGACTGCAGGGCCTGCTGGTAGCCCACGGTGCTTGCTCAAAAGGCAATCTGCAGAAAGCTGATTAAAGGGAAATACAGTGGTGATTACCATGTTCAGGCAGATTGTGTTGGAGGACCCAGCTCAGGATACTTAAACTGAGTCTCAATATTTTGTATATTTGTTGCTGTTGTTCACTCTTCTGGGTTCCTGTGACTTGGTGCTAAAAATGCATTGGTGAAAGCTGGGAATTTTGGTTTGTAGCCATGTGGTCGCGGAGTGGAACTTGAAAATGTCACCCTGTAAATAGTATAAGCATAAGAGCATTTGTAATAAATAAATGAGCAGTTTCTGAACCTGAATGCTTGGGTCCCAATTCAGTTGGCTCAACATAGGCATCCAGTGCCATTTAAGATGCCTCAGGGTCTCCTGTGTTGCCTCCAGCTTGCCATGCCATATGGGTATGGGTTTCCTGTAGGTCTCTTGTCATATTTGCCTTGCTGGCTCTGTGAAGATGTCTCATATACCCTGGAGGGTCACAAGTGGTGCTAAATGCCTGTGTTTAGGCAATGGAATCAGCCCTTCCTGTTGGAGAGCTGTGCAGCCGATCTGAGCTGTTCTTATATTCTCAACATAAAGGAAACCTTCAAATTTCAGGTCCACATTACCAGCAAATTCAAGAAATTCCATGTAAACCTAGAGGAAACCTTTTACTGTGAGGAGGGTCAAGTGCTGGAACAGGTTACCCAGAGTGACTGTCGAGTCTCTGTCCTCGGAGATGGTCAGAGCCTGACTGGACATGGCCCTTGGACAGCTGCTGTACGTGACCTGGCTCTGTGTGGCACAGGAGGACTAAACTATCTCCAGAGGTGCCTCCCAGCCTCTGCAGTTCTGTGTTGTATGCAACTCTGTGACTCTTAAGGCTTAGTCAAATAAAGGATTTGGAATTTAACAGTACTGCCATGTGTCAAAGGTCGTTCCGTGATGTGGCAGCATTTCAAGCTTTTCTGTGTCCAGACTTAGGGAGTTTAGTTCCTGCAAAAGATGCTGTGATCTTTGGTATAATTCCCTCACAGCATCTGCTGAATGCATCAGAAATTGCAGTGATCCACCTCTTCACAAATAGTGTTAAGCTGTGGATGGAGAAACTCCACCTTTCTCAGTCCGTAGCAGTGCCTTTGTGGTAATCCAGCAGAGCCTTCCTTCCTTTAGCAGGGGCAGCAGACAAATAAATGTCCATGCTGGAGTATTGAAACAGCCACGTTCAGTGTTTTGGCTTGCAAGTTTGGTTGTAATCACTGAAAGTCCCTCTTCCCACTCACAGTTTAAAAACAAATTTTTAGCAAAATGGAAAAATTGAACCAATGGAAGATATTTTGTTTGGACTTCAGCAGTTTTTCCACATACTAAAGAAATGCCTTCTCTGATTGAGCGAGAGCTGTCCTCCAGTTTCCTTTAGGAAAATATTTACAATTATTGTTTCAGTTTGGAAACCTCTTCCATATTATAGCACTCCAGCTACATTAAATATTTAGAAAAATTAATGACTGTAGAGCTATGCCATTGGATAGAAGACAGAAACTGAAACCACTTATGAATAGAATTGGAGCAGAGCAGTGTACTTTCCAAGCAGAGTGAAATGCAGAAATGAAACATCTCATCAGTACTTACCCTAGAATCATACTTACTTTTAATATGTGTGTACACGCCCCAGAGTATTTTAAAGATAAGAACTCAATATTATATTTATTTAGTAAATCTGAGTTTGTTTTGAATGCCACGGTGTAGTACTGAGACAGACAAGCTTCCAGTCACTCATGTGGATTTCTGCTCTACTTTATTTTTTTTTCATTTTTGACTTTATTTGGAAGACAGCAGCAATACTAAGTCTACTTAGGTGAGAGGTGTACCACACTTACCTACTTGGGACCCACTGTGGTCCCCAAGCCCCCGAGCTCTCCAGCTCCTCTTGGTTTCCTATTTTTTTGCAGGAAATCCCAGCACAGTTTGGAAACTCTGTAGATGAGTCTCACACCAGACACACAGTGGCTCCTGAGGTAGGATAAGACAGAACTCAAGGAAATGGCATGATGTTGAGTCAGGGGAAGTTTAGGATGGATATCAGGAAAAACCTCTTCACCCAGAGGGTGGTTGGGCTCTGGTTGGGCTCCCCAGGGAAGTGGTCACAGCACCGAATTTGACAGAGTTCAAGAAGCATTTCAACAATACCCTCAGGCACATGGTGTGACTCTTGGGGTGTCCTGTGCAGGGTCAGGAGCTGAACTCTGTGGTCCTTGTGGGTCCCTTCCAACTCAGCATATTCTATGATTCTGTGATAAAAGGTGTTTAATACTGGGGAGCAGCACAAAGTAACATTTAGCTGAGCAGCAGAGATCAGTGTAGTCAGTCAGCTGCTGATGGAATTGGAGTAGCTTGAACTCCTGACTACCAGATTGGATGCTATTTCCAGAGAAAAAGGTTACAGTGTTGTGCAAAAGGCTCAGAGGAAGATGTCACCTGCTCTTGTTTAACATTTTTTTATTAGTAGTGAATATAGTGGATTATATCTTTTCTTCACTTAATCCCACAGAAACTCCCCCAGGCCAGGGTCATGGGTTCCTTATATTAGGTGGAGTACGCACATGGAGCAAAACCAGCATTCAAACTCCCTCCAAGTATCCTGTGTGCAAAGTGTAATGCAGGAAAGACCAGCTGGGCATGGCCAGGGGTGGCATGTGAGCTGATGCACAGCAAAGCAATTATTCTGAGGGATAAGCAGGAGCCAGAGCACACCCTGTGTCAAATGGTCACATCTTCTGAGCATGGCACCAAATATTTCGAAAGGAGGGAGAGATTTGGCTTTGCTGTGCCCTGGAACAAGCTGTTCTGTGAACGTTGCAGGAGTGTGGGCTGCAGATGAGGGGTACTGGAGCTCTGTGGTGAGGTGGTGAGGGCTGACATGGCTGATCAAAGGTGGGAGTCAGCATGCCAGGGGCACGGAGGGGATAACAGTCCAAAAGGGTTTGGAGAGCCGAGATGCACACCCTGATACAGTGAAGAACGGGGAGGGCAACCAGTCTGGGAAAATAATCCCGGTAGCAGCCCTTTGAAGAGATCACCAGGCTGCTGCCTTGCAGCCCTTGACCTTGATAAGGCTTGAGATTGCCAGTGAGACAGCCCCAGTGGCACAGCTGTAGCCGGGGGAAGGAGACTTTGGGGGATGTTGAGACTTTCGTAAACGAGCCAAGCCGCATGCGCTTTCATTCCGGGGAACGTAAAAAAACTATTTAAAAATTGATGTGCATACATTAGACCTGTTCCCCAGCCTTTCTCCCCTACCTTGGGTTTCACAAGTACTAACTGAGAAATCAGTATAGGATTACTTTGAAGAGAAGGAACTGAAAACCACTTCAGCAGATCAGAAGTAGCAGTATCACTTTTACCGTGTTTGGACAAAATGCACGTAATTGACACAGCACAGTGGTAGCATGAGCCTCATTTTTAATGCACTTAGGGAAGGAACCTTGAGATACACTGGTGTGATACAGAGAGAGTAGACTTGTTAAAGCCTAAGCTGCATCCAGGTTTCACAAACCAAATCTGTCCCTATTCTTCCACAACCTCACACGGCTTTTACTAGGGAAAAAAAATATTACTGTGAACACTGCCAAAAATTACTAGAATTTGTCTTCAAATTTCAAAGAAAATTAAACTGATTGGGTTTTATAGTCCAGTTGTCTGGTAAAACCTGCAAAAAGGATAAAGTAGGATATACATTGTATTTTACTTGTTCATTTGCTTTATTGTTTAGCTTTCAGTCTCATATAAATGTCAACTGGAGAGGCCATCCAAACCTCTGGGTGCCCCTGACGTATGCTGTAATATATGGGAATGTTCCAGATACAAAGTAAAATGCCTATGAAAAGGCATGTAAAAATAATTTGAGGGATGGTTTAATTTTCATTTAAAGCAGATATTTTTAGTGTCTCTCCATGGCAGAGGCAGATAGCTAACCCATACCAGAAACTCTTAACTGGATGCCTGTTGTAAATGCAAATTACTTCAAGGAAAGAGCTTTTTAAAAGGTAAATTTTTCATTTTTAATTAGTTATAAAACTAAAAGCTGATACGCAAGTATTGTCACCAAAGTAATTAAACTGGACTTCAAAAAATGAGTTTAATTATAGTTGTGCAAGTTTGTGTACAGATAGCCTTAATTTCAGAATAAATATAACCTATATTGAGGTAGTAAAAATCCACTTTCCAAACTAAAAAATTGTGGCCAATTTGGTTTTGAAATCTGAATGTCCACATACATTCCTATGGCAGTAATAAGGGTGGGAGGTTGTTCATTTTAATTTTTTTTTTTTTAGTACTGGTTCTAATGTATTAACTGGAAAACCCGTTTCAAGCATTTGCAGTTTTACTCCCTTAGGTAAAATGTTGGAAGCGCAGAGAAAAACTCTCGGACCTCCTTGTCATTTTTCCTCAGATTGTCACAAGTAAAAAGGGAAAAGCAAAGCCTAGACTTTATTAAAAATTAAAAAAAAAAAAAAAAAAAAGAAAAAGAAAAAAAGGAACAAAAAAGACTTGAATGTATTGCATATCTTGCTTTGATGAACTCCCAGACTCTTTCCTGGTGAAATTAAAGTGGATGGTATAAAATGCCTGCTAACTCTGCACTTGCCCTGGTCTCCATGTTTTCCAGACCCCATGGGCGCTTTCCTCACAGCCTCTGCTTTTGGAAGGTTTCTGCCTGTTGGTGATAATATCAAGGAGAACTTCATAACACCTGAACACAGTTATTTTGATTTTTAAATTTTTTTTTTCCTCCCTGAGGGTCTTGAGCAGCCTTTGCTTACCACAAGTCTCTGGAAATCTCTGAAAATGAAGTTTTGTCTTCTGTATCCTAGTTTCTGGCTATGTTTGCCCATAGCCATCCCAACATGCTTGTAACAAAGTGATCAGGGAGCTGAAGTTAAAACTCTGGTTTAAAATACATCATTTGCTTTAGCTGCCTCTGCTTTGGGTTTGGTGGTTTTGTTTGGGTTTTATATTCTTAAAAGGATCTTAAAACCCCATTAGCTGGACTGACAGTTGCAGACAACTGAGGTGGGACGATGCTTTTTCTCCAGCTCCTCCCAGGCCGAGCTGCTAGGAAAGTATTCAACAAATGTTTTGGAAAGTTCCCTTTTTTTGGCACCTCAAAAATCTCTGAATGGAGCCATAATTCTCCTGCACAGCAGAAATTAAAGCAAGGAGCTCTTCTTGTCTCTCAAGTCTCCTTTGGGTTGTGAGATATTTAACATATGAGTATTGACCACATCAGATGGCAGATAAGATGGTGTGAAAGTAAAACTAATTCCTCAGACAGTGACACGACACACAGGGTGATGTCCAAAGAATACAGAGAACAACTGAATTATTAGTGTCAAAGGGAAGTTTCTGTTTAACCTGCAGGGAGCTGCCAGTGCCACCCTTGCTGCTGCCAGGATGTAGAGGGAGACATGGTTGTAGTTAAGGTTGGTCCTTAATGCTTGTCCCCTCCCAGCCATTCACTAACTCACCTCCAGTCGTGGGTGGACAACAAAGAGAAGTATTAACTCTACCGGATGGAGAAAGAAGCTGAGAAAGACTTGAAGTTCCTGGCTTTCAATGTGTCTTTCTAATTATTGTTGTCCAGGTGGAGGTGTCAAAAGGGGGACTTCTACAGAAGTCCAGGGTCACTGGAGCCCTTGTTGGAACAACAAGGAGCTGCAAGTTTTAAATACCTCTTCAAGCCTGGCCCAGCAAAGCATCTCCTGCCTTCAGTCTTTCTCCTGAAGAAAAAAAAAAAATTCCACATATATTTATAAATCTTTCAGTGGTATTTTAACACTTTTATTCTCAGTGCTTTTAGTATATGCTGCTTAAAATGGGCATGTGTGCAGCCGCATTATCCACCGCCGGAATGACAAATGGTTTATCAAGCCCTGACAGAGCACCCGCTTCCTGCTGAACGGAGCAAGGCGGCAGCAAGGACTCTGGCTTCAGAGAGATTAACTTCCAGATAGGAAAATAATAATAAACAACAGCCCATAAGCAAAGGACTAGAAAAGAGGAATCGAGACTATAAAGTGGAATCACAGTGATCCAAATGGACAAAGGAAAGCAGATTTGTATATCTGAGCTTGAAATATGATAAATGAGTGGCAGATTAACGTTGCTAGGCTCCACGATCGCAGCGAGATCTGAGAGGGGGAAACGTGGGAAGGGTGCTGCAGGAGAGCAGCAAATCTGACAGCAGCCAGCAAGCAGGGAAAGAGGGGGAGACTTGGGTGGGGGTGAAGAGTGTGGGTCCCTGAAGGTGAGACTGGAGAGGTGCAGCCTGGTGGAGGGTTTTACAGGAGAGGGTGGCATGGTCTGAGCTCTGAGATGCCTGGCATGTATGTCAGGGGGGTTTAAGGCTGGAGGAAAGGTGGTAAGAATATCCAGTTTATTAATTTCAGCACTATAGTTCATAGTGCCTAAACTATGAAAACCCCCAGGATTTTAAAAAAGGGGCATTTAGAGGATATCTGAGAGTTAATACTTTCATACTCACATATTGGCATTCACATTTCTATTAATATGCCTTGATCCAATTTTTCTCCTTCATGGTGGAAATTTCTTTTGAATGATTTCAGATAAGTCTTGTGGCATAAGATCCTGTTTGGAGCTGGAGTTCTGTGTTACCTTGGGCAATTACATAAGTGATGGAAAGATATGACCCACCTGATTACTCTGAAGAATGGGTCCCAGACTGCTCCCTTGTTTTTAGGGTCCTTTATTGGTTGGGGGGAATTGTAGTTTGGGTGTAGCAGGCACTGAGCATCGGTGGTAATTCCCAAGGTTTTACGTGGCTGTGGATGCAATCCTTACCCTGTGCTCCTCATAGGGATACTGAGTATCTCGTGCTGTGGCGTGGGAGAAAGTCAGTTCACAGAGAACCCGTGAAATGATGAAAGTTTTGATAGGAGTGTCGCATATCACCTGTTAACCTGCATAAATCACCCAATTACATGCTATTATGACCTAACAAATCACCCTGTTACAGCAAAGATTTTGATGTTAGTCCATTGTGCCGATGCATTAATTAGAAATAGTTAATGGAAATACAACTGGTAGCATCTGAGCGCTGAAGAAGCAGCGTGGCCCAGTGGCTGGACTTGAATCTCAAACCTCTTGTGTCACTCTGTTCCTGACGTCGTTTGGGACTTGAGTGGGTCGCTCACTCCCTGCCTCAATTTCTCCATCCTGCCAATATCATAATCTACCCTGCTTTTGTGATATATTCCATGCTCTAGAGCTGAAAACTCTGCATCCTTACTATATTTAGAGGAAGAATGAAATGCTAGTGGAGTGACTGTATTTGTTTTCAAAGAATTTGATAAAGAACTACAATTCAGATACTTTGGAGTGAACGTGCCCTGGTTTTTGCACCTCTGCTGTGAGATGGCATCACTCTTGAAGAAATGTTTGGATAATAAAATACTGTGAAATGACACTATTGCCAAATGAGATTGTGATGAATAGAGCATTGTAGTATTAAATCCATGGGTACTTTACATTGTTATGACAATAATAGTTTGCACTGTTGTAATAAGTTGCACTTCTTCTTCTTTTAAAAAATAAATTTAGTTAGACCTTAATGCATCTTGGAAAACATACCCTCCACCGAAATCAGATATACATCTCTTGGAATAAAATTGCTTTAAACATATATAAATGTACATTGTATGGCGTATCATAGGCAGTTGTGAAATAAATGATGTTTATCAGTGTGCCTTATGTAAAAAGACTGCAAATACGTGTTCCTTTTTGTAGTTCAGGTTTGACACAGTCATTGCCATAAGTCTTCTGCTTTTAATAAACAAGATTACATTGCAGCTGATACTTAAAACTCTTTTATTAGAAAAACCCAGGTACAAAGCCCTGCAGTGAGGGGCTGGGGGGTTATACAGAGCATTCTAGAGATTTTATTCTCCTTTCGCTAATTACAGATAAGGGGTGCCATGCTTACAGCTCAGATTCACAGGCCCTTGAAGGATTTTATGATTCTGCAGCTGCCAGTGCAGTTTGTTGAAAATCTTTCATTTTCATAACGGGAGCTGGGATGAGACTGTATTCCTAAACCAGCAGGATAAAAGTGCTTTGACTTAATAGGTGCCATCCGTGTTAAAAGGATGATTTTGAAGATTATTAGCTGGCATGACTAAGATTTATGATGCAATCTGCTTTTTTCTCTTCCTTAGTTCAGATAAGGGGGGTTATTATTGTTAGTAGAAATACCTATTAAAATAAACCCCATGAAGCAGTTTCAAGGATTTGATAAAAATGAATATAAAGTTGAAGCTCCCAGCTTATCTTTAACTCAAGTGATTTTCATGGGGTTATAACTCTTCTGGCATGGGATGAGGGAGCAGCAGTGTGATTTTTATCCTCATTCTACAATAGAAGGGAAAACCAGATTTTGTATTCCATTCATTAGCACATTACTGCTCATTACTGCTCAGGTTTGCTTCTGCAAGGGAGAGTTAACAGAGATTGGAGGTAGGTGGGAGTGAGTTGGGAATTTGCGTGAATTTTCAGGTTGCAGTCAGCAGTGTCTAAATACCCGGTTCTACAAGTAGTTTTAGGGAGAATCTTTCCTGCCAAAGTCGTGCTCAGAAGAGCTGGAGAAGCCTATGGGTGGGAGAAGCTTTAAAGCACTCCCCACATGATGCTTTTTGCTGTCAAACATCTGGATTTCAGGCTTCCAGTCCTGCCTGCTGAGTCACCTCATCCCTCTCTCCTACTTGTTGCTTTCCTCTTACATCTTAACACTGCCAGGGCTTGATCTGTTGGTCCTAAGGAGTCATCAGCAGCATCAGCTGGGAATTTTGGCAACACACTGTGTTTTTATGTCTGTATATGTGTCCGTCCCTGGTAGAAAGGGAGGGAATGATACTGAATTTGCACAAGAACAAAAAGACATGGTATTGATTCTTTCCTTGATTTCCCAGCTTTTATATTTTTTTCATGCTTCTTATTCTAGGTTTCAAAGACAAATAAGCCACTTTTCATTCTCTTGCACTTGTTTTTGGGGCGTGTGCGTTTTGCTGTTGCTTGATTATTCACTCACAGCCTTGTATTCTGAAGTGATCTTCTATACAGCACCTAGTGAAACCAAATTATTACTTTGGTTTAACTAAAAGCTAAAAATTTTAGGTTTCCTTTTTTTGATTAAAGAAAAAGTATCAGTGACTCAGAAAACATTCAGAAAATATCGTTGTAGAATATTAAAAGAATAACATATCATTTGTAATTTTGAGAATTTTTTTTCTTCAATTAATACCTAATTTTCTCTTTTAAATTAAACCTTTTACATTTATGGGCCTTTCTGAGGATTTGGGGGATATTTGTAAAGTGCTGAGGGTTTTTTATAAATATATATGCCATTCGTGCTATCCAGATTTAACTGCTGTTGACTTAGACAACTAAATTAGTTTTGTAGCTTACCTTCTGTGCTGAGTAAGATATGTTTGCAGGTTGTACAGCTGAGCATGATCTTGTGTTGGGAAATGCTGCATCTGCAAAAATACTATTTTGGCTTTTGACTTCTTGTAGCCTGAAAACTTAACCTAGAGTCTAGTGACATTGGTTTGACCAGTACTGTTTTTGCTTGGCAACGCATTTTTTCTTTATCAGGGGATTTTGTTTCTGGTTCTGGGTGTTCTGCATATTGCTGTTCAGGATTTGCAGAAGCAAAAGAGTTGTATTCCCAAGGAACAAAAGATTTTGCATTGGTAGAAGAGTGCAGGGATCATTCCTCAGCATTCAGATGCTGACTGAGAAAGGAGAGACTTACTAAAATCGAGTTTTGAGTTTTCCATCAGTCCCATGGCAAAGCACACTGGGCCCTCCACAAGCAGGTTCTCCACTGCAAGGATTCCTGTCTTGGCAGAGCTCTGGGATCTTGTTAAAAGCATCAAGACCTGGCTCTGTCTGCTTTCTCAAAAGCCTTTTTGTGTCTTAGCCAGGTGGTGAGATGCTTTGGATTAGACTCCCGGCTGTTTGGTTGAAAGTTTCAGTGCCAGGTATGATCCAGTGATTTCCTGGAAGCTGGTGCAGTTTCCTCTCGGTAGTTCGGGCAGGGAGGTGTCTGTGGCATCCCTCAAAAAGGTCACTTCAAGCAGCCCAGTGCCGAGACTTTCATTCTCACTTCCTTCATGTTTATTAAAAATGACTAGAAAGAAGTTCAGAACTTTTGTATCTGAGATGTGTTACATCTATTATGGTGTCAGACAACTAAGAAAAAAGTCACTGGCTAATGAGTCTTAATTGTAACAAAACATCAAATCATTGTCACTTCTGCTGCAGTAAATGGCATTCATTAAATTAATCCACTCCATTACAGAAGTATTTTGCAGAGAATACCATGACCCAACTGCTTCTGTTACAGTAATAAGCTGAACATATCACTGTGGCACTATTAGGTATATTAGAAAGCAGTTTGAAGCATGGCTGCATGACCTGAAGCAACATCAGCAGGTCTCAGGTAGCATGTTTGAAAAAATAAGCTGCCTTAATTAGAGACAGGACCAAAGCAGAGCCTAGATGTGAACATTCCTGTAGCTTAGCACGGCAGGAAATCAAAAGCTGGATCGAGAACCTCTTTGGCTCCATTTGTAGAGCAGCACAAGCCAAAACAAAACTTAGACCTTGAACTGGGAACAGGGAATTTAGAAATCTGAATATTGCTTCTTTTTCTTTGCTCTTATGATCCCCTTTTAACTTCAGAGCTAAACCCACCGTGCTGTCTCTTCCCTTTTCACCCAGTATCAGAAAACAGAGAACTGCATCGTGCTCCAACGTCGCTTTTACAATGCTGCCATCAAAAATTTCTGGCAGGAGCTGCTTTGACTTTTAGCTGCATTCAATTTCATACCATATGTGTACATACACCCAAGGATGATATAGCGCCTTTGTAGCTGGGGAATGGCCTGCTTTATTAAACATCCCCCTTGCCAACGGGGAAAATGAACAGCCACAGTAAACACAGATGCAGGGAGGGAGGAACAGTCCGAGCCGTGTCGCAGCGCATTGTACCTGAGGAAAAGCGTCAGCCCCTAATTGGCGCTGAGCGCAGCCCACCTACTTAGCGAGAGAGGCTGCCAAGAGCAAATTGCCCCGGTGCTCTGTGCACCGTGCTGCCTTCCCATTGAATTCACTCAAATGGCAGGCTTTTGCCTTCATTTTCAAAACTCTCCATGTGTTGGCAAAATGCTGTCTCGGGGAGAGGCTCTCTGTCTAGAATAAAAACCTCCTGAGGATGCGTTCCCTACTTTGCCTCCTCCAAGGGTGGTGCCACTCCAATTCTTCTCGAAATTTGAAGATGACTGTGGGGGAGGAAGGGGGGGTGTATTTGTTTTGGGAAGAGGGGATTTATTTATTTTTTTCCAGGAAAACACATTTTGGCCCAGGAAGAATGAGCAAAATGACAATCTGTCTTGGAGCTCTTAAGCTACTAAGCACAACATTCAGTGCTTATATGTTGTCATGTTGCCAGCAGCGGGTATGCAGAGGCAATGCAGAAGAGAATAAATTAATGTATGCCATCCTTAAAACGATTCTATTGAGAGCCAGTGCTTTGTTTTTACTTACAAAATCATAATCTCCTGTTTTGGCCCTTCTTTTGCACCCAAGCAGTGAGATGTGGCAGGGATGCTCCTGGAACAAACTGCACCGTGGGATTAACTCCATGAATTCCATCACAAATAGAAATGGTTGGTCGATTGGCAGGTTTTCCTGCTGGTTGCTTACATTTTCCCTCCAAAGCTAATAAAATTAATTGTCCAAAACTAAAGTCCCCTGTGAGGGGTTAGCTGTAGACAGCTGAATTGGAACAGAATGGGGTTGCTGGTTCTCTTAAAGGTTTCTGCTCAGTTTATTTAGGAGGAAACTTTTTTTGTCCCTGGTTTTTGGATGAAACTATGCTTAGAAATTTAATAAATTATAAGCTTGTCACTTCCATTTTATCACGACTTCATTCCCACTTGCTTCTTCACCTCAGTTTCTTCCTCCCTACATCTGAGAATAGGATATGAGTCCTTTGTTTCTTTTTAATGGTGTCAGCTTGCCAAACTCTTGGTACATCGGGTCACTCTTGCTCACCTAATGATTTCACTTAGGGATTGTAAGTTGGAAAAAACAAGGTCAAAAAGGTATGAGTACACAAGTAAAGAAAGTTTTGCAAACCACCTGTTTGAGTCAATCTTGTTTGAGGACTGGGGAAGGTCTTGGAGGAATTCTTCCTTAGACATGAAGCAAGGAGGGAAAGGGACCTGGACATGGTGGAAGGGAAGGTGGTGAGTAGAAATGGGAGATATGGTGAGAATGCAGGGGAAAAGCTGATTGAAAGGTTAATTAACACTGGGGGAGAAAACTGGGAAAGGCAGCAGGGGGCTGCAGAGTCCTGGTTTTAAGCTGCATCTGAAGGTGGGGTGCTGTTGCCCCTTCACCCTCCCAACCCTCCTCCAGTCTAACTTGGGATCTCCTTCACTGAGCTTTCCTCAAGCCTTTCCTGTCATGCTGGGAACCCACTGCTGCCAGGGTAGAAGAGCACTGAGCTACCCCCAGGCTGTGGCACTGGAGGAATGCAGGGATGGGCACAGTACCTTTTAAAGGGCTTGTAGGGCCAGCAAATATGATAGTCAAGTTTTCTTGGCTGCTTCAGAGAGACAGTGGTTAAAGATTATAAAAAGGCAGTAATGGCAAGCTGTGTTTTGTACATTCCTGAAAAGGACTTCAATCCAGTGGTATGTGGTATTTCCCCAGTTGTGACAACTGCGTAGTTTTTTTCTCATCTAAAAAAAAAACAAACCACGGTGACTTCATGAATAAGGTTTGGCTTTCCCTCCACGAGGAATTCAGTCTTGGCCATTTTGTTAAGTGTATTAAAATGCACAAGAAAATTGTTGTTTCTTTTTCCTTCCATATATGCATTACTGACACAATATGACTTTGTGCAGACTTTACTGTAACCTGTACTTTAGCTGGTCAATGTAATTTATAACAGAAAAGCTACATATTATAATGCCAGAGCTTTCATAATATGTATGTGTTGCCTCCACTCTGCTCTTTCATGGCAGTGCTACAAAATATTTTACCACAATGTGTGTAAATCCTATAATCTTCAAAATTAAATGGGGAAAACAAAACAAAAAAAAAAACCAAACCAGCCTCCATTGGAGCAGGAAGGCAGAAGCCTGTGCCTTGTGCAGTAGCTGAGCATGGGGTTGCCTAAGGAAGGTAATGGGACACTTGCTGAATTGCAGAAACACCAGTTTCTTCTTCTCTCAGGAGCTTTGGCTGAGATATGGGTGTTGGCTAAGCCTGCTCAAAAGCTCTGTTAGAACAGTGGTGGGGACATGGTGTTCATTTGGCACATCCTTGGTTGTTTTTCTTAACTCTCTCCAGCAAATTCCAGTGCTCTGTTGAGCTGAGCCTGGAGTCACACAGGACATCTCAAAGAGCAGAGAATTAAATCCACTCCTTGTCTTGGGTCTAAAGCTGGAGTTAAAAACCAGCAGCACCACCTGAAAGAGAGCTTTAGCCCCAGTGCTGAGCGTGGCCATGCCGGGCTCATCGGCATCCGCTTCCTGGCATGGAAACTCTGAGCCCGTCAGATTTCTGTAATGCCTTGTGCTTGAGTTGTATAGGGAGCCAAGGCTGGAAACCAGATCCCTCGGCAGGATGAGTCACACTGTATTGCCTCCCCTTGGTGCTCAACTCGAAGCATCCCTGTGTTTTGGAGGGGCTCATGACATGACACCACAGGATTTGGGCAGTGGTACCTCATTTGGGAATTTCCAGCATTCCTGCGGTGATAAATGGCCAAATGATGCTCCCTTTGGTTTATACAACAGCAGGACATTGGGCACCTAAATAGCTTTATTAGCAATAATGTGGCTTCCTGCAGACTCTGAGGAACATAAGCCTGGAGGGGCTTTGCACATCTTTAAATTCAATATAATGTCTGAGGTCTGCTCTCCCTACCTGAGGGCATCTTCTAGTTTTGGCCCATATTCTTTCCATCCTCAGCACGCCAGCTGAAGAGGAGGGATAATAACATTCTTGACCTCAGAAGATTTTGTCATGGTTAAACAGGTATCAAAGATGTTTGGATCTGGTGGCGCTGGAGCAATGTAAGTAAGCAGTAAGACAGAACCCAATGGCACAAAGGAGTCAATTGTGCAATATGCAGATTTATTTTTTGTTTATGTTTGGCTCCTACCAGTACCATGTTTCTCTAAAATTCAAAGTGTGTTTTGTGTACTGTTGATCTTGCACACGTGCCTGTGTTTTGCAAGAGGAGTTTTAAACAGGTCCAGTGTAATGCCAGGAGCGTGTCCCCCATGTGAGTGGTACTGCAGACTCCCGTGCTGTTTCCCACGTGTGGTAGCAAAGGATGCTCTGGCACTCACTGTCACAGTATCTGAGGCTGGATTTGGCTTTCCATTCAGCCAACAGATGATGTTTCCAAAAAAGAAACTTCTACAAAATGGGTAGTCTCTGGGAGATAATTACGTGGTTGTATAAATAATGAGTGAGATATTATCTGCTAGCTCTATAGTCACATCCACGGAGAGAAGAGATGAGCTTTCTTCGAGGGCAGTAGAGTTCTCTCAGCTCAATTAAATGGACGTATAGTACCAGCCTGACACTGAACATTTGTTCCCATAGGAGCCTGTTAAAGGGAAATACAGTTAGTGTTGCATACAGCCTGTGTTTAGACCTCCTGCTTGGATTATGAAAAATGTTAAAGCCAAAAAAAAAAACCCCTCATTATTTGAGTTCCAAAAGCTGCCTGGCTCCTGCAAGCTCCCTGCAGCAGGGCACACCTTTCGCACTGCCCGATTAGCTCCGTGTTATCTAGTTGCAAATGCCTGGCTTCACTATTCCTGTACTTTATTTTAAAAGGCTTTTGCTGTGTGCAATTGAATGTACTGTAATCTTCTTATCAAATACCGAAGCTCTTTAGTGATGCCATTTTGAAATGTACTTCAGTTTTTAAATTGCAAATTCTTCTCTGGCTGGAAGGTCTCTGTTCTTGGTTTAGGCAGTGGTTGAGAATATATGTGTGTGTGTGTGTGTGTGTGTGTGTGTGTGTGTGTATGCCTATATATAAATGCTTGAAAACATACTGGCTCCTTTCCTGATCATGTCCAATTGTGGGTTTCCCTCTAGAACACTTGCAAGGGAAGATACAGATTGCAAAGCTGGTAGCTGCCCTCCTGGCTCATTTTGGGATGCTTTTCCTGGGGTTTTTTATGCTGTATTCAGAACCTCCAAGAAGAGAAATTCTCTCTGAACAAGAGCAAGGTTTTTATATTATTATTTATATTATTTTAAGTGAAAGAACAAGGCTGGTCTAGTTTTGAGTACGGAACTAAAAATCAGAGCTCATATATTCTGGTCTCACATCTGTCAGTAACTTGTGATGTGACTTGAAACAAAATCACTTAACCTGTGAGTCTCTTTCCCTACCTGTAAAATGGGGTTGAGACTAAGAGGGATGCCATGAGCATTAAATATTTAATGTTTGTAAAAGTGCTTTGAAGACAAAGAGTGACACATAAATGCTTATCATTATCTTAAAATACAAGGAAGTGGGTAACCTTGTGTGGGAAAATTTTGCTAGAAATGGTAACTTTAGGAATGAAGACCAAAGCAGGAGAAGAAAGGACATCTTGCGAAATTGAGTTTTAAGAATTTTGAAGAAAATGCACTGCAGAGTCTGTCTCTAAAGAATTAGCAGAGGCAGTCTTCATGAACACTGAAAATACCTTCAGAAGATCATAGATTCAGTAAACAAAGTTGGACTTTTCTGCTAATAGAGAAGAAAAGAAGGGATAGTTCTAAACAAATGGCTCTGTTGAGCCTGGCCAAAGTAATCAATCACGAAATGGGGCCATTATGTGATTGTTGGGAAATAAGACATCTAGTTACAGACAGGCATTATTCCAAAGTGTATGTCTAATCCATCCTCGGTGGATGTGATTACTTACCTACAAGATCAAGGAAATGGTATGGATATGTACTTTATTCAGGAAAGCAATTGGTAGAGCACTCCATCTGTGAAGATCATTCCAAGCAGCTCGTTCACTTACGTCAGCTTAGAAATTGTTTACAAGTGGATAGGCAAAAAGATAATAATGGAATGCATGGAAAAAAAATTTGAAGGAAACTGGGAAGGCACATATCTTCAAAGCATGAAATCAAGCAAAACTCAGCCTTTGAAATGATGTAGGAGGTCTTCTCCATGGTGTCTTTCATAAATACACTAATATATTGCAGATACAGAGATACTCAGTCCTTTCTGTCCCTCCTCCCTGTTACTACAGAGGATGAATGCATGAACTGCCTTGGGAGATTCTGGAAAAAAACTTAAAAATATGCAGGGCTGCAGTTCCTCCAGATAAACCTGTTCCAGGATGGATCCTCCTCCACAGGCTGCAGCTCCTGCCTGAATCCTGCTTCAGAATGGGTTCCTCTCCACAAGGAGAGGTCTTCCATGGGCTGCAGTGTGGATATCTGGGGGAAAAAAAATAATGCTGGGGGTGGACTTCTTACAAGGTCATGTAGTGACAGGACAAGGAGTAATGACTTTGAACTAAAAAGAGAGTAGGTTTAGATTGGATATTAGGGAGAAGTTCTTTACTGTGAAGGTGGCGAGACACTGGCACAGGTTGCTCAGAGAAGCTGTGGATGCTCCATCCCTGGAAGCATTCAAGGCCAGGTTGGATGGGGCTTGGAGCAACCTGGTCTAGTGGAAGGTGTCCCTGCCCATGGCAAGAAGTGTTGGAAATAGAGGATCTTTGAGGTCACTTTCAACCCAAACCATTTTATGATGATTCTATGATCACCTTCCATCATGGTCCACTGCATGGGCAGCAGGGTCACCCCTGCTCCAGTTCTGGGAGCACCATCTCCCCCTCCTCCCTCTTTGACCTTGGTATGAGCAGGGCTGTTTCTTACACTTTTTATCCTTATTCCTCATTGCCTGGGAAGTGTTCCTGCCCTTTCTTAGGAATGTTTCAGAGGCCCCACCAGTTTGGCTGCGGGGCTCCATGGCTTCCTGCAGTGGGGACATGGAACTGCCTGTGAGCAGCACAGGGCCACCCCTGCCTCCCCCTTTGACACCATCCCTGCAGCCTCCCCAGGTCAGGGAAATTGCTGGGAAGAAAGGTTTTGACAGGTACGTGAGTTCAGTGATCAATGATTTTACATTTTTCGGGTTTTTTTGAGAGGGAACTGTTGTGGTGCTTATGGTCAAGTTTAGGCGTGTATTACAATTTTATGTGCGACATTCCTGGTCCCCTTTTGTGCCCGGCAGGCAGGCTGCTGGATGAGCCAGGAGAGCTGTGCTGTTCGGAGTCAGAGCAGAGCGATTGTAACAGCCTCCTGCGCTTTTTGGCCTAAAAATCTATAAATTTGTAAGACTAACAGGAGTGGTGTGGTGACTCATCTGTGCGGCAATCAAGGTGTCACAGCAAATCAAAAGTTTCCATCGCTTCTTTGAGACGGGGATTCGGAGAAAATGCTGACGGTAATTAAAAGAATTGCTCATCCCTGGCTGTGAAACTGCGGTGTGCCTCATAAGATATGCGTCTTATCTCCAAACTATTTATGGCTCTGTCTTGAGTAGTACGTGCCGTGCCAGCACCCAGAGCTGTGGAGCAGGATGTGGCTTCCCAAAACGAGGTGAGCTGCTGGCACCTCATGCCGCATGGGGCTGGATTTGGCATTTGATGCTTTTCCCTGGTGTTCAGAGCTCTGACTTTGTTCTCTCAAGTGCCATCATCTGTTCGGATTATTTACTGGGAGTGCAGTACCTGTGCCTGATCTTCCCGTGCCGGCTTCTGTTGATGCCTAAGAATTGCTTAGATGACAGTAATTCGCAGTCTCAGCCTTTGACCACTGTTTGTGCCCTCACAGAGAGCCTGAATTTTAAGCCAGACTGATTAGTTAAGCTGCAGCTGCATTACTGGATGGATGCTTCTCATAAAAGCTGTAAGGTTTGCACACGAGGAATAACTGCTCATAGTGATGTCTCCCTAATATATTCATTTATGTCTCCTTGTTATGTTTTAGATCTCTGAAAACAAACTCCGTAATAAGTTTTGTAGCAGTAGTAAAATAATTTGCTTCAACGTCTCGCTATTAGATGTCACAACATACTTTTGGTTATCCTTCTCATGTTTATGGGGAAATGGCAATGTGAGGAAAGATTAATCAATCAGGAAAATGATCTGTTATTTCCCTTCTCTTTTCGTCTATTCCAAAAACCTGATGGGCTGTGAGGCAAAGTGTCTCTAAGCAATGCATATAATGTATGTGGTTACTGCATGCTCAGCAGCCAAATGCAAACATTGCAGAGTAGAAACACAAGGTTTATCTAAAAATAAACAAAAAGGAAACAGAAATCTGTACTTCAGATTCTACACACAAGCTGTTCAAACAGTCAGATCTTAATAGTAGATTTAAAAGTGTCAACAGCAATGGCCTTGTGTTTTTGCATGGTTAAAACTTGTCAGCAAACGCAGTCTTTTGAGTGATAATAACACTAAAAGGCTTACAACAGACTGTCCTTGGTGTACTGCAAAACAAGGAAAACACCTCACAGGAACAACAAGTATCTGTTGACCTGGGGTTGGCGTGGGAATTGCAGGTCACTCTTGTAGGCTGAGAAGCTTCTTGAGGAAGGAGCAAAATCCATGAAATCATTGCATTGCTTAACCACGCAACTGGAAGGTCAGAAGGGAACAGACCTCTTCAGATTATATTTAGTAACTATGAAGATTTTGCTTCTAGTCGTCGCTTTGCACCACATAGTATTTTTCCCACCCGCCTCCCTGCTCCTCCTCAGAAAAATTTCCTCCGATCCAATCCGAAAGTAATCACATACTCATCAGCAATTTCTCAGCAGACCAGAAAAAATTATTATAAAAACGAAAAACAAATTATTTTGCTCCACATATGTTTATGGACAGATGAGCCAGGCCAGATCCGTTCAGGAAGATGCAGGGATGGGATGGTAGCAAATAAATACGCGATGCTACCAAATATTAAACTGTCCCCTGATGCGCTGCTGTAAATTGAAGTGACTACTGTTGCTGCTAAGGTTGGCTTTACACATATTTTTTGCTGGTGTTGACATCTACTGGATAAATTTGCTACTGGCAGGAGGAATACGCTCTGTTTCAGAGAACAGGAGAGTGCTGTCCCCTCCTCTCAGGAAGCTTGCACTGCACAGTTCTGTCTTGAACAGTCGTACAACCTCATCACCGCCTTTTTTGTTGTTTTCTTTTTGTTGTCTTCTTTTCCCAAAATTGTCCTGTGAGCAAAAATTCAATTTAAAGATAGTAAATGGCAAACACATTTGGGCAACAGACTGATGAAACAGCTGCTGTCTTTCTCCCATAGACCTGGAGTTTTCTGTTTTGCCCAAGGCAGTAAAGGGAAATTAGTTTATTAGTTTCACGTTGGTCACTGGTGAATATCATCCTCCCTCACAAAAATAACACTTTAATTCTGCTTGATTGGAAATAATTGACCGATCAGGAATGAGGCATGTGAAGGGAGCTACCAAGGCGGAATTACACCGTTGGGCTGGAAGATCAATTGTTGGGGAGGAGAGCTGAGACACTGCAGCCTTATATTACACCTGCCTGTTTATTACACTTGGCCTGAGGGGAAGGCAATGCACCATTCTGATCTGTTGCCTCGGAGAAGTACGGATGTAAAATGAATGCAAAATAAGGGAACAGCAAGTTGGGTTTTTATGTTAATACATTTTATATTGATATTGAGGACATTTCAGTAAACGGAGCTTCTAGTTTATAGAATAGCATATGTGTTTTTCCTTTTTTCTATGCCAATATTCTTTCCTAGATGTGGTTTAATTTTTTTTTTTTTTTCTTCTCAATAATACTTGTAGTGATTGACTGGTAGCACTAGCACAAATACTTAGTAAAATTAGTCCCACTGGAAGATTACTCAGATGCTACAGCTCTTCTTACTCCGCCTTCCTCCGCTCTTTCTGCCTGTTTTAATGATTTCATTTTAAGAAAAACGACCTGAGGCACAGCAGAGAGAGGAAAAAAAATAAAAGTCACAAGAAAAAAACAATGGATAGACTTATGCTTTGGCAAATACTGGAACAGAAGCAAGTCCAGATGTTTGCTATACAGGCATTTGGCATGTATATAACACCCTCACTACAAGACTGCATATAGAGTTTTTGACAGCTTTGGTGGAATGAAAATGAATGATTGCTATTCAGAATAAAATGCAAACATTTTGGCCAGTGCTTGCAAATCTAGTAGTTTTCAAGTTATTTCTTAACTAGATTCTTGGTATTCTTAAATGTATATTTTAATAAGTGCTTGCCAAACATGATTTGATTTCTCTATAGTATTTAAAGGTTCTACATCACCTAACATCTTGAGAGGGATATGGTGAGTGGTTCATGATCTGTTTCTCATTTGATCCTGTTATTTCTAAAGCAGCTAATTAAAAGCTGCAGACCTCTGGCCTAGAAAAGGTGGGCCACTGATTTCCTGCATTCAGCACACAGCCTTCATCCATGAAAAGATAAAACATGAGTCACTTGGGGCAGTTTTAAGTGAGAAGCAAGAAAGGGTGGTGGAAGAAGTGGTAACAGGAATAGCTTTAAGAGGCAGAGGAGCAAGCGGAGATGCAGTTAACTCTGATACTGGCTGTGGGATTAATTCATTAGGATGGTGGCACTGTCCCTCTGGTTCTTGACGCATCGTCTTTCAAAACAAAACAAAAATAGCAAGTGGATGTAAGTGATACTTACTCTATTGAACCAGCTGAAAATAAAGTCAATCCATTTTATGGAACATGGTTAGGCCACGAGAGGTGATGAGCTGTGACTGCAGATGTACAGATAACGTGGGCTCTGGCCAACTCCGGTGACATGCACTGAGAAGGGAACGTTTCGATCCAAAAGCCCCAGGTTTCTGTGGGTGAGCAGCCCAGTATTTCCAGCCAGGAAAAGGGGTGCCTGGTACTGAGGGACCAGTACTAATGGTACCAGTGCCATGAAGCAAAAAGATGGAAATATGCAGAGAAACTCTCCTCTCCAGACTCTCCATGGCCTCTAAAAGTACGGCAAGAATACAGGTGTCTCCTTAAGTGAAGAGCGAGCTCATGAGGCTTTGTGAGTGGGGGCTAGTGACAGTCACACATTTAGGGCACCAGAAACTGGAAGAACTGTAGTTACTCCCCATGGGTCAGGGATCTTGTGTAGTCTCTGGGAATTCACTTTCTCACTGGAGGATTGGGATAACTGCACCTTCATACCTCAGGGTGCCTTGAATCATGTTAAAGCCTTGAAGGTCTTTGGATGCCTGTTGCTATGGACTGTGCTAGTCTCATGTTCAGTAAATTTAAAAGACATGTAGATATGGCACTTAGAGTTTAGTGGTGGACTTGGCAGTGGTTAATGGTTGGACTCGGTGATCTTAAAGGTCTTTTGCAACCTAAATGACTCTGATTCTATGATTTAATGGTTTGTTTGTTTTTTGGTTTTTTTTTCCTGAGGCATTTTGCATGGAATAAGCTCTTGTTATATACCAGATGGTTAGGGACTGTTTCGTGTTGTAAGTGTACATGTGCTCTTGATTTGGGGGAGTGATACATGTCTCCTTTTAACAAAATGTGTGTCAGAAGATTCTGTGTGGTCAGAGGACATCAGTCGTGGAAGAGAAAATATATTACTTCACCTGGTGGTGGCTGAAGCTTTTTAAATATGGACAATGGCCGGGAGAGATGATCCAGAAATATCCTCTAAGAGGGAAATTTGAAGTACGTTTCCTTTATTACAGCATTTTGCAGCACTACAGGTGATCCAGAGATCTTAGGCTGTAAAATACACTGCTTTTAACCCTTACCTTGGCAGAGAGCTTTCTCCTGTAATAGTTTTGACTGATTGATCAGTCTTCCTCAGGGCCTGGAAAATTGAGAATAGCAGTAAATAAAAGGAAATTTCTCCTGCCTTGTCCAAAATGTACTTTGAAGACCTAGTCACCTTCTCCTCCCACCCCTCCACCCACCTAAGAAACCATCCCCAAAAGAGCCAAAATCCTGCTAATTAAATTTTGTGAGATTTATTTTGTGACATTTGGCAACACTGACAGTAGCTTATTCTACATTTCTGCTTTATTAGCTATGAAGTCTTAGGCAAGATTAGGTATGTCAGGTCCTGGCAGCCACTTAATGCATTTTGAGAAGATGGCCCATTTCCCCAGAAGAAATCCAGTCGTGTCCCTGTCTCCCATCCCCACCTGTCCCCGGCAGGCACCCCTGGACCCTGGCCACCAGCTGTCATCCTGCCAGCCCCTGTGCCGAGGTGTTGGCCACCGGCTCTGCCGTGCAAGTCTTCCTGCACAAACCCTCCACCAACTGGCCTTTAACACGGCAGCTCTTGGCATTTGGTTTTCTTTCGTTTGCTTTTCATGCTAATGAGATAATTTAATTAGGGAAGTCAATGTTTTGGGCAGTGTTTTGCAAGCAGGAGTGTTACAGAGGGACGTTATGTTTTTCTCTCTCTCCGTTTTTAACAAGGCTGGGTTCCAGACACTGCCAGCTACCCTGGACCCTGCGGAGACATCTGAGGAAGTTATTATGCCTTTGTGTAAAGTTCTGGTGGATTTTCATTTACAAAACTGCTGCGTAAAATTCCAGTCTTGTTCCTGTAGAAGGACCTTGGAAAAGCCAAGAATCTGCAGCAAATGGCATCTAGAATTGATTTTGGGGACTGGAAGGTGGCGAGGGTTGAATTTTGTGCTGAGTTTTTTTTGTAAGGGTGTAGGGATAGTTTGCAACAACGCCATGGGGGAGAACCAGATCAACTGGGAGATCTTTCCAATAAAAGCCTGAAGAGAGAGAAATAGATTTAGTAGTTTTCTCCTGGAGTTAGGATTTTTATCCAGATACATATCCCAAACCAGTGTATTTTGACATATTTTCTGTCAATTTATGATTGAGAATAAGTACGTGGATGTGGATGGTGGCCTTTTAGAATAGTCCAAGGAACTTGTATGGACAGGAGCATCCCCAGAGGGAAACCCCTGCACCTGTTGTAAACTTTATGAGTTTGTGTGTGTCCAGGTTTGGCAAGCAACAGGATTCAAGACAGGACTCGTCTTCATCTTCTGTTCCAGGAGTATGAGCATCGGGACCACTCTGAATCTTTGTGAACTTTTCTCACCCTGCCAGTGCTCATGTTCCATGAATTGAAGGATTTGTTACCCACTCTGCTCAGATTGTAAAAAAAAAATTAGTATCTGAAAAGCAAATTACTATATATAGGAAATTATCATATTGAAGATAAATTTCCTAGAAGCTTAGTAATAAAACATACACTTAAAGATTTAGAGATTTGTTTAGTAACTCCTTTTCTAGGAAGGTCATATTCTGTCAACTGTGAAGGAAAGAAACTGTAAGGTATGGTTTCACTTGCATCATGGCTGGGTTTTTACTTTTTAGTTGGATAGTCTAGTTTATCTTTTTACTTACCTAAAGGGAAGATTTCCATATACATCTGAAGTATGCAGAAATAAAAAATGCACAAACTTTTCTACAATATTTTGAGATAGCAAAGCAAAAGTCTCATATTTGCTTCTTGCATAGTGAACTTTCTGCTGAGAAGACACCATTGGGTTGATTTTTTTTTTTAATATGTCCCAAAGCATCACCTCCTCCAGCATATATTTGGAAAATTAAATCCTATATAATCTCTTAAATCTACTGCTCCTTTATCACTTACAGGGTTAGGATTTGGGCGCTTTTTTCCTTCCTTTCTTTTTTTTTCTCTAAGATCTGATTGTAGCAAAGCAGCTCAAGTCTCTCTGCCTTGTCTTGGATTTTACAAGAGCTTTACAACTGTTTACAAGACTAAATCAGGGGTTTACAAAAGTAGACCTTGCTTGATAATAAAGTTGTTTCCTTGCCTCTCAAATATTTCTGGATCTTATCTTTCTACACAGCTGCTTGTAGTTCAGCTTTACAGAATCTCTTGATTGCATTCCTTTTGCCTTTGTCTAACAGAGAGTTCTTTCACTGAAGACACCCAAACAGAAAAAAAAAGAAGTTAAGTAAAAATTGGGAAACTGGATTATTCAGATCCATGTAGGCTTGTAACAGTGATTCCATATGTGTCTAAGAAAGTCTTTGGAAGTTATAAAAAATACTGAGCTCGAATAAAACATTTTGCTTGGCACACTGCTGAAGTGAAGAGTTGTTCCTGAAGCTGCCAGGACTGCTGGTACCTTGTTTTATTTTGATTTTCTTAAAGATGTGTACATATATGACCTGACGATTGAGTTATATCCAGAATTTATGGTAATACTGATATGTTTCAATGTGATTTTGGTGCCATATGCATAAATTATGTCTTCAGACCTGTGCCTGGGGAGAGGTTGTTGTGTCGGTAGGCTCTGATAAAACTGCATGCCGTAACATTTCCCCTGCAGCGTATATGTGAAATCATTCAAGCTTAGGTACTTAGACATCTTCTTTTTTATCAGTTACAGTTCTTCATGCTAGATCTGATTCCAGCAAATCTCTCTTCTTCCTCTTCTCTTTTTTTTGTGTGGATCTCATAAAATACTTAGGCGTTACATGCACTTAACTGCTTTTGAAGCTCTCTAATGGGCTATTTTACCTGTACTTCCATTTATCCTGTCTGGAAACACGTAAGATTATTTAGCTGCTTATTTTAAAGTTTCAGGCTCTTTCTTTTTCCTTTTCTGCCATTTCCCTAATGACCATGCATCTACTTCCATCGCTGTCTCCCAACCTCTCTCGCCTATCATGTTTCTGTAATGTTATTATTTAAAAGGTAAATTTAGAAACAAATGCTTACCCAGGAAAAATTTAAATTAAAAGCTTGACCTTTATTTTTGAAGTCACTTAATGAAGTTGACTAATAGTCTAAGAAATCTGATTCTCTAGCTTCAGACTGGCTGAAAGCCTGTTTTTCCTTATATTTATATCTGTGGGGACAGGCGCTTTAAGGAGACCTTGACTAGATAAGCGTGGAAAGCAGGGAAAAAGCTGCTCCAAGGCTCGAGCCGGACTGTCATTTAGAGGAACATGAATAGGAAGCATTTTTTCCTCAGAACAGTGAGTGTTTTGGGCTTGGGGGAAGAAGGGCTGTGTTTAAATGTATTGAGCATAAAATGAAATGTTAACCACTAGAGTTTAATAAATCTGCAGCAATGATCTGTTTGAACCTGGTAAGAGGCCTGAGGAGAGCACGCTGCTATCTCACACGCCGCTGGCCTTTTCCTTTCCTCTGTGTGTGTGTGTGTAAGCCGTGGAAACAAGGAACAAATGAGCTTGCATAAGAGATGTGGTGAAAAATGAGTACCGGGAAGAAGGTGTTTTTGTGCTAAGAAGGTAGGAGGATTTCCAAATGGGCAAAGTGTTCAGGGTAAATTTGGAGGCTGGATGTTGTCATCTGTGTAAGTGTCCTACATCTGAGTCCCGAAGACGCTCGCATCTTGCAGAAAAACTTTCTCAAATATTATTGTTGAGCAAATTGTTGGTATGAGGTATTTCTAAAATTCCTGGTTGTAGAAAAAGTTATGTTCTCTAGCCAGGGGTACACTCATATTTTACTTCCCCTTGAGAAGGATAGATTTAAAGTCACGTCTTTTTATGGTCTCTCTCACCTGCTGCGTTGCATGTTTTGGCCTTGTAGGGTTGGGAGAGATCCTTTCCCATTTCTGAGAAGGTGTTTGGGTATTGTTTGATCAGTCTGTTACCCTCCCCTGATCTACCCTCCCAAACCCATCTTTCTCTGAAAGTTAATGATGGGGGAAGGGGTCAGGTGCATGTATAATCCTCATGCCTGGCTCCTGCACAACCCTTGTCTGAAACAAAGAGGGCTGTGTTCTGGCATTCTTTTTGCAGCACATGCACAGTGATGCAGTTTTGGGGACTTTTTGCCTTGCCGTATCACTGAATCTCATTTCAGATTTGTCGTGGGATTTGTATTCACCTCTGGTTGCTCGATCTCTCTTCTTTAGCTTATAGCCCTTTCTGCAGCCCTCCCTTAATACCAATTTGATCTCCTTTTTTGCTTTGAATTTATCAGTTCATCCAGTAACTGCTGTGGGCTTCTCTCTCTTCTCTCTCTTTAGTAGGGTGGGGGATTTTTTCCCCTTTAAGAGAGTTTTTGTTCCTTTTGGCTGCACAATAAAATCCTTTGATTCTGTGTGACAAACGGGAACAAATTTCCTTTCTAGTCGAGATTAAAGACACCCGGCTACTCCAGTGATTATGTCTTGAGTAGAGGGTGAGGGAAGGCCTGTCTCACTGACTTTACCACCTCCACAAGATAGTATGTCAGCTGAATTGGGTGTACAGAGGGATTTTCAGCAGTAGCAGCGTGCAATATGCCTCCTCCTGGTCTGAGGTGCACAAATCATACATTCTTTCTCTTGCTGGCTGTGTCTACATCGTGGTTTTATGGCTCTGATGTAGGGTAGACGTATCTGAGATAGCTCGAAGCTTATCTGCTCTGGTACTGGCTCCTACATGTGGCAGTGTGAGGCATCATGCTAGCTGAAAAATCAGCCCCCCAGCTGAGGTTGATAGGTCTGTAATTAGCTAAGACTTAGCTGGGGCTGTGTCTAAAAAACAGGGAAAAAACCTTCTTTCTCTTCCCCAGTGCTGTTTAGAGGGATCTAGAGCTAGATAAGAGAAAATGCCTGCACATGAATGTTGAGAAAAGCTTCCCTTAAAAAGGCAAAGACACATGAATTAATTGTAGCTGTTGATGTTGCTATTTCTAAGTATTAGGTATTGATGTTTCTCCTTCTTTCTGTCTCCCCAACAGAAAGGGGTTTTTTGTTTTATTTTGTTTTATTTATTCGTAGGGAAAAAAAAAATCTCAAAGAACACGTCTGAAAAATTGTAGCCTAAAATCAGATATTGTGGAACTGGTAGTGACAGGGTTAGGGTGATGGCTGGACTCGATGATCTTAGAGATCTTTTTCAACCTTGGGGATTCTGTGATCTCTGACTGCAGTGGCTGCTGCCCTCCCTGCTGTTTGTGTGAGGTTTCTCCTGGCCTCTGTCTCTGCTGTTTCTCAAATGGTTTAAGCTGCCCTGTGTCAAGTTCTGTGCAGAGGAATGTGATGATTACACTTGACTCGGGACACACTGTTGCAGAAGTTTTTCTTATGAGTACAGAATACGTTTAAAGCATTATTATTTTGATTATGATCCTCAACAACAATAGTCTAGACAAAGCATAAACTCTGGATCTAAAAATATATTTAAAAATTAGCTAGTCTGTTCACAGCTCATTTCTTACCTCACCCAGCAGCTATTTATGAAAACATCTTCTATTCTTTCTAATTTTAAATAGCAAGCACTAGCAGTTGAATACTCATTTATTAGATAGTTATCCCCTCCGGTTTTTCTGCACATCTTGTTGCTGTCAAGTATCTTTGTACCCAGCCAAAAATGACATGTTGAAACAAGTAGTGTATATTTAATGCAGTGTATTGGAAAAAAAAAAAAAAAAGACTGATGTTCAGTCCCAGCTTTCTTTTTTTCATTGGAAGTACCATGAAATGCTGTAGCTGGACTGAGAAGTGAATGTGCTCATGAGGAGGGCATTGGGTTTTAAGTAAACTTCCTAATGTGTGGCTTAGTCACAGATTTTTTTCCTGCTTGTTATTGATGTAATTGCCTGTCAGTCTCATCTGATAGTAGAATTGCTGGGGGCAGGGTGCCTTGGATCGTGTGGCAAAAACTGCTCGCTATTTACTTGTTGTGCATGTGTGCCGCTGCTCTCCGCTGAATTAAATGTCAGATGTGCTCAGGAGTGTGGGTGGGTGGGGGAGATGTGATTTGGTTCTCCCTGGTTGCCTTGTCAAGGAGTACACTAATGCAGCTAATGGAGATCCTCGAGCTCGGAAGGCGAAGGGCATTCAGCTGACAGCACCATCCAAACAGTCACAAAAGATAGCTTCATACGGTGGTGGAGGCTGTTGGGATTAAAAAGAAACTCCTTCAAAGGCAAGGAATAATAAAGGATATTTTGAAATTGCAGCTTGCAGTTTGCAGGCTCTGTTTTTGCCTGACTTAGCAAAATGGTTGTAAAACAAATGAAAGCAGGGTTATACCTGTGGAATTTCTAACCTTTAAAGACACTGTGTTTAGGTACTGAATTTATTCTGAGATAGTTTTCACTGGAGAAAAGGTTTGCTTTCTTCACCTCTACTGAAAGAAAAGTTTCTGTTTTCGCTACAGCACGTTTCACAGCACTGGTGTCTCTGTGCTTTGCTGTGGTCATTGTACAGCTGAGCTCACATGGTCCTTTGGAAATACAGAATTAGCTTTCTGAATGAAAGTATCAGACAGCTGCAAAAATCCAAGACAGAGGAATCTAAGTAAATACCAGAATCCTCAGCCCTCAAATCATCAAGTCAAACCTTGCATCACATTCTACTAGAGAAAAAAATAGTTGGGTTAAGAGGAATGTTAATTTTTTGGTCAATACCAACACCAGTATGGTGTGGTCTGCAGTATAGGCTCTCACTGGAGGTGCTCATTCCTGCAGAGGGACAATGTAACCATCAAAAATGCAGCTTCTTGGGAGATTTGGTTTGGCCTTTTGTTGAACATAATGATTGTGGGAGAGAATTTGGCGGGGTTTTGTAATATACGTTTCTATTATTGAATTTTTGACTGAGGAAGAGTATTCTTTGTCTCAAGCTAGTAGCTCTCTAGTGAACCAGGTGAACCTTTCATCCTTTAGGTGTACTGATTGGTTTTGTTTGCCTTTTTAATTTCTGCCAGGTGAATAAATAACATTGATGATAGGCACACTGTTTTATAACACTTCTAAGTTTTATCTCTCATAAGAACTTTCTTATCTTTAAGTTTCTGGGTGGGTTTAGTTCTGGCTCCCTCCACAACCCTTATAAACAGATATCCTTACAATCCATTTTTCTATCTAAGAATTTGTGAAACAACATTGCTTCTACTGACCTGATGTCATTATTACAAAGAACTTAGTGGATCGTGTAATGCAAATAAAATAAATCAGGTGCTGCAGTGACCTAGATACTCATTATTTATTTATGGGAATAAATACATTTAGCATTTATTCATACTGTTTCTTCTATTGCAAATGCCGTAAACTTTCACTTACTCAGAACTCTGGTGGGAAAATAGCACTTTTGCCACCATTCTGCACGTTAGGAGACCTTGCCAGGAAGACTTCAGTAACTGCTCTAGGCTATGTAACATGTAATTATCAGAAATAAGATTAGGTGTTAGATGTTGGAGTCTTGACTCCCAACACTGTGTTCAGACATCCCTTACCTGGCAGATACAATCTGTGGATAACAAAGACTGAGGGATGATAACGACAGGATGACCACACAGAACAACTTGGTCATTTGATCACCTGTGTGTATTAAGTGTTTTAAGTCTAGCCAGAAGCACGGGAGGAGACAGAACATGTTGGCCTGCCCTGGAGAGCATCCTCACTGTGGGGAGGTGTCACAGAGTGAAATATTCCTGTAGGAGCTTCCAGTGAGGAGGTCCAGCAAAAAGGAGAAAAGGGGGCTGTGTGAAGCAGTATTTGGCTTTGAAAATAGAGAAGTAATGGATATATTTAGCAGGTAGATTTTTTTTTACTTTGATCTTTAGGATCAATATTTAGTCACATGTTATGTGCAGGAAAGAGGCTACAGAAAGGATCTGAAGGCTACTGAGGAAACTGCAAGATGGAGCTGTTGGGAATGTTTCCTGTTGTCAGAACATTGAATTATGACTCTCTTCTAACTTGGCTTTTCACAATTTGTGTGCTTTTGCTTGTTATTTTGCTGAAGAGTTTGGGCAGATGGTGTTTCTTCAGGTCTATGGGACTGGGCTCTCCACTGTGTCCTTCTACTTGTCTAAACTCTCTCATTTGTGTTCTAGATTAATATTCGCTACGACACTGCTCTCTTCCTCTTGATGTTTATCTGGAAAACGGGGAGAAACAGTGCTCTCCTAAAGCAGAGGAGGCATGACAGGGTCTTGCCCTGGTGGTTACAGAGTATGGTCACTGTGCTGGGACCTCATCCCTAACTCCACTTTGTCTTTAATCTTCCAGGCAGGCTCTCGAGTTCCCTCTGAGACGCAGCTGCCCTCCACCGAGATGTCACGGCACCACAGCCGGTTTGAAAGAGATTACCGTGCCGGGTGGGATCGCCGGGACTGGAGCTCCAACGGGAACCACGTCGGCAGCACCAACTGCAGCAGCGCCGCCAGCACCAACAGCAGCTCCCGCCCCGGGCTGCTGCCCCTGCCCATCGTCCCCTCGCGCCTCCCCACCCCGGCCACCGCCGCCTGCACCACCGGCAACAGCGATGTCATCACCAGCCTGGTGGCCAACTCCTCCCCAGCTTCCAGTACCAAAGTAAGAATTCAGCTTGGATTTTGGGGGGCTTTTTTTGTTTGTTTGTTTGTTTTTTTAATGGGGTTGATCTGTTGAAGGGATGTTAGAGATGGAGCGTCATCTGTCCCTTTATAAAGCTTGTGTTCATGGGATAGCCAGGAGTACGAAAATGGACTCACATGGGCAGTCTGTGTCTTTTTAATTCGTTTCTGTGTTGTGCTTACACTAGAGTAGGTCTTTCTTGCTCCAAGACTGAGTGTCCCCATGCTTCTGAGAGGCCCAGGCAGAGCAAATATTTCCTTCCTTTCCTCACTACCTCCGTTTGGGCTTTCTGTGGCTTTCCCTGGAACGTATTGTTCCCAGTTTTCTTTTGGGAATGCTCTTCTTGTCTGTTGACCAAGGCAGAGCTGTGGTTGACAGCAAGTGGATATGGTTCTCATCCAGAGGGAGTGGAAAGTGGCTAAAGGTCATAATTCTGGGTGAATAGTGTTTTTTCTTCTCTTTAGTTGATAGTTTCCTATAAGGTTCTCAAAGCATCGGTCTTAGTGCAGGTTGGAGTGAAACTGTGGAGCTGCAATAACCAGGCTTGCTCATTTGTGCAAAAATGCACTCTAAGGAGTGAGAAAATGTTAAACACCAAAGAAAGGAAGTCACTAGTAAACCATTGGGCTTTTTTGTTCCAATATGTTATTGAGGGAAGAGAGTGAGTTGTCCTTTAAAAAAAAAAATAGCTCTTTTAGATCTGCAAGTACAAGTTGATATTCTCAGAGAAAGCTGGGGTTTCTTTTTGCGTACAGATTCAGGTAGAACAGCTGGGAACAGGAAAACCTGGCAAGTGGTAAAGGTGACCACAGCACTGGCGAAGTGAGACAGAAGCACTGCTGGGTTTCTTTTCATGAAATGTAACATTTTCTTTCAACTTGGTTTCATTTTAATAACTGAAAGTGCCAAATACAGCAGATGTAGACAGAGGGAAAGGAGACAATGAAGTTATTTAAAGTAAGCCAAGAGCAAGCTGAAATTTTGCTGCAGTACCATTATTATATTGATTTTTCTCACACTGTAGAAAAACAAGGTCAATGCTGCAGAAGGAAACATTAGCCCAAAGTGTGATTGGTTGTAAAAATTTGCCATGGCATCTTAAAATTATTTTCATTTGAAAGGAGCCACTCAGATTCTGATCAAAACATTTTTAGAGTTCTCCAGATGCTATCCACTGATAGATGCATTTCAATCATGCTTTGTCTGGAGATGATTGAGGCAATTTTGGAGCCAAAGGAGTGGTTTCATTTATCATGACCTTTGTTCGTGGGTCTACTTAGAGTCCAACAATAATCTGGAGCTGATGAGCCCTTTTCCCAGATGTTCAAAACCATTTTGAAGCTTATCAGTGCTAGTAAACCATGTGTTTATTGGGGGAGAGGAGGCAGGAACAGCAAGTTAAATGCCTTTTGATCATATGCTCGATGTGAACTGTCTTCTAAATTACCTTATTAGACAATTTTCTGATGACTTGCATTAGCAAGAATGTTTTGTCATGAATAGATCAAAAGCAATAAATAGACAAGAATGGAGGTAACAGGAGACACTTTTTATTCTGAGAACTGTTAATCAGTTGTGTAATCTCCCATAAAATAAATGTGTAAAAATGCATAGAGTTTTTGCCCCAGCTTCTTCTGCTGTGAATCAGCTAAGCAGGTCTAAGTAAAAATTCAAACTTGCACGTATTCAAGAGGAAAAAGCTGTGAAGAAGTGAGGGAGGTAGGTGGGTAGGTAGGTAGGTGGGATGAACAGAGATGTAAGGCTGTGGTGCCTAGCAAGCTTCCAACTAATAATGTGAAATAGTGTCACAAAAACATCAGGTGCTCATACACACTTCCTGTTCACCCTGCCTGACTGTGTCCCTCTCCTTCACACACAGCAGATGACTTCTGGTCAGCAGTGTAACCAGCCAAGGCTTTTCCCATTAGAAATGGGAAGAATCCAGCTGATGGCTAGACATAAAAAATTACATCCATATAATGAAGAGGTCCCAAGTTAGAAAAACAACGTGGTCACTTGGTTTCTTTTAAAAATAAAAACATAAAAATTAAAAACATAAAAATATAACAATACTTTAAAAATAAACCAAGGATGCGCTAAGTTGCCTTGAGCTGTGGAGAGATCACAGCCTACCTACCCTTGGCAACCATTTTTGTCAGCATGTTTATGGGGTACCAGCTCATGGGGGACAGGTGACATCTAACACCTGGATTTGTTAGTTCTGTTTTGGGAGTGGGATATCTGATTGCTTAGCTGCCCTTCTGCAGGCTGAACCTTCCCCACCATGATGAGAGGTGTCGTTAAACTCAGTGGCAAGGATGCGCCCCACACAAGTGGTGACACAGCAGATAGGGTGTCATGAAGCAAGAAGATTGATAACCTGGTTCTCCTTGTCTCATTGTCCAAGGAGAAGGGTACAGCCAGCAGTGTTGCCCTGGCTGAGGACAGAAGGGACTCTCTCTCCTGTCCAGTTACCAGTTTTGACTTTAGCACATCTTCCAGAGCTGGTTTGGAGATCTCAAACCATAGACAGCTACCATCTGTAGCCCTTCAGTTTGGGTTCCTACTTATTAGTTATCCTTCCAGGTAAAAGTTTGCTTTGGTTTTTTGTAAATCATCCAGTCTGTCTTCAATCCTTTGGTCCTTGGTTCCTCTAGATTCCTGCTGTTGACCAGTTTCAGTAGCCTCCAAATAACTCTGTATCTTTTGCATCCCCTCCGTTCTTCATTTGCCTTGAAAATATGGGTGCTAAAACTTAGATACCCAAACCATATGCATCCTTTCAGCATCAGACTCATCATTCCCTTGCATGGGGATAAAACTGCTCCCTCCCTGTTTCCATGTCTGTACAGCTAATAATTACTCTAGACTTTTTTGCCAAAGTGCTAAGTCAGTAGTTACTAAAAATACATATACATGGCATCATCCTCAATTACAAGTTATCAAACAGTCATAGTCTTGTCAAAGACTGAAGTAAAGTCTGTTTGACAACATCTGTCTTCTGAGTACCTGTATTGACAGATATTGGTCATATTCCCATCCTTCAGCTCAAGGTTAACTGAATCCTAAAGTGACAAATTCAAAATGGAGGAAAAAACTTCTTTTCTCTCTGACATGTAACTGGACTGTAAGACTTGCTGCATGATGGAATTGTTCAGGGAATTCATAGATAAATTGTTCCGAGGACCACTAGTCTACCTAATCTGGCTGAACCATGGTCTTTAAAATTATGTAAATGTATGTAAGATTAAAGACTTTGCCACGACTTATGTGATATGAATACAAAAAATGTTGGGAAGGAGAGGAAAAAATGAAACCATCTTCAGGGGGAAGCTTAGGATATATAAGACTAGCTGTGAGGGGGTTGGGTTAGGTCTGCGTTTTCATCCTTCTGGAGGAGCTTTTTACTACTTTATGTGGAGGACTTTAGAAGGTTTTTATTACTAATTATTAATGTGTAGGAGAACTTTAGAACTAATTATACTTTGCAGACCTTTGAAATTTATTCTCAAAGTGTACCTGTAACCTTCTTACCACAGATGCTTTGGTACAAATCACACTTAGTGGATCTGCCACCTGTAAGTGGTTACGGATGCTTGGTCTGAGTTATTTAAACAGAAAATCTGTCTTTTCCTGAGCTTTATTTTTTTGCTGATCAAAATGACAATGAGACTTTGCACTGCTATAATCCATTTCATTGGAGGCTGCCAGAAAATATCAGAAAAACTATTTAAACCTCATCAACCTGTAAGAAATAGTTTGATGCTGGACACCCAGTATATTGACAGGGAAAGTGAGGCACTTGGAGGTAGTGATTTTTGGGTTTTCTGCTCATCCTGTGCCACTATGAGCAAAGTTTCAGCTCTTTTACTCAATTTGGTTTTTCTGCCCTGATTCTGCACCCAAAGAGCTGGGCCACAGACTGGCACCCAGAGGCAGCACAGTTTGGAGCGGTGAGTCCTTCACTGGAGATACTTCCTCAAACCCCTCTACCAGTACTCGATAGGAAAGTGCAAATCTTGCCAGTAAACTCTGTGTTTGGATCAATTTGTCAGACTCTGAGCTCAGCCATGTATGATGATTGAGCTCAGGGTTGGTTCTGTACGTAGTGGAGTTATGGGTTTTTTCCTGCAGTGAGGTTATGTATTGGTCGAAGGAAGCTATCCAAGAAATCCCTATAAGACTACAGCACTGCTTAAGATATTGGCAACAAAACAGTCTGAAATTCATTTAAGGATGCTGCACACCATTCCAGCTATGTTTTCAGTTCATCTCAGCAGCACCTTCATTCTTTGTTGCTTTTCCGAATTACTTTGCGAGTTACTTGTACAATTTTCTCCATCAAAGCTCCTGTATCACAGCTTCAATTTAGAAGTGTTGTCATGGGCTGTAATTTGAAATTTTATTACCAAGAGATTTTTTGGTTATAGAACATTTACTTTTATCATCTCTGTATTATTTTTAAGTGCCTGAAAAGATTGATACATCAACAGAATCTAGTGCACCACCAGGCGAGATCTAATTTTTTTTTTCAACTTTAATTTTAAAAACCCTTTGCTTGGAACATAAATTGATTCTTCAGCCCCCCAACACTTAATGTTTTGTTATTCTCAAGGTTAAACCTATGACAAATTTTACAAAAACACCAGTCTTCAGTTTTGATAAGATTTTCTTTAGTTGAGCCCAGGGATAGCTGTGCAGTTTTAAGTCTTTAAATAGTGTAACTGAGGTGTGATCGTGGCCTCCTGTTCTCACAGTACTCCTGTAGCATTTAAGACTTGTGTGGTTTTTCTACCAGAATTTATCCCACTGTGGTTAGCCACAATTATGATGTGGGAGGGAAGATAGTGATGATAAAACATTTGTTAACCTCTCTGGAAAGTCAGGCAAGGATTGCAGGCAAAGAAGTAGCCACCACCGACTTTGTGCATCCGTGCAACTAAATAGCATTAAAAAACAAGTGGGGAGGGAAGAAAATTCTTACAGTAAAGGAAAAACAAGTCAGTGTGGCTGAGGAATGCACTATAAAAAGGAATAAAGGGAAACAGCACAGAAGTAAAATGTTATATTCTTCTTTCTTTCACGGGCCAAAAAAATGTAGCTCCCTTAACAGCAGCCTGTCAGATGCAGATGATTTGCTGTAGATTGCAGGATTTGTGTTGTCTGTTCTCTTTCTCTCGCTTAGGAGGTGGTGATTTGCTAAGTTGGTGAACGGCTTCCACAAATATTTAAAATATTGATTAAGCAGAGGAAGAATAAACACGAATTGTTTTTCAAGTTACGCCTTATGTTGTACATGACTAATTACATACAACAATTTGCTCTGCTACGGTAACTGAAATTTATGTACTCTTTTTATTATAAAACATAAGATGCTTGCATAAAGAGAGAGATTATAAATATTGGAATACAACAGTTGCTAGAAAACAGTCAAAACATGTGGTGATGAAATATATGGGATTTGCTCTTCCAGTTTCTCTGTGAAAGCTGTTCTTCCACTCCCCTAGGGTTTGTACTGAGAGTTGGAATATTTTTGTCACCATTTCAGATAGTAATCTGGTGATTCTTCAATCTGGGCATGACAAAGGAGTCATGGCATGTGTTAAAGATTCTCAGATTCTTTTGGCAAATTACTGTGATGGTACACAAGGCTTCAGTCGCTGGATGTCAAATTGTAAAAGTGATTTTTGTCCAGGAGCACATTTTTACCTATGGATACATTTTTGAAATAGAGTAATGTGTGGTTTCATTGGTAAATGAGATGCAAGCCTGTTTCCACCTAAGCAGAGACTTCTGATGCACATGAAGTTCTGATTATGGCAGATTATTGCAATGAATGTTCAGGAAATCAGAGCAATGCCCAGAGTATATAACATCGATGGTTTGTAACAGAACAAAAGGACAGGTTTTCCCTGGCACCCAAATCACATTCTAGTGGTTCTTTAGGTTTGAAAATTCACTAAGCTTTGCACAATTTACCTTTTGGGCTGACATACCATTTAACTGGCTTGCAGTTTCCAGACTGAGCCTTTTGTGAGTAGTCTGCATGCAGGGAGAGAGGGACAGAGTGAATGATGTTGGCCATGACGTGCCATCACACCAGCCCAGCTTGGCTGAAACCAGCAGGGTACACAAAAATAATACCATTATAGTATTGTATTTATATCCTCAAATCAGAGAGTTCCTTTAAGAGTTGCATTTGAGGAATCAACAGCTTGTACCAGGAATGAGAGGAGGAAACAGATAGATTTGGTCATTGACTCTCAGGACACATTTTTCTTTCTTCTAAACACAAATTGATCAAAAATGTCTGTGAATTGAACTCAGCAATGATTTCTGCTGAAGTAATCACATTATGCTACTACAAAAATGTTCCAACTCCTGGGAAGTATTTGTACCACCAGGGCAGAAGAGAGCAAAGGGGGATTTGTAGTGGGTTCCAAAACTGATGTGGTGAAGGTATTGAAGTAGAGGAACCAATTCTTCCCTTTGAAGGAAGTGGGAGATGTCTCAGGTGTTTTTCAGACTCTTCTCTAAAGGATTATTTCTAATGATCTGTGGCCCTAGGGAGGGCTTAAACTGTTCTGGTGATCTGCCACTTCCTCTTACCATCTCATTTCAGTATTTTCTCTCAGATGTATCTGTACATATTTTTGATAGTGTAGAAATGGGAACATACAAAATGTGGGTTTAATTTGTCAATTTTTGCAGATACTTTATTGGACCAAAATTGGTTGGAAAGCCCTGGCATGCTCATTAATCTGTAAAGTCATAAAAAGCTGCTTGGATTTTTTTACTTGCAGTGTGTTTATCGTCTGTTGAAAGAGCTAAGAGTTCTGGCCAGTTTCTAGGCCCAGTTCCATTTGAAGATGAAAGGCAGCATTTTTGAAGCACTAATTGACATCGCCAAATACTTACAGGGTCACAAACATGACAGCTTTGGATGAGGAAAAAAGAGTCTTTCTGGGCTTTGGCACTTTGATGAAAAAGTCTCTTGACTTCCATCAGTCATAAATATCGGTCATAAAACCTAAATAAAATTTGTGTTGGCCAGGATTTAAGTGCTTGATTCTTTGAAATTATTTAGAATGCTTTTTATTTTCTTCTTTTTTCTCAGCATTACTTTGTTTTCACATGTATTAGTTGCAGATTATCCATTCAAAATAAAGCAAAATATATACTTCTGTCATTCAGGAGTCGTGGGTGTTTCATTATAAAATCTGTCCCAGCCTCCTGTCAGGCTAAAAATGCCTGGGAGCTGCCTTGCCTGTGATTTGATGTGGGTTACTAGAGGGTTTATTTCCAAGGAGCAGCACTTCTAAAGGAGGGCAGGTTCTCTGAGTCATAGGTGTGTATAATCCTGAGGTTGGTTGCTGTCATTTAGGAGCGTAATGCTATTGTCACCATCAAACACAGCCACAGAAAGAATTTTACAAGGAACCACTTGGTGGTTTCCTATTATTTTTGCTGTCAATGCTTAATAGGTAGGGCCTGGAAATTATTTTCAAGAAAGCTGATCCTTTCTCAGCAAGGTAATTTCTGATTTTGGTGTTGCATGAAGAGGGTAATGTCAGAGAAATCATTGAGGGAAGGGATGGCTGGACTGAGGTATAAAGGAGCCTGATGGAAACTGTTTGAGGGCTGCTCTACTGCTTGGGTGGGATGTCTGCATACCATAATTTTTCTTATAACAGGAGAACAATGGTAATTTTTGAAAACCACTGTTTCAATGCATAGCAGAAGGAAAATGCATTATATGACAAATGTAATTTTTTCTTGATGGCATCAGTTTCCTCAGCTTGCAAAACAAATTAACCAAATGAATAAAAAGAAAGAAAGAAGGGAGAAAAGCTTCACCTCTCCCTATGATTTCCATGGGCCTTGAGTTCCTGCTTAAGACAACACTTGTCTGTGAAGGTGATAGACACAAAAATAAATTTGTCCCTGGGGGTGATAAACAGGGCTCTTTGAAGTGGGAATGCTGCACCCTCAAACACTGCACACAGGCTGATGTGCTCCGGGCATACTGGGAAGCTCTGACCAGCCAGGGCTGACACTCCAGACTGACGTTAAAGCATCACCACTGCCCTGTCTACAATCCTGAAAATCCTCTTGAAAAAATGCCCAGACCTTGAAGAGGAGCGTGAGGATCTTGTGACTCTGTGGCATGAAGCGTGGGCAGCCCGGGCTGCTGCGAGGGAGGGCGGCAGTGCCCGGAGTCGCGTTACAGCAGCGGTGCTCCGTCCATCCCCACCGCGCGCACAAGGTGCAGACATCTCCTGCAGAAGTGGGAATACATGGACTCCCTTCCTTGGGAGTGGGCAAAACAGAGGCTTATTGTCACTGCCTGTGAGGGCACTGTAGGGGAGACCATGGAAGGAATTCCTCACACTTCTCCCTGACTCTAGTTTCACTCTGTAGAAGCAGCTCTGATGAAGAGTTATAATCTAACATTGCTTTTAACAGAAGTATGTGTAAAAGGATAAACTTGGGGGTATCAAAGGGGTTTTTTTGGGCTTTCTCTTGGAATTTGAGGCATTACTGAATGTTCAAGTGATGGTTAGCTGCTGTAACACTCTGTTCTTGGATGAAGTGGGCACTTTCCAGGAAACAAAATGCACATTTATTTGGGTTTGGAGGAACTGACTATTCCAAATTCTCCCAGAAGTTGGTCTGTCTCTGCTGGTTTTGGTTATTCTTCTCTCCTGTCAATCTGAAACATATGTGGTTGTTACACACTACAATTTAGCATGACCAAACTGGTTCACTTTGGAAAACAAAGCTTGTAGAAATTCTGCAGAGAAATATATGCTGTCTGTGAACTGGTGTTTGTGCGTATGCACAATGATGTGCACCCACTTTATAAATAATGAATAATAACTAGTAATAAATTCTTCATATCATAACATTATTTCTTCCTGTTTAGGATCCCAGGTCTTTTACGGTAATCCTGAAACAAAGCACTGAGAAGTATGTGAATAATATTTACTACTACTAAGTTGTTGCACAAACAGATCCAGAAAAAGAAGCTTTCTTGGCTGTGTAATTTGAATGTTTAAGATGATATACTGTTTATATTATAATATTATATATAATTGAAGTTATCCTTTAATTCCAAAGGAACATAAAATATTATACAAAGCCCATGCTTTCAAAACCACTGAAGTAATGCATCAAGGAACACTTGTCAGCTGGCAAGTGAAACATCCCCAAAGAGTGATGCTGGGCGAAATTTTACCATGTGTTCCTCTGAAAATCCATATTCTTTTTCAGAAGTGCCAGTCTTTGTAAGGGGAGCTTACAAAGACCCTGCAGAAAGATCCTGTAGTTCACCAGTGACAGCCTCTTGGTGGCACAGGAATTGCTCAGCCATTCTACAAGAGCCAGGCAGGGATGGCTGGGGGCCATCCTGCCTGAACATGGAAATCCTGAGCAAGATCAAATGAACAAAGGCAGTGTGTGGGAACAGGGAGAGTCACAGAATCATTGAGGTTGGAAGGGACCTCTGCAGATTGTCTGGTCCAGCCCCCTGGCTCAAGCAGGTTCACCTTGACCCAGCTGCCAGGACTGTGTTCAGAAGACCTTGAGTATCTCCAAGGAAGGAGATTCCAGTCCTCCGTGGGCCACCTGTACCCGTGCTCTGTCATCCTCACAGTAAAACAGTGCTTCTTGCTGTTAATAAAATCACAGAAACATTTAGGTTGGGAAAGATCTTTAAGATCATTGAATCCAACCATTCACCCAGCACTGCCCAGCCACCACTAAACCATGTCCTCAAGTGCCACATGTACACTTCTTCTAATACCTTCAGGGGTGGTGACTCAACCACTTTCCTGAGCAGCCTGTTCTCAATGCTTGATAATCTTTTCAGTGAAGAAATTTTTCCCAATATCCAGTCTAAACCTCCCCTGGTGCAACCTGTGACCATTTCCTCTTGTCCTATTGCTTGTTAGGTGGGAGAAGAGACTGATCCTCACCTTGCTACAACCTACAAGCTCCTCCAGTTTGTTGCCCATGCTGCGCATTAGTGCAGGATCCAAAACTGAGCAAAGTCCCAAAATAGGTGCAGAATCTCCATAGGAAACATGGCAAACTCAGCTGAATGTGACCAGGAACACTGATCTAACATCAAGATGTGCCTTGTTTTGAGCAGGAGGGAGCCCAGTGATCTGCAGAGGTCCCTTCCAACCAAAAGCATTCTATAATATCCTGACAAAATCCTAGAACTGAATCAACTCTTCAATATATTTCCCAAGGCAGAGGTTTTGATGGTTTGCTTTAAAACAATACCCAGAATCCTCATCAGCCAATAAATACCAGAACTCTGGATTTATTTTAGGTCTTCTGAGCCTAACTCCTATCTTGGCATAATCATCACAGTTTTGCTTTTGAACAGCTTGTTTCCTTTAGAATTTTTGCCTCATGCTGGGATGGAGTAAGGCTGAATAATTTATCTTCCTTTTCCTCAAAAGCTGAGCAACAGTTGTACCCCACATGGATTTGAGACATTATTATCTTTCTAAGCTTCCATTAATTATCTTTATCATCCCTGCTTTTAAAGGTCTAGCCTTTATCTTTGGAAGGTTCTTCAAGCTGGATTATAGAGGAGAATTTGAGTGTATTAATTCCATTCTTGCTTATGAAGTTTTAAACTCCATTTCATAAACATTTTTCCATTGCTCACAATAATCCTGCTGGTAGTTTTCCTGTGACCAAAGTGTCTGATGTGTAGAATTGATGACTTTTAGGGTCATCATGTACATGAATAATTATCTCAGATGCACTGCTTTGATTAAGACACACAGATGTGTACAGGTTTTGAAGACAGGGATCACACATGCTTTGTTTGCAATGTACAGAGCTGCCATTCACCTTGTTTTCTCAGCCTGCTTAGGAATGTGAACTGCTTTACAATAAAGTTTAGCTCAGGAGCAATGCAGGATAATGCTGTTTCAAGTTTTCTTACGTGTCATCTCAGCTATGATTTGTACAGCTGTTTCAAATTTTACAATAAATCCATCTTCATAGAATCACAGAATCATGGAATAGTTTAGGTTGGAAGGGACCTTAAAGTTCCAACTCCCCTGCCATGGCCAGGGACACCTCCCAGTAGAACAGGTTGCTCCAAGTCCCATCCAACCTGGCCTTGAACACTTCCAGGAATGGGGCAACCACAGCTTCTCTGGGCAACCTGTGCCAGTGCCTCACCACCCTCACCATAAAGAATTTCTTCCAAATAATTTGAACCTACCCTTTGTTTAAAGCCATTCCCCCTTGTCCTGTCACTCCATGCTCTTGTAAATAGTCTCCTCACATCTTTCTTGTCAGCTCCCTTCAAGTACTGGAAAGCTGCAATTAAGTAACACCAAAGCCTTTTCTTCTCCAGGCTGAACAGTCCCAATTCTCTTAGCCTTCATTTCCATTTTCATGTTCGGTAGATAATTCCCAAGTTTTCCTGTAAGTTGCCAATGGTTGCTTTGCAAAGGGATGGGGCAGCCCAAGTCTGGTGTCGGTGTTCTTTAGAGACTGGAGGATGCTCTTGGATGCAGTGCACCAAGTGGGGTGGCAGAGGACCCTTATAAAATAACCAGAAGTCAAAGAGTAGAGCAAGACACCTCTAAATTCACCCAGACAGACCCAAACTGACCACTTGACTTTGTGTTCCTCTTCAGTTCCCTGTGGGCTCTGTTATTCCTCAGGTTGTGCTGTGTGGTTTTCCTGTAAAATCGTGTAGTGGCATCTTCTCAGGAGTGGAAATGGAAAGACAAAGGACAATGCACACAAAAGTCAGCAAAGG
Organism: Edolisoma coerulescens; assembly: GCA_013397115.1. Lineage (NCBI taxonomy): Eukaryota > Metazoa > Chordata > Aves > Passeriformes > Campephagidae > Edolisoma > Edolisoma coerulescens. Next base: position 2,339,510 of record VWZW01006553.1, read on the forward strand.
AATTTCTGGTTAGAAGACAAAATGGCTCCCACTGAGGGTAGCCAGATACTGGCACAGGTGCACAGAGATGTTGCTGCATACCCTGGAGTTACGCAAAATTCAAGTGGACAAAGCCACAAGCAATCCAGTGTTGTCTTTGCCTGCTCTGCGGAGGGATTGTACCTGGTCGCTTTCCAGAGCCCCTTCCAATGAAAGGGGCTGGTTGTTTTCTGGTGGTGGAAGCCTGCAAAGGGCTGTGGACAAGGGTCTTGGAGAAAAGTCGGTCAAGGCTCTCCTAAGAGGTTTCCTTCAGAGAACAGAGAGGTGGCACCTGCCACAGAAAGGTAGTTTTGGAAGTCACCTTGACCTTGGCTATAAGTCTGCAAAGGCAATCTTGCTTACCTCACCTTCTGAGCTGTTGGCAAAGGACTGAATTTCTCTGCAGCAAAGACCCTTTGTATCATTCTTTCAGTATGGATCAGAGAAAGTGGTTCAAAACCAGAGAGAGATAAGGCAATCACAGCAGTTGTTGAGCAGTGTGCTTTTTGCATCCAGCTCTTTGAACTAGCACACAAAGCAAAGCTTAGGCAATGCTGCGAAGTTTGTGGACCGATTAATTTCATTCATTTATTTTTTCACGTTTCTCCTTCAGTCTCAACATCTTTCTCCTCCTGTCCCATTTTCCATCACACACTTGATTTAAACTCTTCTGACATTTCCCACAGCATTCCTGACTGTACTGGAAGCACCACTGCTTGTTGGCAACTGCCACTGAATCATGGTAAGAAATGAAACACACTGGGTGCTTATCACAACTATTTTGACCTTCTGTTGTTTTGGCAAATGGAACACCTCGGTGGAAATAAGGCTGTCTGGAAAACAAGGGAAAAAAAACCAAAAACAGAAGAATAAGGAAGGGAATCATGACAACGCTTAAAGATTTTAAATTTGGTTGGATACTCTTTTTTTGTCTGTGTTCCAGCCAGCTCTGCTCACTGTACAACTGTGTTTGGCGAGGTCTCCCCGAGCAGATCAAGCGGTGCCAGGGCATGGGCCCAAGAGCTGGAACTTGACCATCTATACCATTAAATTGTTAGCACAGGCTCTGCCTTGCGCTCAGCCTGGACCAGCTAGTGCTGTCATAAACAATTCCCAGGCATGGCCTGGGGATTAGCGAGAGCCAGCAGCCATTCCCAATTGGCAGTTTGGATATAGCCACCTTGCTTTGGAGGGTAAAAGTGTATAATCCTGTGAATGTGGCCAGGCCATATAATTTGGCCTTAGAGCCGTATAACGGGTCCTGGCTCTGTTTTGTTTTCTAGTTATTGGGATGATTTTGTGTTTGAGGCAAGTGTAATTGGTTTTACTTGACTCCACAGTTTCATACTTGACTGAGTTGTATCTGAACAATAAGGAGCACAAGCACATCTCCATTTTGTCTTTTCTTTAGGCCAGTGTACCTGTGCACTGAGATGGTGTGGTCTGAGCCTGCTGAAAATTGTCACAGCAACTTGAATAGTTTGTGAATTCACTTTTCCATTAAAAATAGAAATGCATAGTCTAAGGGAGTGTAGAAGCGTATCTTCTAGGGAGTTGTGTCAGCTGGTTTTCAGAAATTTTGTCAAGGTTTTGCACATAGGCCACCAATTGCTGGCAAATTGAGTTTCTGTATCAGAATGAATATGTTCTGTAGATGTGCCTGGTGCCAGGAAATTATTTTTATATTTTCAGTTGTATCTGGAAATTAGAGATTGTGTTAGGTATTGGACAGATGTTAACATACATCTCGTATGAAAGATCATGATAGCCATTAAGTGTTGAAGTAGAAACACCTCTCACTACCTCCACAGTTGGTTTTTCATTTAGTAGCCTGTCTCTTTTCTTATTTTCTCACCACAGCAATGAATAGAAAATAATACTGCTTTCTAGCAATGAAAGCCTAATAAACCTATGCTAGCTACCAGGTCTGGGAAAATTCCAGAAGCGTGGTTATGTCCTTTTGTCCTGCCCTGTTTTCATCCTCATGCTTCCATTTCCAGCTGCCTGAGGTACAGTTATGTATGCATCTTGATTTTTTTCAAGATAAATTATGAATGCCTTTTATTAACGGAAGTTGCCTGGTTCCATGAGCGGAGAGCTCATGGCACATCTGACTAGCCCTGCAACAAGAGAGACCTGAGGTTTTGGTTCACCTTCAGCATTTTAGTCATCATATTAACTGAAATTAGTGTTCCCACATATGGCTCTTTCAGACCACACACTCCCTCTAGCACAGCCACAGCATAGGCAAACAAAATTAAAGCAGCACAGTTAATATGTGTCTTCATGTGGGGTAGATTTGGCCTTGATTTTCCGCCAGTGCTTACATATTTGGACACTTTTCAGTGCCAGATACTTTATCTGAAGCATTTCTCGTAGGTAATGGTCCTTTTATGATGGCATCTGTATAGAAATCCATGACCACATGTTGTATCTGGGATAGTTCCCCTCAGAAGAGGCTATAGAAACAAAGCTTGGCACACCTCACCTGTGGTGTTATATCTTGAAGACCTCTGGGGAGCTCACTTTTCTTCATCCAATCAACCATAAAATCTGCCAAATCTATCATACCTTTGTAGAAGAACAGTTCACGAGTCTATTTGATGAACAGCTTAGGGGTTAATAGTGGGGTGTTTTGCCAGTCAGGTTCAGTCAAATGTAACACTATTAGCCCGGGGTAGTTGTTCAGTACTGTTGGAAATGAGCTTCTTTTTCTCTGCTCTTTTCCCTTTGTGTTTCTGCTTCATTATGTTCAGTGCCCTGGCTGTTTGCTTTTCCTTTGGAGGTGAGTGTTCCTGGACAGAATGAAAGTACAGAGATGCATGACGTGCAAATGTGCATTCCACTGCTGAAACCTTTTTACAAGAGCTACACTGCTTGGAGAGAGAAAGGAAGGAAGAAATGCAGTTGCAAGAAGCAAATCTAAATAAGCTCCCACTCCACCTTTTTCAATTTACTGGAGGAAATATCTTTCTTCATATGATTTGACTTTTTGATTGTTAGATCAAATTGAGCCAGTTGGAATGAGCCTTGGTGATCAGACCACAAGACCTGAAAACCTCTGTTTGGCTGCTCTCTGGTCTTTGTGCAATTGGTTTGCTTAAATTTGCTGTAATAACCTTTCAAGAGTTGTGTACGCATTTTTCACTGAGGACCCTGCTGTGCATTGTGATTACGTTATCTGTTGCCTCCCTGAATGTTTAACATGATCAAAGTGTTGTGTTGTGGGGCTTGGTTTTTGGGGAAGTTTTTCTTTCTGTCTAGGTCTGTCCTGTGTCCCCTATTCCCTCCAAGCTTTTACTTGCAAAATATAAAGTTATGTTGCTTGTTATATATTACTGTCTGTATATCAGTCCTCCTTTTCTTCCCTCCCTCCCCTTTCCTCTTTCAAGTATCTGCTTAGTAAAGTACAGAGCAAGCATGCTGAGTAGCTCTGATAATTGGGCAGTCTGAATTCGGGCATGGATGTTGGATGTTAAGTCGTGGGATGGAGGCTGGTGGTGTTGGAAGGCCATGCACTCTGTTTCTGGGTAGGACAGAGTGGAAATGCCCTTTCCCTCAGTGCCTCTCACCAGCGAGTCGAGAGGAGAGCGTTGGACGGGAATGCGATTGCGTGGCCTTGTCCGCCCTCTTTCCCAGGGAAAGCAGCAGATGCTGGCAGTGAACACAGTGAAGTGCAAATGGGTAAAATAATGAGCTGGAGTGATAGCTTAATGGAATTATTAATGGGATTTGCGTTCAAATAGTGAACAAGGATTTATTTTTATTAACACAGGTTTACACGTGTAAACTTATGCAAAAGATTATACCCCACTCATTTCCCCTTCTCCAGCAGAGTGTTTGTAGAGTATGCCGTGTGCTCCAAATTTCTTTAAATATTGCCCTTTCTCTCACTTATCTACCAGTGCTTCTCACTGTGTAGCTCTTCATCTAAATCTGTGTAATACACATAGAGATTTAACTGAACAACAAGGAAACTTTGGAATGAAAACAGAAGTAGTAGGTGTTAGGTGGGAGTTTGGTGTTCTCACCAGAATAAAAGAAGGCAACATGATGGAAGCTCAAAATGCTAAAGTGCAGCTCTCCACAAATTGCGACGTCTCTGCTAGAAGGGGCTGTATTACCTACAAGGTGGTGGTGAAGATGTCAAAATTGTAAGCTGACATTTAAAGAAATGTCAGAAGCATTGTCAGAAACAACCCCCTACTCAGCTTCCACCCGTGTATCTTTTTGTGTCCCCGATCCTGCCATCTGTTTTCCCAAGGACTCCAGTTTTGATTACCTTTTTGTTTGCTTTTCTGATAAATGCTTTGTTTATCCTCTATGCCTGGCATGTGCTTCCAGAGATTGTTTGCAAGCCCCTCGCCCTCTTTGTACGTGGATTTCTCCTAAAGAACTGTTTACCACTATGATGCTGGCAAAGACTAATCCTCTGATTATGGCTGGATTGTGAGTATTTCTGAATGCATCTGTATTTAGGAGCAGACTTTTTGGCAAATACTTGTTTGGGAGTGTGTGTGCGGAAACACATATGGTACTACTAAACATTGTTACCTGTCATCTACTTGCTTGCTTGGTGTGTTATTTTCATCACACGTTGTTCTCTTGTCATTTTTGGATGTGAGCTCTGCAGGGCAGGGACCAGACAATTCTTGGCAATTCGAAAGTTCTTTGTTTCATTTAATAGATTTTTATTGCTACATGTTTTTTGAAAATCAAAGAAAAATGCTATGTTGCTTTTCTGCCCTGGTACCACAAGGTCTGTGCAAAGTTCATTGGCGACCATAAAAAAAAAGGTTTTTTCCAAAGAAGCTGCCGTATTTCACTGGTAGTGTGATGGTGTTAAAGCATGTTTTATGCTGTTGATCCTAAATCAGTTCGTAAAAGATAAGAACAGTCACGGTAGGTGAGACTGTGAATTCATACAGCTCAATACTCTGCCTCCAGTGGGATTGATATTACAGGTGCACTGGATGTATCCTTTCCGGGAATGTACTTCCCACAGCTGCACCTTGGGGCTTTCATTTACCACATGTATCTTTTGTCTTTATGCCATGTGATAAAACATGAAGCATAGGCTTGCCTGCAGGCAGGCAAGTAGCCCCATTGAACTCAGGATGGCTATCCTCATCCCTACTGTGTAGTATGGGTTTAGTCATTTAGATGGCTTGATACTTTTTGGGGGAGAGATATCCATGGCAGGTGGCTGCTGTGAGTAAAACAGAAAGATCTGAAGTGTGCTTGAATCTGCCTGATCCTTAAAATCTGCTTTCATAAGGGAGAAGGAGTTCCTCAGGCTCACATCAGTGTCTGGAGGCATGCACAAGGACAGGACTTGGTCATGTCTGTCCATCTGGTACTCCCTGGACCAAATGACCAAATAATTTCCCAGGCAGAGGAGGAGAGCCTGCTGAGCCAGCCTTGACTTGCTGCTTGGGAACCATAGCTGGACACTTTGCTAAATACTGGCATTTTAACAACCAGGCTGTGTCAGGGGAGGAGGAGGTTGGATATCAGGAAAAGGTTCTTCGCCCAGAGGGTGGTTGGGCACTGGAACAGGCTCCCCAGGGCAGTGGTCACGGCACCAAGCCTGACAGAGCTCAAGAAGTGTTTGGACAAAGCTCTCAGGCACATGGTGGGATTCTTAGGGTGTCCTGTGCAGGGCTAAGAGTTGGATGGGATCATCCTTGTGGGTCCTTTCCAGGTATTCTACGATTCTATGACCATAAATGTGCATGTAAATTACGTCTGGTGATTCTGTGGACTCCAATGGATGCAGGATTGAGGTCAGATACATAGTGATGCAGGAAGACTAATCTCTGATGGCTGTGATTTCTGTTTCTGAAAAAAAATTGCTGACTGTGGGATTTTTTTTTATTGCACAATCACGTTAGTCCTGGGGTAGAAAATATTGGGTGAAATATATTGTACTCATAATTCATATTAATGGAAATTCAATAATGGCAACCTGTCATTCAAAGAGATTAGAAATGAGTCCAGCTGTTGTGCTGTAAAAACATTAAAAAAGCATTATGAATTGCAATCTATTGCACCATGTTTTGCTCGTTATAAATAATGAAGGGAAAAACTAGTCCTTGGAAGTTTTTGGATTGTCCATTTTGAGAGAAGCCAGCAATTACTTTGTAGAGCTGACTGTGCACCATTGATCTGACTTATGGATTTCATAAATGCAGTGGTCTGCTAATTTAATAAACGTGCTCAATCTGTTTTTAAACAGAATACAGAACTTTGAAAAATGATTTCCTTTCAAACTGAAATTAACTCTTATGGCTTTTAAATATTAGACTGTGATATTTGCTTCCAGATTTTCATTAAAATACCTTCTGGTTTCACATTTTTCCTGGGATGGGCTCGGTGCTTGCGGCTCATGTTTTATTATATTAAATACTCATATTTCACTTATGCTAATTTGGCATCGAGTTATGAATTGGAGTTCTTAGGCAAACCTTTATTTGGTTCTACATTGTCAGTAAAGCTTGCAGCTGCTTAAAAAGTTTGCCACTGCCAAAAGCTTAGATAAATATGTGTTCAGAAAACTAGAACTTGCTGTGTATTGGACAGAATATTGATAGACTATATGTGATATCTCATCTAAGTAGTTTGTATGTAAAGCTGCAAGTTTTTGGAGAAAAACTTGCAGTGTTTTCAATAAATTTGCAGCAAACTGAGTAAAGGGAGATTTCCTTGTCAATTTAATGTGTACTCTCAAGCATGAGCTGTGATTATTTTTGTCTCTGGTCTATTTTAGCTGTTGTAACCACATAAGTCATAAACCAGATCAAGCTGCTCTTGCAATCTGGCTGCTTTTGTGAATCTAGAACCTACCTGTTGGACTTTTAAGTGTAAAGAGGTCAAACAGTGGGATGGCAATGTGTATCAACTGAGTTTCAGGATTTAGTGATAGGATACCCATTAATGTCCAGGGAATCTTGTAATCTGAATTCTTTCCCCCTCCATGTGGAGACTCACCTACTGTGTTGGAGGACAGAGTGCAACTGGGGGCCAAAGTCTTCCATGTTAAACAAATTCTGAACTTTATAACATCTAGATCCATCCTTCCTTTCCTTCTGCAGTCGATGCAAAATGTATGGTATCCTGAATTAGCATTGACAGGGTAACTGGAGGACCTTTGGTCAGGTGCCAGGTTTAATTCATTTGTTATCAAGACCGAAAAGTGAATGTGACAGTGACAGCAATAATTATCTTCTTCTGTAAAGAAATGCAATACAAGCTTATGCATTCTGGTTAAAAGGGGGATAAGGAAGAGTAAGGCAATTATACCTATCATACACTTTTGACCTGTTTTTTTATCAATCTTGACAACCTTAGAAAGTCTGATGGTACATCCTGGCCAAGGAACACCTAAATCCAAATAAAATAACTTTCAACTGATACCATATTTGTACTGCAGACTGATAAATTGCTTTTTCAGAAATCAGCTCTGTTGAATTTTTTAATAAAGTTAATGGGCTAGGACAGACAGTAGTGGGTTGCTGTCTGCTTAGTGTATTCTGGATACAAAATGAAATTCCCTCAGTCTTATTTAATATTACAGGTTTGGGGTTTCAGAGGAAGAAAATGAAAATCAATGACATTTGCAACACAACACAATATTGGAGCAGCAGGATTCAGGGAAAGTAGCTAGTGACTGTCCTTGAGGACTCCCACTAATTGTATTTTTTAGCTTCCACCTCCTGCAGATACAGGACTAATATTATTTACTTTTCTTTGTTCTGGCTCTGTTGGATTCCTTGAGCAGCTCTTATGAGCTATTTAAATAGGGACACCTTTGAAATTCATGTATAGCCAGAGGTCCAGTTCTTGCTGATATTCAGACCATTTCAGGGTGTTTCCATCCTGGCAGGTCTTTGGAAGAGCCTGAAAAGTGAGTTGGCACAAGCATAAGTGTTTTGAAAAATTGACTAGAGGAAGCAAACTTCTACTTGACATAGGGCAGGACCATGGTCACGTAATTTTAGATGCTGATCTCTGTACATTTGGACTGTTATGGACTTTGCAGCCTTGCTTTGGAAAAGGCTTGTCTAGAACTAAATGGAGATACTTCGAGAGAAGTGTCTGTGAAAGTACAAGTTTGCAGCAAGTACATTTGTCTTTAAATGGGGAAATACAACAATGTGAGGTCAGTGGCAGAGCAGCAGTGCTCCATGCTCTGCTGCCCAAGTTGAGCTTGTCAGTCCTTGGGAAGTTGAGAAGTCAACTGAGAAGATGACAGTGTCATCAAGACCAAGTCCTGAAGGCCTGGCCAAGAGGCTGTGTCTGTCAGCTGGAAGACTGAGCTCGTGGGCTGTGTTTTGTGGTAGGAATGAACAGATGTGGCAGTATTTCCCTGGAAAAAGCAATGTTCCTGCAGACAGCAATCTCTCTGCTGCTCATTGGGCCGTTCGGCACATCTGCGTCCTCTCTCCCGATCCTGACAAAACATCCCTTCTCTCTGCTGACTTCTCTCCTGACTCATCAAGTCTTTCAGCTGTATTTGCGCTCTTCCTAGTGAAAAAAAAAAAAGAAAATAGAAAAAGCTGTTTCTTTTTAATGAATTTTCTTGTATGAGATCAGAAAATCTCAAATTGTTTCATTGATCTTTTTTGTTTTGTTTTATTACTTAAGCACTAAAAATGAAATAGATAAGACATAAATGAACTGGCTCATCTGTTGTTTCTTCCCTGCTCTTGGAAGGCTTCATTTTTTGTGCCTACTCTACAGATTTGTCATATGTAATGCATTTTTTTTTGCCTCTCATCTATTTCCATGCCTTTCCATTTATTTCTCCATCCATTTCCATTTATTTTTACCTCCAACAGTGTGAGGTACCTGAAAGCTCTCTGTTGCATTCCTGGGAACAGGCTAAGTCTAGCAGATGAGGCATAAGGAGAAGTTAGGGAAACACAGATCCTGATCCTGTTTTACCTGACAGATTCTGTTGAATATTTGAAGCTTTGATTCACCTCATATACCTTTATCCATCCAAATGTGAGGCATCTATTTACAGTTGGCTTGTAGCCCCTCTTTTTATTCAGCAGAGAGGACTAGTGCTCTCCAAAAGATGATTTTTCTCACCCTACAGTAGGTGTTTTGAAGGTCTCCTTTGGTATCCTTTTCTGTTCCCATTGGATAGAGAGGGACCCTGTAGATCACTTTTGGAAATGAAGCCCATCTTCACATTCTTTATCATTTTATCCATCTGTGGCAGCAAAAGCTGTGTAAGTACTTAAAGATCTAAATGTGAAATGAATGCACGTTCTGCAAATGGTTATTGATACTGTAAGTATTAATATCAGTATTATTATTATCCACCTGCTGAGGGAAACAGAAAATCATATCTTGCCTATACTGAATCATTTGAGTGCCAGAAGCTTTGCCCAATGTTTCACTGCATACATTTATTTCCCCTTTTTATTTTGTTTTTCCTTTTGCTGTTCTTCATTAATGCGAATTTTTCTCATTTGTGATGCTGGTAGGAAGCACTTGGCCCATTACACATGGCTTGGTCGTAAACAAGGTATTTGCTCTTTCTTATGAACAGAAAAGTGTCAGGAAATTTCATTCTGGGTTATTGGTGACATTATCACATTGGAGTTTGTTGTTAGAAAACTATTTTGTCTGCAGATACAGCACTCAACCTCAAGATTTTGAGGTAAAACTACACAAATAAAGCAGTTCACCATCTCTTATCAAATTGCTCATTTTAAGTTTTCTCGGAAGACTATAAAGGAATATATTAAAGGAATAGGAGAATCTGTAGACGCCATGGGGAGCTGGAAAATGAATAAGAAAGAACAGTGGAGTTTTGAGGCTGTTGAGGAGATGGGACACTGATTTCAAACCGAGAAGGGACGAAAATAAGCCAGACCATTGGCTTGGCTTTGAAGCATTAAGGAGAGAACTCAACTGCAACAATCACAGCTTCTGCTGCTTTCCCGAGTATGTGTTATCTGATGGCCCACCATGCTGAGTAACACTTGCAGAAGGTACAATTGTTTGTTTTAAATATCTAGCCTCCGTGGCTATAAAGGCAGGCAAACATTTTCCGTATCTGTTACTTGGTAGTGAAGGACTGTGACTGGTGCGCTCATGGAGTGGTGAGGGAACCAGTGGGAGATCTGAGGGGTCTGTGTGTAGCTCTTGACTGTGTTCTTCACAGAGGTCTTGGTCTTGGGCAAATCATCCAGGATGTGTGAAAACCTTTCGCCTCCTGATTTCACTAAAATTTAGGTGTGGACAGCTGTGGAGCTGGACTTCAGTGTTTTGTTTTGGTGACTAAGAGAGGGGAAAGCAGCCACATCACAGAGGTATTTGTGAGGATAAACACATAAAAGGTGATGAGGGAACTCCAAGGCTTCATCCACACTTGTACCCTGAACAGTCAGACAGGGCACGGGCCTAGTGTATTCAAATTTTTGAACAGTGCAAGAACAAATTGTACTAAGCAGCGTGAAGGTAAATTGATTTAAATTCTACCAGATGTTATCAATTGATAGTATATCACCATTGCTAGAAAAAAAATTACAGCTCACTGAAGGGAGCTGGGAAAATAAAGGGGTGTAATCTGGAATACCACATGGTCCAGAACACAAAATAAGACGGCAAGAAACCAAGACATTGTCATGCCTTTGGGATGGTTCTGTTTGCAAGAACATGGTTCTAGGCTTTTGTGTCTTTGGGAAGAGTTTCTAAACTCTGGGAGGCACAGTGGCATCATTTTTAAACACAACTACCTCAGCTGTGCCACGGATTCCCTTGGAGCAAGGACTGCAGGGTGAGGATATGTAACTCCAGCTTGGTTGCCCATGCTGGGGGTTTGGTTTTTGAGTAGAAACCCATCTTTCTGCATAGAGCCAGTGTGCTCAGCTACTGCAGTTGAAGCTTGGATGCACCTTCTGTTTGCTGTCCCATGAGATGGACTTCAGAGCCAGCAGTGCCTAGGACCTCATGGCTCAAACCACAAAGACTTCTCTCTTAAAGCCCTCGGGAAAGGGCATCAGAGTCTCCTAGATAATCACCTTCAAATTAGCTGTCAGTGTAATAGTATAATTAACGAGGGTTGTATAAAAGGAGAAATACCAAGTAAAAGTAGTGAAAGTTCTTTGATTAAAGTCTATTCTATTAGTAAGGCTGATATTTAAATACTCTGCCCAGATCTAACATTCATGACTGAAGAAGACGGAAAAATACTAAAGCAGTTCTTAAGGAGATAAAAACTATCCAGGCCTGGAGAATAAGCCATAATATGTGTTTCAGTCTAATCAGTTTCTTAAGGGAGGTGGGAAGAGGATTATTTAGGAGCTGACAAATGGAAAAATAGCTGAACATGTAAACCTTGCAAACAATACTGAGTGACTCTAAGGAGCAGTGAGATGGTATTGGAAATCAAGTAGTGCCAAATGATCGTATGAGTTCTTCCAGCCTTAGGTGGTGAATCTAGAAGAACTATAACACTTGATAAAAACGGCACTTTTAGATGACTAAAGGACCACAGTCTTCCACCTAGGTACTGTGGTGTCTTCTGATATCCTCTTGAAAGATTTTCATTTGAGGACGTCTTCATTTGGAAGATTTATTTTGCAGTAGTAATAAATATTTAGCTGATTCATTTGGAATACAGTCAGTTGCAGAAATGAGTGGGAAACAGGTTATATTTTTAAAAATTATTTATTTATTTATTTATTGCCATGAAGACTCTTGTTTTTCTTCTTACCGTTCTCTCTGGAGATTTCAGTGCATGCACTAGAGCACTGTTCTCATGATGCTAAATTATTGCATGATGTGGCCTCACAGAATCATGTAATATTCTGAGTTGGAAGGGACCCACAAGGATCACTGAGTCCAACTCTTAAGTGAGTGGCCCATGCAGGCATCAATCCCATGACCTTGGCATTGTTAGCACCATGCTCGGACCAAATGAGCCAGTGTTAGTGGTGAAATTCTTTCAGGAAAAATGGCTGAAAATTAAACTCCTGTAGCTGCAGCACTGTTGGGAGTCTAAAATTATGGTTAGAGAAAGATGCTTGCTGTGTTAATCCTACTTAGCACTTTATCACACTTTTTTTACCAGGTCTGCTGCAAATGTCAGGTCCTGAGTTGCTAAATGTCTACATCTGTTTCCTTCCTTTTTTCCCACCATTTTTATTTGTGTAATACTATTTTCTTCCCAGTTTTTTTTCCCTGCCTTCACGGTTCTTAAGTATTTCTTTTGATCACAGCACTCATTTTATCTAACTATCAGTAACATGGTAACTAAGACTACACTCAGTTCACTGTTAACATAACGTACAGTGACTCAGATTGCACTGCATGTTTGAGGATCATTCCACAACGGGGCACCAGGGAAACCATTCCTTGTGTCTGACAAGATGTAAACCCATGTAGGGCTTTCTGTAAGATTTAGGTACAAAAGGAGAAGGATGTGAAAACACGCTGCATGACACGTGTTAGACACTGTCACATCACTTAAGGCAGCAGTGACTGGCATTCGGTGTTGCTGAGCTGATGGTGAGCAGGGTGTAAGGTCCCTGAGGTAGTGTATTTTGGGGCTCAAAGTGCTTCTTCATTCAGCTTTTGGATTTTGCCTGACATTTCTCAGGTTCAAACTTCTGAGAGACTTCTGGGTAGGTGTATTGTGACAGCGTTAAAAATATGGACTTTAAAGTCGTGACAAATCTCATTTAATCTCGTAACAGTGAAACAAAACACTCAAGCATATGCCCTGTTGAAGTACATGTTGCTTATCTATTTTATCACATTTTTCATCCTGTTAGCATTTGTGATTTCTAGTGTTGCCAGCTCCAGATGTTCTGATGTTGTGACAAAGTCCTCAAAGTCTTAATATTTTTACAACATCATAAATTTAGAGATGCTTTTGTTTCCTTTATGGCTTCTGAGGCTTTGGAATATGGTCAGGTTGCATTTCATTATTCCGTGCAACAATCAAGGTTGGAAAATGTTTATCTTTTTTTTTTTGAATGAAAACAGAGGTGTTCTTTGGGAATCATTTGTAGCCACATCACTTCTAGTCAGTCATAAAAGAAGGTGCTGCTGAGGGGATGGGAGAGAGAAAAGCAAAGTTCAAACACCAGAATCCAAAGTTTTAACCCTAAAACTTCCTGCTGCCTAACCCAGTGGGTACCTAGAAGCTCTGCACATGCCTTACTTTTTGAAATTTTGGAATACTCCTGACATCTTCAGCTAGAAATCTGTATGTGCAAGACCTGTCCCTACCTTACAGTTAAACTTGTCTGGGATGTGGAAACCAAGTAGTACTTTACCAAAATCAACAAAGTGGCATTTCTCAGAGTATGCCTTTCAAAAAAAAAAAAAAGGGATTTAAGGAAATCTGAATACAAGACTTCAGGTCAGCAGCAGCTTTCCTTTTTTGCGAACAGCATGGCACCAGGAGATCTTAAAACTGTCAAGAATGGTGGGGAACGAGGATTTTGGAAAGAGCATTTCGAGTGGCAGGTTCATCATCTCTGCTCTGGGGTCAGGTGTGTGCTCTCTGGAGAAGCTTTTTCCTTCAAGACCTGGCAGTGGATGCTCTGCTCATATTTAAGAGGGAAAAGAGAAAGCCAGGGTCTGAAGAAGAGTGAAGGGATATGTCCTGCATTTGACAAAAGGAAGGCAAGCCCAGCTGCAAGCCTCATCCTGCTGTTTAAAAAACAAAACAAAACAAACAAACAAAAAGCAAAACAAAACAAAACCCAACCAAGCAACAACAAAAACAACAGGAAATTATCTTTTGTTGAAACAACAGAAGGAAAAAGGCAGTCTCCCAAAACACATAGTCCTGGGGTAAGGCTTCAGACCTGCAGGGCAATTTTGGGGTTCAGATCCTATGGACAGTGAAATAAAGGTAAAAGTATTGAGTTGTTTCTCAGTCCCTCAAACTGATGTGACACATAGCTTAGTAATATAACGTTAAGAAAGGATTTTGCTTTAATTATACATTTAATTTCAGTGGGTTATGGTGATTTTTTATAAGTATGGTTTCGACTTTGCAAATAATGGAATAACACTTTTGGTCTTGCAAGAATATCCTTGTGATGTTTTCACTCTCAAGTCAGTGTGTTATTAAAAGTCAGACTGAAGCTTGCAAATCCAGGATGCATGTGTCCTTTGGAGGTGAAAAATCCAATTACAGCGGCATGCGTCGGGGAACCTGCAAGCCTGGGAGGTGGGTTTATCTCGATCTGAATAACGAGGGTTTGTAAGAGAGCTGGCATCACAGGTTGCTGGGCCCTGGAGAGAAGCATTTCCCTCTAGATAGCAGCCAGGCTGCTCTTGTTAGAGGCAGAGAAGTTCTCAGTGCACCAGTCAAGCCCCGGATTGTTACAAGTACTGAAGCAGTACGAAAAAAAATCCTTTAATTTTATAGAATAACCACAGTATCAGACCACTAGCTTATGAAATAGAAGACCTACTTCAGTTGCCTCCTCAGTTTGAGGAGATTCAGACTCACACTTCTAAGTCTCCAGGGTTGTTTTATAACACAGCAGCGTTTCTGAACAACATTCAGCATTCTAAGAGCAAGGATAGAAACCTGCCTCTGAGTTCCCCATCCCACAGTGGGGCTGCAGAGCCACACAACCCTAAATGAAGTGCAGGAGGATTTGAGACTCACTCCTTCCCCCAGCTTTCCTGCTGGGCTGCAGATACTTAATGAGGTTCTTGCCTTTTGGGAGTTTTCATCTCAGTTTGCTGGCTTTTGTGAGACATACATATATATGTATATATAAATGTACATACAGATAGTATGGGAAGTCCAAATGCCTGACACAGAGTTCTGGGCTCTTCTTGGATCAGGAAAACAAGGATAAAGCAAACATGGTCCAAAAATCCTGTGTCCTTCCATATAAGATGAAGCCACAGAAATAATCTCCAATTTCCAGTCCTGCACATCTTCAGCAGTGAAATTCTAAAGCTCTGGTTTCAGGGCATTTCTGGTTAAAATCTGCAGCAGTATCAATAGTGCCTAGAAGGGACTGGAAACAAGCATCAGAATATTTGTAGGGAGGTCTGTGGTTCCCAGTTCAGCCCTGCTGACAGTGATGCAGGTGCTCACCAGGACGGGGTAGCAGGACGTGGTGCTGGGGCAGGTGAGCACAAGCCACTGGGCATTGGATGCAGGAGGGGAGAATGGATAAGGATTAATGGTGCTACTGTGAAGCTAAAGGTTAAGAACACTTTTTCCTCTGAATTTCTGTTGTTTGGGATGAAGAGCTGTGAGCTTTGGCTTTTTGCCTCATTTTTTGCCTTGTTTCCGTTCAGATCTTTCTTGAATTTATTTAGAGGCGTTTTCAAGGAAATTTTTAATTGAATGTGAAGAAGATCTGTTTCTTGGTCCATACTTCTGGCCACAGGAACTAAGTCTTTGGGTTTATTAAAAACTCTACAATATGGTATTTTGAAAGTTGCCTTGCAAGCGAAGCTGAATTATTCAGCCCTCTGTCCTGCTGCTCTCACCACTTCCACAATGGGAACAGATTAATCAGTGTCAGTTTTTTACTTTTTGATTGTAAGAAATAACCTGAGCTGTAATTTCTCATTGACTTTTTATTTGTGTTTTAAAGAACAGTGTAAAAGTGAAGTCCTGACTGTTGAGTTTTTTTACTGTGTCCTTACAATTCTTTATAGGTCCATCTCTATCAGTGGAGGCAACTGGCAGAGCAACCTGGTCTAGTGGAAGGTGTCCCTGTCCATGACAGGGGGGTTGAAACTAAATTATCTTTAAGGTCCCTTCCAACCCAAACCATTCTATCATTCTGTGATTGGCAGGGGTCCATGTACAGCACACTGTCAGGTAATAAAATTCTGGTGCAATAGGGAAAAAACCAAACTTTTAGCAGAATCACTTAATACAAACATCTTAATGTACCTGTCTGGAGCACATACAGCAGCTAAACTGGTTGAGGGACATGGTCAGTATTTCATAAATGGAAAATTCTTCAAGCAAGTCCTTCACCAAAAGATTTTTAATACAGCTGAAAGCAGCTAAAGTAAATGTCCTGAACAGACAGGGGTTGAGGGAAGTTCAAAGGAACCCCATCTGCTGAGATGAAATCTATGCTTTGTAGAATCCCACAGTTTGTTTCATCCCACTCTAGATGCCTTTGATGTTATGAGGTTGAGATGGTGAGAATACTATTTATTTAGGTACCTAAATATGGCCTTTGGTTATTCTGGATCCAGGCTTTAGTATCTAACTTTCAGAGCCTTCCATCAAAATGCAGTACTAAATGAAAACATTAAGCAGTTTGTACATAATCCTGGCAAAACTGGTAAATCCAGTGGATTCTCATTCGGAAAAGACAAGGGACTATACAAGAAGTTTGGTGCAGGACTGAGGTGGACAAAGCAGTAAAGACAGTAAATTGGCATCTGGCTGCACTGTTTATACAGCAGCCAGTCCCATATTTTCCCAAGCAGCAGGGCTTACCTGGTATTTAGAAGGTGAGACTGAAGAGCTGGTAATGCAGTTGTGTTAATAAATGGCAATGAGCCTGGACGGGTCAGAAAGGGCGATGAACACAAGTTGGATAAGTGTGAACTGAGGAATAACCCCATGAATTTGAAGAGATTCAGTGTACGGCTGTGATGACTCTCCAGCCCATAAATGTAGCTCATCTCACTTGTGGGCTGTATCATCATGTTCCTCCGAGAAGGTCTGTGTTAGCATAGCATGTACTCAACAGATAATTTGTGGAGGTTTTCACTGAAAAGAAACTCGTTTTGCCTCAGATAGAAAGGATGAGAATCAGTTTCCTTAAAAACAAGTTCCTACAGATATTAGAGATGCAGCAGGCAACCCCACCAGGTCTTCAGCTTCTCAAGGCTATAGATCTCCTGTAGGACCTGTGCTGTGTCATCCAGACTGCTGCAGATGTGCGAGTTCCCTCAGGCATTTAAATCAGCATTAGACACTAAAGTATAGGCAGCTGAACCTCCACCACTTGTAATTTATTTTGTACTAAATTGTGAAGCCTTTTGCAAGGGCAGCAGAGATGCAGCCAGTCAGCAGGTTGTGGGGGTGAGTGAGTCACACGGCTGAGAGGCACCCACGTGTCCCCTCCGCCAGCCATCGGCCACGGCCATCGCTCTCCTTCACAGAGGGGCACCTGAGATTCCCCCCAGTGAGTGGTGGGATTTTCAGGACTTAAAGAAAAATTGGAAAGGGGACAACTTCAGTCCAAGTCAGGGGAGAAAGCTGCTAATAGTGAGCTTTACTGCAATGTGGAGGGAGCCCTATTACTCATGACTGCATAATTGGGAGGTTTATCGCTGAAGAACCCATATTAGGAGACAATCCTACACTGTCAGTGGGAACTGGGTAGGCTAATGGCTTTCTAGCTGGAATGAGCAAAAAAGAAATTACATAGTGGATTTCATGGAAAATTAAGGCTTTGGGTTGCTGTATATTTCAGCAGTCTTGAGTAAATCTAAACCTGTGTGTATTTTCTGGCATGTTGTACTTTTCTCTTTCTGAGTCTTCAGCCAGATGAAGTTCCGTACATACATTTTTCTATTCCATTTTTATTGTACTGGTGAGGCAAATATTTAAAGAAAAGAAGTGGGGGGTTGGGTGAGGACCAAAAGTTAATGTTATAGCTTTTTAATTAGAAGTCTTTTAAATTACAGTAATTTTATACTCTAGTAAGTTTTCAGGGCCATTTAGATTCTAAAATACCTGCCAACTGGGAAACCAGCAGTTCATTTGTTTTATTTTTCCTCCGTTACATCTGCAGCAGAATGTGACTTTTATAGACATTCGCTTTTCCCCCAATGTTTCCTGCTGATGCGTTTGTTTGTGCCACTGCAGTCTTCAAAATGCTGATACTATCTCACTGCCATGTGTTCAGCACCTCTAATCGTCTTTGTTGGGTTTTAGGTAGGGAATTGATTATTCTGGGTTTAAGGTGATCCATGACTTGCAGGTCTGCATGTACCAAGAGGAGGAGATATCCATTAAATATTCCCACACACCCATCTGCTTTCGCTCTTCTCCCTGAGCCCTGCACTTGCACGTGGAGGGTTTCTTCCCTCCTTGCCTTGCTTGCTGGCTCCTGGAAGAGTCATCTGGAAGTGGTGACATTGCCCATCAGTACAGCCCAGTGGTGTGCTAAATGAGAGGCAAGTCATGTTAACAGTCCTGCACAACCCTATGGCTCATGAATATTTTAGTTTACTGGCAGAGCTCCTGTTGTGCTGCACAGTCCGTGCTGTGTGGAGCTGCAGTGCTCTGGAATATAATTGGTGAACAGGGAATAAAAGCGTGTTTCGTATTTGGGAATTTTCTGTTATTCTTAGAGATAAGCTTGGTAAATTAATGCAATGTTGACAGGAAACCGTGGGGAATTGATTTCAGTCAGGTCAGATTCATAGGGCATCAAGTGGGGTTTGATATGGGAATAAGTCAACTCTACATTGACCTATCAAATACACATCTAAAATAAACCAAATAGTTGGAAATATTAAAAATCAGACCCAGTTATTATCTCACCCTGTGTTTTGATGAAGAAAAGACTGTTCAAAAGCAAACAGGCAAAAAGCACCCTCAACAATTTGCTATGGGAGTTTTCTCTTTTTTTAGCTTAACAAGAGTTTTTTTCCTGAGGGTTCAGGGGTGTTTGGTTCTATTCCTTAATCTTCAGAAAGTGTAGATGAGGCAACGGGAAGTAATAATCAGAGCACAGAACCCTGATCTAAGTAGATCAGACGCTCCAAAGAGCCTCTCATTGCGTTCAGCAAATGCCTACAGTATCTGTCAGTGCTGGTTTGTATTAAGCTGCTGCCTGACGGGGCTGGGATGGGACGTCAGGGAAGGTTACAGGACGCTCGATGGTAAGTGTGAGGCCACCTGTTGTATATGGACAAGACAAGATCTGACGTGAAAGATAGCTGGAGGTGTTCCTGTTGTTTCCCTGTATTACATTCTCTCTTTTTTCTTTTTTTTTTTAATGCAGTTATGTTCTTACAGAGAAATACCTACATTCTGGTTTTGTCTTAGTCTGTTTTTCCCAGGTGGCTTGCGTGCGTGCGTATGTGTGTGTGTCTGTGTGTCAGAGGAATCTCTGTAGTCTTCACTTATTTTATTTATAGCTTGCTTGGTTAATGTTGTTGCTGTTGATTATTCATAAAGAGTTATTTTATCAAACTGTTTTCAGCTAGGTAAAATTGGAGGGGGAAAAACCTATATTTAATTATTGATGTGGCCAGTCTGGTTTGTAGTAGATGTTGTCGATGTGTTTTCTAGTACATAGAGAAATCCTTGCTTGAACACTTTTTTTCTCAGTTTCTGGGCTGCTTTCTCAAACAAGATGCCTTTTGCAAGTTTCTTATTTCTGAGTTATGTGTGTGAACCCTAGCTGAAGGCTGACTGCAGGGACAGACTATGTTAAGAGGGTTGAAAATGTCCCCATTCAGTAAAATAATGACCCATGAGGAAGGCCCAGCTGCCTCAAGCCCCATCAGCAGGCTTAGAGCTGGTCACCAGCATTTGGGTGAAGGTGGTGGGCTCAGGGAAGAGCCTTCCCCTGGATCACGGTCAATGCTCTCCCTTCCTATTGCACACCCTGACCTGATTTTCTTTGCTTTCAAGCTTTTCTGCAGAGTCACACTGGAACAAAAAAACCCACCCCCATAAAAAAAATAAAAGGTTATGCTGTGTATCTCCCTCGGACTCCTAACCCAGAGGTAAGGGTCTCCTGGCTGACTGATGTCCCTTCAGCCAGGGAAGAATTTTAAAGGGTCTGCGTGGCTCAGATACATCTCTGGCTGACAGCTCTGTTGCACAGGGTTGTTTTAAATGCGAGTTAACTGTCAACACTGAAGCTCACGGCATGAGGAGAAAACTTAAGCAGTAAACTGAAAGTTTGGCCGCGGTGCACTTCCAAGGCTTCTCCTGGTGCGCTCTGGGACGCGCCGCAGCCGGAGCCAGCCAGCCATAGCTGGGTGAAGCTGCCGTCCACGGAGAGGAGAAGCTGCAACAAGGCACTGCCTTCCTCCCGCTCCTTTCTCTGCTGGGGCGTTTGGCTCACGTGGCCTGAAATGAATGAAAAAAATTTGGCAACCTGATTGGCAGGTCACCCTCGAGAGGCAGCCAAGATCTGTAGTGGTTATCAGGCAGATCCTGGGCATGGCATCACCTGCGCCACACAATAAACACAGATGTGGCAAAGACAAATAGCGGGCAGAGAGGAGAATTCGAGTGGGAAGCAAAAGCGGCTTTTGCATAGAGGCGTGACTGGAAAATTTAGTAAACCAAGCAAATTGCTTACCAGAAGCTTAAATAGGATTCCTCTGGTATCCAGCAGGATTCACGATGAGTGAGTGATTTATAAACCAGCATATCCACAAAGAGAAATAGCCTCGCTGAAACCAGCCAGCCAGCGCCTTAGCAATGCAGTGATATCACTTCAATAAATAACTTTTTTTTTTTTTAAATAATACTTTAACGCTCCAGATTGTTAGCAGCATATTTGTGTAGCCTTGAACTTCGCAAGTGTGTTTTAAAGCAAAATATTTAAACAGCATTTTCTGCATTTGTAAAGTCCTGACTTGAAAGTGATGCTGTATCTTGTGCAGGGCTTGATGAATCACCAGTGCCCAAGGCTGCACAGAGGATCCAGGTCGGGCTTTTGTTTTAGGTGTTAGTGATTCATCAGTAGGTTCTGGGGAAATAAACTGGAACTCTGGTCAGGTCAGGTATAAGAGCCTTCTGGTTCATCTTTTAATCCTGGAAAATAAAATAAATTTCCAACTAAGGAAAAACAAAAAAGAGAAACAGCAAAAAAGTATTGCATAAAAGCAGTAGAGAGAAGATTACTCTGAACTCAGCAGAGGAGAGCAGTTATCACTTGAAGATAAGCAGTGGGTAAAGGCAGGCTTAATTTTGAAGCTTTTTAGAGCAGTGAACAAAAGAGTTACTTGTCTAAGATCAAAGGTCTGTTCTGAACTGTAGCTTGTTAATTGTTGTACTGGATGTTGCTATTTAGGTACCAATTTGGTGACTATTAAGAATTTTTCCAAAGATGATGGAAGTGTACCCGACGAGCCTTGCCACACCAGTTCCACTCAGTATTGATATAGTCATGCTTACAGAAATCTCCATGGCCAGGAGAGTCAGGCCTTGCACCCCATGACTGAAGGACCTTGGGCTTCTGTAGCTGGGGTGAGAAGTCAGAAGGTGCCAGGAGCAGGGAGCGAGGTTTCCTCTCTGTTTCTGGGTATGGCCGAACTTTGGCTGCTGCCACGTTCTTGGAGCATTCGCCACCGGAGGGATTTTGTATGCCTCTGTGAGCTGAGTTGTAGAAAGCATCCTGGGTTATTCCTGTGTGCTGTGCTCTGCAACCACACAGGGTACAGAGCCCACATTTGGTCTGAGACAGCGGATTCCTCCCTCCCTTCTCCATCAGCCTCTTGTGTAATGGCCAGGCTGCGACCAGAACCAAGTTAGCAAATTTAGAGGCACTATAACCACAGTGGAACCACATCTTGAGTTTGATGCAGCAGATCATTTGGCATGAAATATCAGGGAGGCAGTTATTAGCACCAGCTCTGACTGAAGTGTTGATTGAGTCAGCTCTTGAGAATGTATTCATGTTTAGTCATAGCTGTTGGAAAGAAGATGCATTTTTCTGCCTGCCTTGTTTGTTACAAACAATGCACGTGTTATCCTTGTGAAACAAAAGTAATATGTCTGCCAAACAAAGTGTTGAGAGACTGAAGCTTGACAAATGCAGATAAATTCAGAAATTAAGCCTCGATTTTCAACAGTGAGGGCAATTGACCAAGAGGTCAACATATAAAGAGATTTTTGCCCTAAATCTCCATCACTGTTGATTTTTATATGAAGATTAGATGCTTCTTTACAAGATATGCTATAGATCAAACAACAGTCAATTCAGGGAAGTTCTGTGGCTTCTATTATGCAAGAGGTCGGGTTGGGTAATTTCAAAAGGTCCCTTCTGGCCTTCTCTATGAAAAAAAATACCATTTAAAAAATCCCAGTTTATATAAAATACAATTCTCCTCTTGTCTGATGCTAAATGAATTGAAAAAGCATGTTTGAAGAAATCTAGCAGATTGTTCAAAACACTATTAAGAAATTGCAGCTGTGCTGGAGACAGACACACTGTATTTTGTAAGGTTAAGCAAATAAAATTTGTTTCTGGTAGGCTAAATATGTATTCATAACCCATGTGGTTACAATTTACCTCACTGTTGATGTCTTTGAGGACATAGTTTTAAAACAGAGGTCCAAAGTCCTATGTCACTTAGTTCACCTGTGAATTGCTCTTTTATCTCCTGTACAGCTGACACTGCAGTGTTGGGGAGCATGTGCTCTGCACTGCTGTGGGGTTGGTTTGTTTACTTTGTTTGGTTTACCTTGGTGTCATCCCCATTGGTGATGACAAGGTCAAAGAAATTTACCCTCCACCAGGAACTTGCTCTGGAGTGAGTAGTGATATTTTTTACTGCCCCGGAGAGGGGCAGGATTCCCTCTTGCAGCCTCCTGGCCATTGCCTTCATCTGATGGGCTGAGCGGTTGACTGCCATCCTCATTCAACAGCTTGGCTCAGTCTTTCAAGTTTTCAGGAACAAGGCTCTGGAACAGCTCAGAGGCCAAGACCTCATATTAAAAGTCCAGTTTGCTGGGAAAGAGAAATAGGAGACAGGGAGAGGATGTGTTGGCCCATCGCTGTGATGGTTGGTTGGTGTTGCTGGTGCTGTGCACAGCAACCTGAGCTGCAGCCACGACTGCCGTGCCGTGTCCCCAGGGCTCTGAGCCGACTGCTCCCCAGCAGGGAGCATTTTGTGTTGCTGCAGGTCACTCAAAGTGTGTAGTGGCTGGCATGGTCCTCGCTGCCCTCTGCCCTGAAGGTGAGTGGAGGATGGAGAACAGCAGAATTCCCTGTGGTTTTACTGTCGCTCTACGCTGGAAGGCCGTGGCACCTCCAGAAAAGTACTGCATGGAACAGAACAGGATATGTGGTGCAGCCCCAGCATCTCTTAATTATTGTTTTTAGTATCTGTACTCACCTAAAAGGTTAGGCAATGCAACATTATTTTTATTATTTATTAATTTTATTCTTTGTTTTCACTTCAGTCCTTTTTCTAGAGACAGCTTTGTGGATGCTGAAGAAGACAGTGCAGAAACCCCACCTCAGATCTGAGAGAAATGTGGGCTAAGGCTCGTGTTTGAGACATACTTCTTAGAGACAAAAATCACAGTGACAGGGATGTGTAATATTAAGGACTGTTATCACCAGTTAAGTAAAGACACTGTGATTATTTCTCTCATGCATGAGTACAGGTTAATAATACCTCTTATGTTGGTTTTGCAGGAGAACAGCCAAGCTGAGTTCCGTCCTCGCATGTAGTTCAGAAAAATTCTAAAATTAATTACTTTTATTGATGATGTTGAAGGTTCATCATGCAGTGTATATGGGATAGGGTGGGGCCCAGGCAGCTCCTATGTATCTATCACATGAGGCAAGTCACAGCACCTCTGTGCTTCTCCTTCTCTGCCATCCTCTCCCCGTCTCTTCATTTTTCTGTAATTTTTTTAGCTAGAGACTCCCTCCTGAGGCAGGTACTCTTTCTTAGTATTCCTGGTGTGTCTAGTCCCAGCTGGGATTGTAAGATGCTGCTGTAATACAAACAAACAAATAATAATAACTGGAGATAAGAAGAAAAAAAGTATCCAGCTTGAAATATGGATCCCAAGGTGCTTGACAGAGAGAAAACTAAGCAAGTCTTACAGAGAGGTCATTGAAGGAAAATAAATAAGTGTGCTCAGCTGCCAGATTTACAGGCTCCCAAGAAAGCTGCAATTAATAAAATACATTAATTGAGAAGTGTGAAGAATATCTTAGAGCTTAATGCATGGAAAATATGTCTGTATACCCTGAGAATAAACATCACATTGAGAAAAGACAAAGTTTATATTGCATAGCATAACCAAGCTCAGAATGACTCCTGTAACTAAGTAGAATTTATGATGCTCTGGCATGAGGCACAGAACGCATTACCAGTATGTAATACATTAGTCCTGATGCAGTACTTCAGTGTTTCTAATGGAGTCACAAACTTAAAACATTTTAGAAACTCAGTATGGGATGGCTGCTTGTGATTTTATTTTTATCAATGCAGCTAAAGAGCCTTGAAAGAAGCTGTGGTAGATCTTGACGCTGTAACTGTTATTTCCACGTGGACATTTCACTTTTTCAGAACCCCTGATAGCTGTGGAGATTTTTTTTTTCTTTCCCATCAAACTTCCCTTGTTGCAGTTGGACATTTAAATTGTACCTTTCCGTACATTTCCTGTGGGAAGAGAGAAGTGGGGGCTGGTACAACCTAACCTCTGTGTTTTCTTTTCAGTCAGTCACAATTTCTTTACTTTGTCATCACTGAGAAAGATATTTTTATGCAGATCACAGTTTTGTTTATCATCAGGTTGATTGATCCTTTTATATTCCTTATGTGTTTTCTAGTGTCTTCAAATGGTTCAGGATTGGGACTTAAGACTTTTTTAATTAAGTAGATTTATTATATCTTTTATTTATTTCCTCAGCTACATGAATTAAGCTTCTTGGAGTGATTTTCATAGATTCTGTTCTTTAATCCTGAAAGCAGCTTTGTTCTCTCTTGTACCTTAACCTCACTGAAAACATTTGTTGGGGGGGGAAAGAGGAAGATTTCAGACTGAAAACAAGGCTAGGACTTGGCAGACGCAGGAGAGGATGATGATTGATCAGAAGATCTTGTCTTGATAAGTGTGATGTTTTATGATACAGCCTCTCCCATTAGAAGAGATAGAGAGAACCTGCTAGGTCATAATGTGTCCATCAGTGTTACTATGAATTCACTTCATTAGGGTCCGTATCTTACCTTCTTCTGTCCCAAAATTAGTAACTTGAAAAATGTGACTTCCAGCTAATTTGAGAGGAGGACTATCACCCTTAACTTGGGATTCCTTCTTGCATTTTAAACACAGCCCATAACATTATTCTGAGTATGCTTTTCTGTGATGGACTGCTTTTTTTGGCTTTTATTTTGTGTCTGACATTGGTGCCTCAGCCCTCTGCCTCTCGGTCACTCTGCTGTTTGACTCTTCCCTAGCACTGCCATGGTGTTTGCAAGAGTGAATTCTGCTATTACTCCAGGGCGCTTTCAAAGTCCTTCTTGTGGTCAAGTTCAATTCCATTTATTTTTGACATGTGTTTCCTACTTCAGAGACCACAGTGCATTGCTTTATATTTCTGTCAAACTTTGTTTCACAAAAACTTTGTGATTCTTCTTCATTGTCCCTCTTTCTGCTGCCAAGCACTGAAATCCTTAATTTTTTCCCTTTTTTTGTAGACATGGCGTCAATCAGAGCCTAGGGTGGAGGGTTAGGATGAAACATCTACACCCCATGGTTATCATGGTGGTGAATAATTGCTTCAAGTCCATTTTTTGTGCTTTCCTCTGTGATCCATATCATACTGTGGTGTGAATTTCACAGCATGCTTCCAGAGACTCGGGTGCATCCCATTTAATTAGACACTTAAATGAGGTGCCAAAGCTAGGAGGATCCCCATATAATCAGAGGAGGGTGCCCAGTGAAGGTCTGACCCATCTCATCACTGACCAGAGGGGGGGCTGTGGGAACAACATGCCTGGGACACTTCATTCAGACGCTTAGGAATTAAATCCAAGCCAAAGCTTCCCAGTTTCCAATACTGGAGTACCTGAAATTGCTGCGTTTCTTGATCATTTACCCATGTGCTTGCAGCCCTTTTACATAAATGTCCCTCAGCTTAACGTCACATAAATTCTGTTACAGACTTCAGTGAATTAATCAAGTGTGCCCTTGAGAATGGTGGACACTCTGTGTCATTTTAGACTTTGTCCTTGATGGGAGGAGGAGTGGAAGCAGTGACATTGTCCTGCTACCAGGGACCATGGCAGGTGATGAGCAGGGGGAGAGATGGGGAAGCCAACAGAAGAAAGAGAAGTCAGATTTCTGGGAGTGTTTTATTTTACAAGGAAAAACTGAAAAGACGGGACTATTATTCCATATACAATATTCCATCTTTCCTCCGAGTGTTCCGATCCAGAAGCAGAAGTTGCTAAGGTGGAGAGAGTGCCAGAAGTGAGATACGATTATAGTTATGAAAAAGGAGGAAGTGAAGGGCTGTCACTGAATGCTCACATAGGCAGTGACAACTGGGTATAGTCATCCAGACTGAGAAAATAAGAGTTCTTTGCCTCAAACCAGCTCTGTAACCCTGAAAAATTTGCCTGACTTCTGGCATTGACACCTCCTCCTGGGAGCTGTCCATCTCACCCATTTAGGACAAAAGGTCACTGGAGTTGGGTGGCCTCCTGCAGTGCTGTGCCAGTGCCCAGCATGGCTGGGATCACATTTGGACCCCAAGCCATGTTGCAAGCAGTAATACTTTAATACACTGCCAGCCTAGGCAGGAGGAAATTGGGAAGCACTGTGTGAAAACTCGGAGTGAAATAACTGCTTTTCTCCCAGCAAACCACCTGGGAGATGTGTTTTGTTTTGCTTTGATAGCTTCTGACACCATGTCTTATATTGCGACTTGTCAAATTATGTCAAAATTGTGATATGCTGCCGTGTTACAAACCGTATTTATTGCTAATTTCACACTAAAATGTTATTTCATATCACTTCGTAATCTGGTGCCATATTTACTGATTTTTGTATTCCATCTGGAACTTATCAGCCTTTCCATGATGTCTGCCAGTAGCCCAAAAGTTCCTTCCTTGATCTTCTCTAATACCCAGGGATAACTTCCATCTGGTCCTAGAGATTTGTTGCTTTTAAATTCCTCTAGATTATTTTCTTTCTGTCTCACTGGTGCTGAAATCAGCTCAGATTGTGGATGTGACATGGGCATTTTTCCCCTTTTTTTTTTTGAAAGGCATTTAGAATATACTAATTTATTTTTAGCTTTCTGAATATCCTGCAGTTTTCTTCAATTTTCTCTCCCATTCCCTCCCATGATTCCAATTCTTCCCATGATTGAAATAGTTTTGTAATTCTCCATTAGGAATTAGTAAAACAGCAAAGGCAAGAAATTAATGTCCCTAGCCCATGGGGCTTTTCACAAAGTTAGATGAAATTAAAGCAAAATAATGAGTAGAGACACAACTGAGCTTTTTACATTCTTTGATTTTCCTTTCATAATTTATGTAGTAAATAATTTTTTCTTTCTTTTTCTTTTCTTTTTTCTTTTCTTTTTTTTGAGGTATGTGACTTGTTATCATTTGAGTGAATTTACATACCAAATGGATTTTCATGTTGTTTTGCTGCTTAGGGTCATGACATGTATTTATTATTTTTGAAACACAAGTAGTTTTAATTACTTTGGTGTTACTCATGTAACTCTGGATGGCTGCTAGCAATTGAACTTTTACTTTTTTGTTCGTGTTATTAATAAAGTATTGTTTTTAAATTTATGGAGGTTTACTGCTGCTCATCCATGTCAATTAAAACAATCATTTACAGCTTTGGTTGTACTCCAGGAGAGTCCATTTCACATTTATTCTAGGTCATATGTGTGTTCTCCACTCTAACCACCCACTTCTATCAGATCAAAGCTACCCTTGTAGGTGTGTCAGGAGGTTGGATTGCAAAAATGTTTCCATAGCCTGAATATTAATAATCTTGATAGTCTCCAGTTTTCTTTTAATTCAGGTTGCCAGCAGACTCTGCATCCCGTAACATAAACATTGCTGCCTTTTGATTTAATATTCAGTCCTTCCGTGGCTCCACAACTCCAGGAGAGAGCACAGGGCCCTGCATCTGTAAAAATACACATTTTAGCAGGATGTACCAACTCCTCTGCTTGCACCAAGGGGTAGGTAGCCCTTACAGCTACCTTGAATCAGTGGAATTTATCACTCTGAAGATCAGCAGTGCTCGAGGGAGTGAGTTACTCCTCGTCACGAGTGAGCATGGAAGAACCGATGTCTAAACTGAAGTTTCTCTGGGAAACCGTGTTTTCACTGCTGATCTGAGGTTCCAGTTAATGTCCCCTCTGCAGAGAAGGTGGTTTGAGACATTAGGAGCTTCTCTGCTGCTGAGCTCCCCGTGACTGAGCCCCTCAGAGCACTGCTCTGGACATCCATGGTCCAGAGGTAGGAGATGTGGTCGGCTAAATATCAATAATTATCCCTGCTGGTAATAATTAAAAGATGTAATTCATACTATTTATCAGCCACACTTCTGTTTACCCTTCTGGTGACTCACTGGCTGAAGCATAGCAGATCCATCACAAGTTGAAATACGGCTTTTTATTGTTACAAAAGGAAGGAAAAGGATTTTCAAGTGGAAGATCGGAAGATTGTTGCATTCCCATTTCTTCATTGGAGATAGTTCACATCTCTTTATTAAAATTCTCCAGTAGAAATTATACCTTAAGCAGAGTCTAAATTAACTTATATTAGATCAAAGTATCTTATTTCCAAAATCAGCAGTTAATGCCACCTCAGAATAACTCACTGTTATTAATTTAGTTAAGAATGACAATCGAATTTCACTTTGTTTTTTCCTTTGGGTCAATATTTTCTTAATCAACTTTAGTTTAATCCAGATTAAATTTCATTGCAGAACTTTTCTTTTTTAATCAGTTTATAAACTTGTAGAGGTAAGCTAAGTTGCAGAGACTGAAGGAAATTTTTCAAGGGAAGCACTGAAAGAAGCTTTTCAGATAGTCAATACACTAATACTAATAATCTTATTTTTCAATAGGTCCTGCTCTTCCTCCCTCTCTGAGAAGTAATAGTCTGCGCAACCTGGGATTTGACAGAGAATAACAAAAGCTGCTACTCTGTTAAATTGCAAAGATATTTCAGTATGCCATTATAAAAGCAGTGAAAAAGAAATTAAAAGTAGATGGTTTATTGGAGCTTACAAAGCTGTTAAAAAGTGGGGGGGAAAGAGCAAGCAAAGAAAACCCACACTAAGCAGAAGTACTTCGGTAAGTGCCTTCTCACCAGTGATGCTGAAGCCTAAGTGTTCTTAAGGAGGTGCAGAAGTGCTGGGCTTCTGATTCGTGGTAGTGCCACTGGGTCTTTTGTTCTGGCAGTTTCTTGCTGCAGAGGATTTGCTTGGAGTGAGCCAAGCAAGGAAAGCTTTGGTGAGGCAGCTGCTGTTCGCTGCCCCAGTGCAGAGAGAACTTCTGCTGCAGAGTCACCTGTCAAAGTGGCGGTTGAATTCAGATCCAGCCATGCCCTTCCTCTCCCTCAGGTTTGGTTCACAACCTCCTTCCACTCCTGGATATGGTTTGGGAGGGTGAGTTGGCAGCCGGGTTGGGGCTGCATTTGTTCCTTCAGTGGAAAACTTTCCATCTTTCCTTTGATCAGGACATTTTCAGAGTTATCCTTTTGGTTCTGTCAGGGGTAACTCAAATCAAACTCCAGTCTGTTCCCTAGAGTTAAGCATGCATCTCTGAAAGTAAGACGTCTAAATTTTCTAAATTTCAACTCAACTATTATTCAGTATTTTATATCCTTTTTCCTTATGGCTCCTTGCAATCTTAGTTCCTTGTCTTCTTAGTCTCTTGTCTTAGTTTCCCAGTTAACACAATGTTTTATGCTCAGATGGTGCCTCATATTAGAAATTGTTTATAGCATCAAATAAAAACATGCATAAAACATCTTAGCATTTGTGTAAATGTAATCAAGCAGTTATAATATGGAAAGTCTGTATCCAAATAAAAGTGTTTGCAAATACGCATCTGAGGAAGAACTTGCATAATCCTTAGCACTGCAAACACTAGTGGTTGATACCCCCTGAGAAGTAGTTTTACGCCTATTAATGTTTTTCTAATTGTTGTAGGAACACAAAGTGCTTATATATGGATATTTTAGGGGAGTTTTGATCTTTGTTTCTTGGGCTTTTTTCTTGGATTTGGGGGGTTTTTTTGAGGTTTAAATTGGAGGCTTATTTTTCCTTGCTGAAAGAAAAGACAGTTTATAATTCTAATAGTATATCCTGTGCATCACCTCCTTCTTAATAATTCAGTGTAAATAGGATCCTGAAGTTCTTTCTCATCACCAGGTTCTTTCCAAAGGTACACCCACCTTAAAAAGTTCTTAAGATAATCTCCACAAAACCACTAAGTTGTACATGAGGGCTGTGTGGTTCTTTTCTGATAAGATGCCCTTGTTGGTTTGTTTGCTTATTGTCAACATGATTTCTGGATTCCCTGCCTGCTACAGAGTGTGATTTGTAATTAAGGATGCCTTGTATGAAGTAATCTACAGAAAGCACCATGGTAACCAAGAGACAAACAAGTATTTTAAGGTCAGGTGTAAAAAAATACGTAATACAAACTGTTCCTTCCAAAGTTGCATTGGGATCCTCTGTGATCTCATGCTGTAGTAAGAAACCTGGCATTATGGCTAAGCAGAACGTGTGGTCTTTGGCACTTGTGGTCTGTCTTAGGTTGGTGGAAAGAGATTCCCACAGCTTAAAGATTTTATGATTCCACAAACCAAATCTGGGTGAGCCCAGTACTGCATGAGGAGGTGCTAATGCAGTGCTAATTCCCTAGCAAATAACAATAATTAAAAATAGTTGTATTTAAAAATACATTTGCTTATACATCACACATTTCCATCAGCTGCAGGATGGAGTCTGATGCAAGTGCACTCCAGATTTTTTCCTTTTTCTATGAATATGTATGTTTTTGCTTGCACAAGGAGCAGCACTTAAACAAACACCTTTCTGTCCTTACACCCTCTACTGGGTTTTGTTTTGGAAAAAGGCAGTGTGCACATAAATGTTTGGAAAAAAAAAATTCCCCTCAAGCTTTACGTTTCTGCCAGACTCTCAGTGATAAGCATGGCTCTGCTGGAATTTGCCTGTCCTTTTTGCAAAAGCACTTGCCACTTGCATAGGTAAGATAGCATCAGGTGAACCTCTGGGAAGGGTATATGCTTGTTTGGCTTCCTCTTGTATAATGCAAAGCAAACAAGGAGATGGAGAAGATATCCTATGTTTGCAGGAGCAGCATTGGGCAGAGGGTGTTTACTGCAAATGCATGGAGAACTTTTGCCTTGAATATTTATTTAGCAATAATGCACCTTCCCTTCAGCACTACCCAAAAAGTTAAAGGTCATGGGGTGTGGATTCAGTGCTGCAAGAATGAGGTTTGAATACACATTTGTAGTCTTTGTCCATCTGGGAGTCTTCTCAGAACCTCCAGACCTCTTTATGTGTGTAGAGTTAAAAGCTGGAGGTGGCTCTGAAGGATATTACTTCTATTTTATCAGTAAGACTGGATTTGCTGGCAGTAGCTGGGAGGTGATACACATTAGGTCATCTCTATCCTGCCTGCAGTGCAAAGTGCATTTCTTCTGCTTGCATTTTCTAGTGTAAACAGGCATAGCAACAAATACAATCACAAGAAATCCAAGAGAAAGGGAAAAAATGTAGAAAACGAAATAAACTCCCCAAACCACCTCCCACACTCAGAGTAAACGAAGATGTACCAGTGCACACACATCTTCTACTTGAGTTGTGCCACCTGCCTGTACTAAGTATGAGCCACTGCTGGGAGCTGTGCAGAGAGGTGCAGTGTGTAAGGCTGGTGAATTTTTGGGATGGTTTAGGATGGGTTGAAGACTCCGTAAGGATTTATGTGTACATCGTTGTTTTCACTGCAGTTTGTTCAGGCTAAGACAAAACCCAGCCCTTACCTGTCAAAGTGCAGTCCCAACCCAGCTGGGTTCAGTGACTTGGTAGAAGTCAGAATTCCATTCCATGTGTTTGGGTAAGCACACAGAGACCCCTGGAAGTCTGAGTTGCTGTGGCAGGGTAGGAAGAACGACTCTGTACCTTGACTACACCTGTTCATAGACTTATTAGAGGTGTATTTATGGAGAGGTTGCGTGATCTTTAGAAGGGTTCCTGAAGAATGTTTTCCACAGTGGCAACACTATTATCCACTGTAGTGAATGAAAACTGAGATTATGCTGGGCAAAACTCTGTAATTCAGCAAATCACTTAATTCTTTGAATGGGAATGTTTTCCTTCCAACTTCAGGCTACAAAGAATTCTTTTACATGAATTCTGTAAGTTGCAGAATTCAAACAATGGCAGAAATGTTCTTTTTTATACCATCAGATTTGGATGATTCCCTTTTCAGGCAATGCAAAAAGTAAGTTGGCTGCTATTGTCTGTTTCACCTGTCTTATTTTCTTTCTTGTTTGTTATTGTTCTTACCCAGATAATCCTACTGCTCGATCAGTGTCCTCATACATGGTTTGTTTTATTGCACCTACTTAGAATACTTAAAATATCTCAGTGGCACTTGAAGAATAAATCTGGAGTTAATTTGATTACAGTGGTTATAAGATGTAGCAATTATGTGCAATAATTTTTAAATAGTATGACTTTATAAACATTGAATGAATATAATGTAAGCTGCAGATAACTCCTGCAAATTTATAGTAAACAACTTCATTGTTTATTTTGACAAACCTTCTGGAAGCTTGAAATATTAATTTACATTTTTATGGAAGCTGTTCATACCAATAAGACAGAGCCCTGTATGTATTTTAAAGAGTGCATATTTAGGACAAGAGATTGAAAGTTTTCAGGAATTTTTTTTATAAACTACTTTAGGTTTCTTAAGCAGGGCATAACATTTCAGTATTGGGATCACCCTGGTCTTACCAGTTTGAAATTTCTTCAGTGTATGTTGTCTAGTATAGGAATGAAAAATTATTCAACACAAACCATAAACAGCCATCTCAGTGAGAGATATGCAGAATTGAATATCTCCAAAGTGTCTTTGCTACCCTTTTTGAAATTCAGTAGTGAGATCTGGGCCCTGAGTAGATGGAAAAAGTCATCAGAACAGCGTGGAGCTGGGAGAACTTGAGCAAAATGAGAAAGCAGCTCCTGAATTAGGGAGGGCATATATTAATTATTTGGCTTATTTGCTTTGTTCACTTTGGGCTGATTTTTGTAAGCCATCATTATCCAAAGGGAAAGACAATAGTCCATTCCCTTCAGGTGACAAGATGATCCCTTGTTACTGCAGTAATTCTTCACAGATTTTCAAGCCGTGGGCGCATGTATAAATAAAAAATGAAGAGCCCTCTAAGAGCTCACACATATAAAGACTGCAGGTAAGCAAACCTTTTTAAATGAAGGGGTTTTTTTAAATAAATGAGGCAATGGCAGAGCCTCCTAATTCAGTGCTTCACTGGCTTTCTGTTGAGGCTGCTTCAGCTCCCTTGGGAATTTAAAGCCACTTTTTAACCTGCCTCACTTGTAAAGGCAAACAAGTTAGCTTAAGTTTTAAATGTACACGTGTGGCTCAAGTTCATTTGCTTTTCCAGAGGGGCACACTAAGAGAAAAAAAATGATACGTTACTGCAGCTTGGTTGTTACTTGTTGCTTTACAGTAACTCAATTGCTTGTGGTCATCTGTGTATAACCTTAGTCCTGTGTCGAAGAATTTATTGTGATTCCTAAAAATTCCATTAAATTCTCATTTCAGTTCAGCCTTTGTAGATCTGGTTATGGTGCTGTTTTGCTTGTATTCTGTGTCAGTCTTACCCTTTCAACTTTACCTGTATGTATGTGCTGTCAGTTGGGTAAAACAACAGGATTGATGTGGAAGAATTAAACTGGAATGAGACATACTGGTTACTGTAGATCAAGGATAACACAAATTGTTTTACGGGTAAAAAAATCCTTGCTACTGAAAGTTGAGTGCCATAAAATCTACATTACATAGAATTTAAGATTTGATAGCCAAAATCTTAACACACAATTAAAAAAAATATTTTAACAGCTTCCAGCTGTCAGACAAATATGTTTTCATTTCATGTCACTAGCTCCTTTATGTCTGTTCAGCTTAAGCCATGTCCCATCCCTGCTCATCCTCAAGCAGGGAGGTAAACAGATGTGCCTCTGAATGATGGGCAGTAGTAGAAGTCTTCTAGCTAGAGACTATTTTTACTTCTGACTTTTGCCTATTTTTTTTTTTTTTGCTAAGTTTAAAGTGATAGTTGCAGAATGTAGGAAACAAGAAACATGTATTGACTAACTAACATCAAGTGAAGCAAAAATAATACATATTCCTTATCACCTTTACATCAGAGGGCTTTTGAGGGCAGCATCTCTGTATTTGGGTTGCTTTATTCTCCCCTCAAATCCACAGTGGCTTTGTCCTCTTGGTGCCTTGGCTGCAAACACAGTCTGTAAAGCCATAAGCCAAAAGGGATTTTGGGGTTCTGTTTGCTTTGCATCATATACAACAAGCCTAAATTTGGACTTGGGTAGATCACCTTCACAGTATAAATGAAAAATCAGATTTCTTCCCCTTTTATTTTCCCTGAGTTTTTTGCAATGGGTCATTGAAAGAAAGCCTAGAGGGACATTCTGGAATGCATTTTTCTTCCTCCTGTCTTATTTTGTACATTTGGACTACTTCAGCAATTTTTCTCCTTTTGCTGGACAACTCCTCAGAGAAATTAAAGAATTATTTATTTATGATTATTAGTTTCCTTTCAGCATTTTAAAAAATGTCTTCAGTTTTTGAAGCACCCCAGCAGGCATGGCAAGCAAAATCTGTAGCAAAGAAAACAACAATATAGCAAAAATAATGACAAATTCCATCCAAAGAGAAGAAGGGAGGAGAGCTGTTCAGCAGCAATAATTAACCAAGTTCCTCCATGCTTGAGATGCCTCTGGAAGCCACCTGACAAATTGATGGCGTTTGGGGTATGCCCTGAAGATGGAAAGGTCTGACCTGTTTCCATCACGGCTGAGAAGGAGGGTGGTTAGCTCCTAAGCCTATGTGGAAGGCATTTATTTTTATAAACTCCTCATTAGCAATAAAAATTAATGTTGATCATGTTTGTCATACATTGTCCTCTGAAAATGCTGGATATGCTCCCATCTCAGGCAAGTTTCTGCTAGGCAGGTTTTCCTCTTGAAACCAGTTGGAGAGATACTGCTCCATTCTTCAGTTTCATTCACTGTGGGCTCTTTGAGTATTTGCAGGAAAACACGAGCTCCCCCTGCTCAGCCTTCCTGCAGCAGGGTCAGTGGAGACACATCACAAGGAGCCATCTCTTTGAGCTGTGTGGAACACAAAGCTGGCTGTTGCCAGCCTCCTGAATTCACTTCATCCTGTCTTCTAATTCAATCTCATACCATTTTCCCTTGCATGTGAAAGAAGTGGGGTTGTGCCTCATCATGAGAGAGTTTCGAGCAAAAGGTTTTGCCTTCTGGGCTCTTTCTACAGTCAGTGCCTCTTGATCTGTTTGGCTGGCGGCAGCTGCCTGATCACAGTGGGAATAGAAGTGTGAACGCAGCACAACAAAGGACAGGGGAGGCTGGTGAAGACAAAAGAGTTTGATTGTAGCCTATCCCACAGTCTTAGCCAAAAGACAAGATTAGGTGGAGGCTCAGCTGCAGCTTCCTGGAGACCTTGGTCTCACCAAAGGTCAAAGATGTTAACAGACCCCCAGAGGACTCTGAATTTCTTCACCCTTCTTCACCCAGCCATTGAGGAGAGGATACAAGGGATAAAAAAACCTGTGATTGTTGTTTCCTT
The DNA here is from genome assembly GCA_013397115.1 of Edolisoma coerulescens. NCBI lineage: Eukaryota > Metazoa > Chordata > Aves > Passeriformes > Campephagidae > Edolisoma > Edolisoma coerulescens. Next base: position 2,375,158 of record VWZW01006553.1, read on the forward strand.
AGAACATCCAGAAGCTGGTGTGTGGCTGTCACATATAGCAAGAAACCAGTGTTACTTTAAATCATCTACTTTGTTTCACCAGTTGTTTCTTCTCCCAAGATCCAGCATCCCTGTAAGGAGTGCAGCTCTGTTTGGCAGATTGGAGGACACACAGAGGAGCGACTCAGTGCCAAAGGCAAACATCCATTTCACAACGGACCTTTCATTTCCTACAGACTGTCTGAACTGTCAGATGAGCAGGATTCTCTCATGGTAGCAGCAGAACCTCCCACTGCAGCTCCTGGCCTTCAAGGTCACCTCAGAGATCCTCATTGTTTCTGATCTTTTCATTGTTAAAGCAAAAGAAAATAATTTTTTAAATCTTTCTGTTCTATTTCCTTTGAATATCCCCTTCAGATATTGCAGAATAATCTTATCTTTTTGTAGAAAAGGCTGTTCCATTGAGAAGGCTGTGGGTGATGGCTTCCCTGTGCTCCTTTAAGGTCTTGATCTTGGTTTTTTGAAGTTAAATTGCCAGAAAGGACCTTCCTTAGAGAGCGCATGCTGGATTTTTTTCCCCTTATACTTCCAAAAAGGTCTGCATATTCTTTTGAAACCTGTGGGTTTTGTGGTCACAGAACATCAGTTACCCTAATTAAAAGATTTTTATAATGTCTTTTTATTTTAAACTATGCAAAAATTCTGTGGTGAGATTGAGCTGGCGGGAGAAAGCTTGAGGAATAATCCTAAATATGCCTAATGTGCCAGTCTTTAGCCACATTACATCCAAGCTGGGCTTCCTCTGGCATTTAGGAGTATTAAACCATCTAAAGGGAGTTGCTCCCTTAGTCATGGATCTCCATTTATTTCTATGGAAACTGGTCTAAAAGTGTTCTGAAAGACAAGATTTTTTGCCCCCATAGGATGAAGACCTGAAAAGGACCTTTGCGCCTTGACTCTAAACCCTTGACATTGCATGGAATTGTGTTATTTGAAACACTATGACCAGGAGGACTTTCAATCCCCATCACTGTCTAAGGAAGCCCTTTCAGAGCTCCACTTTTCTGCTGGTGTGTTCAATGACAGGTCATGACCTTTCTTTATCAAGAAAACCTCTTTTTTTGTTTGCCCCCTGTATTAGCAGAGAGCAATTATACAACCTCGCGCTGTTATCTCTCTCCTGTCAGCTTCCTTGCCATGTGCTCCCTGCAAGGTCCACCTTCCATGGTGCCAGATTGGACCATGGACTTATCTGTGATGGAGAACAGTTTGTAGCTTTTAGATCAAGGTTATACCTGTTATAAAACACTGCTATTTAGACCTGGTGAGCTCACCAGGGGGATATTAAATAGATTATCTAATCTGTTTGTTTCTCTTCCTCCTGTTGACATCCTGTCAGTTTTTTTGTTAGTCGGAGTTATGAAAAATGGACCTGAAAGGAGCCCACAGCATGCGAGCTACAGCATGTTAAGAAGAAGGTAAGAAAATTGCTCAGGGTGTCCTGCATAGAGATTTCTCTGCATGAAGACAGAAGGAGAAAAATCCACTTGTGCCACTTGGAGTGTGTTCTGCCGTGGATTATTACACAGCCAAAAGGCAAAGTGTAACTCCTTCTTAGAACTGTAACTGAGAGCAGTGCTATTCCCAAAACAGAAACAAGGAGAAGCACTTTTGAGATCACTGAGATATTTTTCTCTTCCGTATTTCTGCTCCTTTCAGTGCAACAACCAAGCAGGCTCATGGCATGTCTGGTGCCAAGATCCAGAATGGAGCCAGGAGAGCCTGCCCAGCAGGGGAAGTATCATGAGGCCAAAGCAGGTGTGTGCACACTCCTGGTACCCCCATGAGTACAATTACAGTCCCATTTGTTTTTTCTGTAGCTCAATCAGTCCTTGAAATGACCACTGTAGGTTCAGCATTTAAAGTGGATCCAAAACCACAGCAACTAAGCCCAAGCCAGCACAAGGTGAAAGGCCTTTGAACACATATCCAATACCATGGCAAGCATGAGAGGCTGATATCCCTGATCCATAGATATAAAGAATTTCTGTTCCCATTTCTGATAAAATGAGGCTCTGCAGTTTTAGCGTAATCTTGATGAATAAGATTTGAGCTGCTGGGGCTTTTGCTTGTTCTTGTAGACTGTTCCAAGGCTTGTCAAGAGAATTTGAACAGTCCTGTTCTTCCCTTTCAGATACAGGATCACAAGGCCATCCTGCTGCTGTTGGTCAGTGTAGGATTTCATGTAATACTGCCTTGATCCTGAGCTCATAGGTGGTAGGGCTACCAGAAGAAAATGCAGTGCACGGGGAGGGTGTCTGTGTCTATATCCAGACAGATACTCTTAGGAACATACGACCTGACAGCGATCGCTTTGGTTCCATCTGTTTCTGTTCTCCACCCAAACATGCATACTTCTACCAAAGAAATAAAACCTTAAATTACTTGTATGGTCTGCAGCCGTGCTACCAACAGAACAGACATATATATATATATTGCATGAGCCAAGCCCTCCTGTTCCCAGGCAGCTCAGCTTCTTGCCGTCATTTCAATTACAGAGTTTTGTTTTACTGCGAGATGAGTAAGAATCGTGAGTTTTGGCCCGAGACTGCTTCAGCAGTTATGTGTCATGCTTAATATTACTGCACAGCAGTTTGCCAGATATACCATATTGGAGACGTGTTGATCGTTGTCGTTTCCAAAACTGACACTTCCTTTTCCAGTCCTGCCTGTTAAACTATTTCAGTTGGACAACACTGAGCCTTTGAAAAAGGCTGATACTTCACCCCTTTTTGATACAGTATTTTAATTCAAGGGCTTCATCAAGACTTACATGCCAGTTAAGGTTGTGATTTTTTTTTTATTAGTAAACATAGTGATGTTGGGATGAAGCCGTATTACGAACACAAATACACCCTTGGCTGATCTAGTGATGGAGAGGCATGCCAAAACCTGTTTTGCTACCCATCAGCTCTGTTTCTGTGTTGTTTCTAATTTTTATGTGAACATTCTGGCTTTCTCTTTGCTACAGAATTAGTCCTGGTCATATCAGTACAGCTTATGCCAGGACAACCCTCTAGTACAGGCAGTGCCATAGTCTGTTTTAAAGCTGTTATGAAAGGTCAGGAAAAAGTGATGTGAAGGACTTTATTACAGAGGTTTAGGATTAGGGCCGTGGCCTAGCTGCTGGAATTTCAGTCAGTAGGGTTCCTTCCCAAGTTGGCCAGAACTTGAGAATGTTTTGGTTCCTTGCACACTGAATTTTTAATCTCCTCTTAGGTCTCAGGTGGGTCTGCCAGAGCATGTGATGCTGGGAGGAAAGCAGGTCTTTCTGTAATCCATAGCTTGAGATAAATGAAGCAGCTGCCGTTGGTCTTTGGCCTTGTTACCTCTGTGCATTGTTCTGTGTATCTGCCCTCTGGAATATCATAGAACTGTAGAATCATGGAATGGTTTGGGTTGGAAAGGTCATTAAGGGATCACCCAGTTCCAACCCCCCTGCCATGGGCAGGGACACTTCCCCTAGACCAGGTTTCTCCAAGGCCTATCCAACCTGGCCATGAACACTTCCAGGGATGGGGCAGCCACGACCTAGAGTTGTAACACTTCATCTGTCTGAATGTATCTTCACCAATTATCTTAAAAGCGTACTAAAAAGCAAACATACAGAGACAGCTCTTCAGGAAATCAACATATGGAATTTTCATGCTTATGTGATTTCTTCTTGTAAAATGAAATGAGGACAGCTTAATTTCATTTTCTTCTTGTTAAGAAAGATTCCATTTTTACAGAAATTCTTTCTTTCTAACAGACTCTTACATTTATTTGTGATTGTTTCATTTGGGACTGGGTGAAATCAGTAAGTGCCATCGGTTTGTGCATCCACTGGGATGTGCGCATGAAGCTCTGTCTTCTTCTGTGTAGGTCTTGTCGAAATCCTAAACTGCATTTATTTTCAGTATGAACACAGCCAGAGAGAGAAGTTAATCCCAGCATCCTGAATGCAGCATTACCTAAAGGCTGATGATATAGAAATAATTGAAAGTAAGGACAGCAAAGTTGTTGAGATAAATTTTGACATAAAAATGTAGGTTGGTTCATAAAAAGTTGCAGTGACAGTAGGTTATAGTGACAGCTTTTCAACAACTGTATAAGCCTCCAGATGGAAGGGAATTTGGCTTAATGAATTATAGGCAGTCTGTGTAACACACGCTTCTTTTATAAGAGCAGCTCAGAAGAAAGAATAAACTTATTCATACTGGCATGTGTTAAATAACATCATTGTTAAAAACATGGAGTTGAAAAGAGACTGAGAAATGAAGGAATTAAAAAAAAAAGAAACCCTGTTAATATCTCAAGACCTTCGGGCTCCTGAGTAGGGCGCTGACTGCTTTGTTTCAGAATGATCTGATAGTGGAAGTTGTCACTGGCCAACTGCGGAGGCTCACAGCCTTCTGGTGACGAGGTGACCCTGCTGCAGAGCCTCCTTCTTTGTGCATTTGCTCTGGGTCTGGAGTAGCCTGAGCTGGTTAAGGTTGTTACTTACACCTGGGGACAGATAGTCAGAGCTCCTGAGAGCACTTAATTCCCAACCTGTGCCACAGCCAGGCTGCATGACCTTGGCAAATTACCTAATATCTGCTTTCCCATCCAGAAAATGATGATGATACTTACCTGCCTCCCAGGAGAAGCATTTGGGCTTCATTAAGGATTAGGACATGCTTTTAGTTTAGTTAGTTGTGTTGAAATGTGCTTGGTAAGCAAAAGTTATTGTTAAATAATGAATGAGGAGAAATGCTGTCAAAGTAATCTAAAGGACTGAGCCAGTGCTGAGAGCGGTATCCGAATAAAATCACATGCGCCGTGATGTCAGAGCAGGGGAGTGCGACTGAAAACTAAGAATAAGCAGCAGATGTCAGTGACTCATTAAAATAACAAACTTGTATTTCTAATTTTGTCAGCATACCGTGGCACTTTCGATAGGACGGATTAACCGCTGATGAGCTTGTGGGATTTTTGACACACATGGCGGTGAGTTAAGGACATCACTGTAGCCTTCTGCCTGCCTTGCTGGATCTGTCTGTGGCTGGCTTATGAGGCAGGATTCAAATCCACAGATTGAGGATTTAGAAATGCAGGAAATTTCCATGAAGCTACTAATCATGGATGTGTAAAATAGTTAAGTTCTCTGGGTAGGGAGCACTTTATTTTGGTATTTTCTAGCAGGTCTTTGAGTTTCGAAATTCTCAGGTGGTCTGCTTTGCATCTTCCAGTCAAGCCAGCAGCCAGGTCATGGACAGATGCATTCACTGTGGAAGTGCAACCAATACTAACTATTAGGTATTTTCTTTCAGTAATAGTTGTAAAGATGTGTAATTATTTATCCCACTCCCTGTTTCATGAGCGCAGAAATCTTAATTGTACTGGCAAAGCAGATGTGTGCGTTTTGCCAGCGCAACTGGGTGTTTTTGGTACTCCATCTCCTCAAACTCTGTGAGGGCTCATTTTTCTCGGCATATTTTATACTTGGGAGCACCTAGATCGTTACCTATGCACCTCATGAAGCCTTTTTCTAACTCATTTTCCTAATTAACAGCCCGTCTCTGCCTCGTGTGGATAATAACACTTTCATCCGTGGATAATAACACTTTCATCCTTGCACAGGTGAAAGGATGCTCTCCGCAGCAGTCTTTTTTTTTTTCCCCTTTGCATCTCTAAAGCAGCCTAACGTTATTTTGGGGACTGGTTTTTGTGCAAACCCTCAGCTCTGCCGAGACACACTGGAGGTCCTGCCAAGACCAGTTGTGGAGCTGCTGGAAGAGAGTCTAGGAGAAGAAGGAGCCGAGCGGCTCCATCAGCCTTCGCCTGGCCCCAGGCACCGTGGCTCTCCCAGCACACAACAGAGCCTTGTCCAGCCTGAATGACAAGCAGTTCTATATTAAGGGAAACATGAAAACACAGCTTATTAGAAGCCACAGGGTTGATTAGAAGTGTAATAAATGGCAGCCTACCAACAAAGATTGTTGCTCTGGGTAGATAATCTGGTTAGTAAATATTTATTTCATTACAAAGTCTCTTTTATGGTTTGATCCGTGTTCAGTCAACAATTCTAAGTGACCTCTTCAGCATTTTAAATGGGATCTGGAGGTTCTGCCATTTGAACCGGGGATACCATAAACAAATAAAAGAGTTTCAGTGCTATTAGAGGTAGTGGTATAAAATGCTATAGAATTTATTTAGAGAATAAGTGGCATCTGCTGTTTGATTAGGCAGTTTGTTTGCTTTGAACTTCTAACTTGTTTAATCTTAAACTTTGAGAAGATACAGAAATACTGCACTCATCTGGGGACAACTGAAAAACATTATCTCCTCAATTACTGCTGTGTGGACATTTATTTCACTGGTGCAGCTCACTAACGAATCTCATAACCTAATGGCCCGCAAATTGTTTGTACCTGGGTTTTTAAAGCACTGTAGCAAATGCTTTTTGCCCAGACATGCCTGGTGTGATCAGCTATCACGAAGAAAAGGAAAATATACAAATTTTCATCAGCTTTGCTGGTGGATTATATGTACCAAAGCAAAGCAAACAAATCTGAACATCTTAATAGTAGCATTATACATATATAGTGCACAGTCATTGTCCTCAGAACTCTTCAATGTAATGTTCAAGGTCTGCCGATAGAATAAAAGCATTTTTGCTTTGTCCAGTGTATCAGGTAAAGGAATGCAGATTTAAAGGAGGAGAGTGCAGTATTTTCCCCCACTGGAGGTTGTGGTTTTAGCTTTAAATTCAGAAAATGCTTAAGAGAACCTTATGAAATGTAATAAAGTTCTCTTTCCCTGAGCTCACACTCTCAATCTGAAATTGTATTGAGGGAATCTGGGTTTCAATAGTGTCCTTACGGAGCAGCTATGCTTATTACGTAGATATTAGAGATGCCCTGTTGATGTACAAGCGTTTGAATTCCAAAGGGAAATAAAGTCTGTATTTTCAGCTTATTATTGTACGATATTGTAGGCACTCTGCAGTAAGCATCTGAAAAAAACTGTTCTTTTTCCCTTCTAACTTTCACCATCTAACGTGCTGTCTTGGCTTTCTACCTCTGCTGCAAAAGAAAACATCAGCTTAAATTTCCAATTCCCTAGTAAGAGGTTTCGTACATTATAACACTATTATAGCTAATGTAGTTTATGTACTTAATTCTTTGTGTAACAGTGGTGGCCACAGTTTGAGGTTGTCATGCCACCTAGGTGCTCAAGGAAAGGACTAAAATTACCCAAGAGCAGGCTGAGAACCAGGCAGCACGTCCTCTCCTCCTTTGTCTATTCCAGCATTGGCTTTTAGCATCCTGCTAAGTTTGCCCTGTAAATACAGGGGCACGCCAGTGAGCACAGCTGTGGGATGGCTCGCTCAAAGAAGCAGAAGCAAAACCATGCAGCAGGCACATGAAGGAAGTTGTGGATGTCTCATCCCTGAAAGTGTTCAAGGCCAGGTTGGATGGGGCTCGGAGCAACAAGGTCTAGTGTGAGGTGTCCCTGCCTACAGCAGCAGGGTTGGAAGGAGGTGATTTTTAAGGTCCCTTCCAAACCACGCCTTTATATGATGATTCCTATGTACTCAGAAGGAGCTGCTCTGGGTAAAAATGCCTTGTCACATCCCTCACCATCTCATTTTCGCTTGCATATACTCCTGCAGCGTTGTGGGAATACCTTGCATACAGCCTGGCTTGTGAATGCCTTTCCAAATCATCCTTTTTCCCACCCATGCAGTAGAAATGGAAAACTGAAAGCTCTCGGCTTTCTCTACTCTCAGCATGAAACAGAGCATGGAGGGGAAGCTCCAGGCAGGCAGCAGCTCCAAGTTAACTGTCAGGTCAGCAGGGAAGGCCAGGAGCTGGTCAGTGTGCTCCCAGTGCAGCCAGGGTGATGCACCCGCCTTTTGTAATGGACAGGGTTATTTATAAATGACACACGGAGGGATTCTGAGGTCTGCAAAGGCAGCGCCAGGGCAGCATCAGAAAATGCTTGAAGGTGTTAGTTCAGCCAAGCTCCTTGGCCGTGTTTTCTACAGCCCAAAATAAGCTCCAAAATGAGAGGGAATGAAAGACTTTACTAGGTCTCAGAAGAACTTTCTCTGCTTCCAGTTGTGCAGCCGTTAAAAGAGGGACGAGCAGTGCTGTGCAGATATCGGGAGAGCTCCTCTTCTCTGTTTTGTTTCTTTCTGACCCCAGCAAGTACAGAAATCTTGCTGCTTCAATAAAAACTAAGGGCAGGATTTGCCCAGCTGAAATCATGAAGCTGTGGCATTGACTTTAGTCGGGATGGTTGGAGCTGAGCACCCAGGTGACTTTTGGTTCATGATTCCTATGGGCAGCTTGAGCACTTTTGTTCATAACTGGCCTACTTTGCATTTCATTATGTCTATTTAAGCTGTATTTTAACTCTAGATTTTGGGGGGGAAGGGAAGGGTTTAGCCCCTGAGATTCATTTAGAGGTGGAGGAGAAAAGTCACTCTTGAGTTGTAATGCCTTTTAGGTCTTCCTGATGTAACAAGATAGAAGACATGTAATAATTTATTGCCATGTTAAATATTGATTTATTATTTTTCATGGCACATTTATTCAAAGCTTCATACCATCAGGTTTGCACCATCACTCTGTGTGTGTGCACATGTTCACACATCAATACTCGTTAATATCAGATGTCCTGTCAGTTCCCTGAAGTGACACTGAAGTGGACCATGCGTTTGAAAGTGTGTATTGGCATTTAAGAATTGCCTGTGTCAATCAAAGATTTTTCTCCCAAAGAAAGGAAGAGCCCAGCCAAATAAACAAAAAATCCTTCTGAGATGTGCAGTCTTTGCTGCTGAAATATTGAAAGGGATTTTTTAACCTAAAGAACAGTTTCTTGCAAAGCCAGCAGTACACAACTCACTGAGCTGGGTTGATGGCTGGAGGTCATTTTGTGAGGTTTTCCACTCTTAGTTTCATGGATTGCTTAAAAATAGCAAGGAAGCAGCTCTTCAAGCTGAGGCTCCATACCCATGGCTGCAACCTTCAGAGCCCTGGAGGTGATGAGGCAAGCTGGAGGAGCCCAAGCACCCTGCTCAGGCAGAGCAGATTGAGATAACTCAATAGTATCTCCCATTCCACTGAAGCCTGATGAGCCAATGGTTCTACATTTCCCCAGAAAAATGCCTTTGTATGCATCATGTATACACTGGACAAACTCAAATGGGAGCTAAAATGTCCATTTCCAAGGGAGTTCATTGTGGAAATAAGAATTTCCCATGCTCTTTTCCTGTGCTTTATTTTCAGTTTTGTGGGGTTGAAGAGGTCAGGTTGTTGATAGTGCATCCTGTGAATCGTGGGTCCTCTGCAGATGGTGGTAGATGGCAGGACGATGCCCCCACTTCCCCACACATCAGGGCCTGGAAAATCCAGCTTGGTCTGAGAGTTAATTTTCAGCAGGTTGGCAAAGAGCTTTCTGGAAAGAATTGTCCAAATAGCTTCTTTCAGAATAAAGTGGGTGGTCTGACTTGGGCACCAAGGAGTTGATAAGCAATGTCTGGCAGTTGTCAGCTCGTCACACCACTGTCCTCTGCATCCTTGGGCAGACAGCCTGACCTCACACAGCATTTTCTTCCACTGCAAGTACCTGGTAGCTCCAAAATGGAAAATGTTTCCATAAACAAACAGATCCTTGCATGGACATCAGGACTCACGTCTCGGTCTCCCTGTAACATTGCCGTGGGATGCCTTTGATCTCACCTTCCTCAGCTGAAATTTGAAAAAGCCAAACTCAGACTCAAGAGAGTCAGAGGCTGTTGCACTGTGGAGTTTTGTAACTCCTAACTGATCGCTGGCAAACTGCTTCAGGATGGACATATCAACTGTGGGCCAAGTGGTGATAGAAGGCTCACGAGGGATCCTCCACATGCGCCTTGTCTAAATGTGGGTGATGTTAATGAAATCCTGGTCTCTAGAGGGTTTCTAAACTGGACAGGGGCCTCATGTTCCTGTGTGGTACCCTGTCCATAGCACTCACAGCTTCACAAATAGCAAAGCCTGCCAGCCCATTCCCATGAAGGTCTTGGGGTGGTGTCACCCATCGCACACTTGGCTCATGGGTGACATGTGGTGTTGGCCACCACTTCAGTCATGCCACGCTGATTTCTTCAATGTATCTTTCAATTATGCCCTCTGTTCATAGTTCCTTTAAGTATTTTCTTTCCTAACTTCCCTCTGTTAACAATTTCATAGTCATATTTTTCATTTTTACCCAAATCTGTCTGCTACCTGCCCATTTTATGTCCTGTTTACTGTTGAAACTCCTGTGCATTATGTATTCAGTAAGAAATGCCTCTCTCTACGAAACGCCTTCTGCCTGCAAACACCCCGTTTCCCTTAAGACTCCCAGCAATGATCTCTGAAAATATCCACACCACTTCACAGAGAGCTTGTCTCTGGTGTATTCAGATGTCAAACTGTTTGTGTCTCGGCTTGGAGCAGACACTGTCTCATTTGTTTGCAAAGCCCTACTGTGCACATGGGACACTTCTCAATAAATAATAGCACCAGTTTTGTCTGCTGCATCCTATAGTAAAATTGCAAAATAACCCCAAACTTTTCACAGTTGAGGACTGTCTCTCCTTGCTTTCCTCCCTGAATTTTAAATTACGTTTTTGCTGTGCTTCCATTAAGCTTTTGAAATTGCATTCTTCAGTGTGTGAGAGCTCACCTTGCACAAAATCAGGCAAAAAATCAACTACAGATTGCCTGTGGAGAATCTTCCTGGAAAGGTTGGAATTTCTTCTGATGAAGATGACACTATGGTCTCTAATGCCACTTTTCTTTTTCTAAGCCTGGGTACTGGGTGAAATGGAGGGTGAGGTGAGGAGCAGAAGGAAGGCTGATGCACTTCATGTGAGCTGAGCCCCCCATGGATGTGGGGGATCTTACAGCATCCCCACGAGGAAGGAAAGGACTTGTCGTTCTCTGACGCAGAGCTGGGCCAAGCAGGGCTAAGCTGAGTAAGCACCATGAAGGTGTTTCCCCCCCAGCTTTCTTGCCAGGCTCACCTCTGACGTGTCCAAACCCCTGGCAGCAGCAGGGCACTGAGGTGGCACATTGTTCACATGCTGTTTGCTTCCTCCTCCCCTCCCACCTGAATCCCCGCTGTTTCTTTTCCAATGGCTGAGTTACATGAAGCATCCTGGGGATTTTGCCCAATGGAAGTAAAATAACGCAAAATGGGGTGTTTTAGGTAGCTGTTGCAATGAAATGAGGGGTTTTGTGGAAATCACCAAGGCAGTACCAGAAGGGCGTGAGCTGCAGTAGAAGCAGACAGCCCTGCTCTGTCCGTGAGTCTGCTGGCTTTGATATAACGGTGTTGGTATTTGCAGGGCAGCTGTGTGTGGAAGCAAGCAGGGCTCTGAGGGGCCTTGAAAAAAGGGATGTTGTAAATTTACAGTAGCAGCACTGTTGCTAGAGGCCCACAGGCCTATTTCACCATCCTGCTTTTCTGCCTGTTGTCCCTGCTGTTCCTGAACAAGCAGGATATTTAAATACATGAAAAATTGCTGTCTCCAAGGGACATTGCCTACTTAAAACAGCAACTAATCTGTGAGGTGACCAACCAACACCACCACCTGAGAGTTTTGGGTTTGTTTGTGCTCATGAGTGTGTCTGCACATCACAGCTGCTTCTCTGCTCAAGAGCCACCAGAGTATTGTAATATTGAGGAATCCTGCTCTTGCCCAGAAGCTGATTGCAAAACAAACCCTTACTGTCCTGACCTGCGGTTTGTACAGTGGATGGCTTTAAAATTAAGGCTTGGCAAATAATTGATTCATCTGGTAGACTGCCAAATTGAAAAATATCATCAACAATGCCAGTTAAATGCTCCTAGATGACTAAACAGCACTGGGTCTGTTTCTTCTGATCAACACAAGAGCAGCAAAATGAAGAGGAAAAAGAAAGTACAAGGAGAATGAGGTTTTACTGTCAAACAAAGGAGTCCAGTGCACTCAAGAAAAGGCTTAGTCCTTTGAAGAGAAGTGGGGGAGAGAAAGACACACTTCACAGAGTGGGAGAAGTGCATAGCTGCCCTTTCACCTGGTACCTCAGCGGTTCAATTCTGAGCCCAGGGTGGCACTGACCAGGATTGCCATCCCTTTCCTGCCTGCTACAGCCTGGATCCATTCCCCTGTGAGCAGCCAGCCTTGTGCACTCACTCTGCTCCTCCTCCTGCCCCTGCCATGGGTCTGGGCACTCAGACAGCAAGGGGGACATCCCCACCATGGCATTACTCACACCTTCTTTCTCCTCATGAAAAGTCCAAATATTTCTATCCAACGGACTCCACGAAGTGAATTGCAACCACGTGGGAGTTTAGCTATTTTTCCTGGAAAGTGAAGGACTTGATTTGCATCTGCCTCAGAGCTGGTCTACAGCAAGGCTTGAGCCTGTTTCCCACTTCTCAAGAGGACTATGTTGAAGTTGTTTTCCTTTAATCTCTCCCATTTCACTTCAGCTCTGCTGTGCACCAAACACATAAAACATGCTGTACATATACGTAGCACCATACAGCAGTAAGTAGAAATTAATACAAGTCTGCTCTTGTAGCAGATGTTCTTGCAACTCCCCAGAACTGAGCAGTGGGGCATTGAGAAAGAAAGAAAATTAAAACAGGCAGGAATAGCCCACCTGGTTTGATGTTATGCTGAATTTTTGGAGAAGAAAGAAGCTGGGAAGCATGGTCAGGGATGGGGCCCTGCCATCAGAGTCCTTGGAATGAGCAGACCTGACCTCAGTCAGAATAAACTGGGAGGCCCCAAAGGATGGGTGACAGAGAGCCTTGGTAGTATGTGACATGAGAGAAGGCCAGCAAGGTATTTTGGGCATAAATTGTAGTTGGCACTTTAATAATCTTGAAGCCCTTGCTTTGGCAGAGTGATAGATTTTTTTCAGAATCAGATGGACATCTGAAAAATATATTTTCTGGACTAGATTTTAATTTAGGGACCGATCAACAGTGGCACTGTCCTTTCTCTTAAAGTAAGGTCACTGCCACATCCCTAGGCTGTGGAATATGTACCTCTCCCAGGTATGCAAGTCTCTGAGACACAGTGTAATTCATAATGTTGTAAATATCTTCCAAGTTTGCCAGTTCTTGTGATTTGATTGCAAGTTTTGCAGTACCCTGTGATTTGGAAAGGGGAAGAAAGAATGACATTTGTTGTGGCTCTTTTTCATTTGGCTTGAAAACCTCAGCTGCAAAACTGTGAAGCTGTGAGGAGACATGTTTGGTTGGTGGTTTTTTTCCCACTGGCTAATACCAAAGATCTATTAAAACTGTCCTGAATGTGGTTATTTTTCTGAACTATGTAGGAGAAGCAGTTGCATGTCCTAAGAAATGCATTTCCATGGTTTGGGTTTGGTACCAGGGAGTGGTACCCAATGGACCCTTCACATCTGGCTGTGTCACAAGGTCTGAAGCCAAGCCCCCCTCAAAGAGCTGTGCTGTTCTTTCATGTTCAAGGACAGATGCCCATTTGATTGTGCAGATGAATCCAAACTGGTGCTTTCAATCTTGTTAGTGCATTTAACCACTGCCATTTGTCTTCCTCATACAACTTGCATTTCAGTTCTGTATCTTGATGACAGCAGGTTAGCCACGTTTTCGGTTAGTTGGGCTAGTGGGAAATAGGCTACTGTCCTTATATCTTTTTTCCCAGGAACTGTGGCAGAGTCTTGTGCTGCTTTGCATGAAGTTCCCTGTGCTCATGTGTTTGATTTATCTTAGTCCTTAAGCATTAATAATTTCCTTTTCTCTCATTTATCATCTCTGGCGAAGTTAGAACTCTTCATGCAGATACAAATTGTTTTAATAATAAAAATAGCGGTAAAAGTAAGTCTTGGTGTTTTTGCTGTTCTGCAGCAGCTTTTTCTGGCTGGAAAAGTATCCTGCACATACATCAAGGCAGTCCTAAGCACAAATTTAGGCTAAGTGGAGAATCTATGTGGAACATGTTGGAGCGAGTCCAGAGGAGGCCACAAAGATGGTCCAAGGGCTGGAGCGCCTCTGCTGTGGAGAGAAGCTGAGAGAGCTGGGTTTCTTCTGCCTAGAGGAGAAGAGGCTCCAGGAAGACCTTAGAGCATCTTCCAGTACCTGAAGGTGCCTACAGGAGAACTGAGACTTGTTACAAGGATGTAATGATAGGACAAGGGGGAATGGCCTTAAGCTGAATGAGTGTCGGTTTAGATTGGATATTGGAAAGAAATTCTTCGCTATGAGGGTAGTGAGACACTTGAACAGGTTTCCCAGAGAAGCTGTGGATGGCCCATCCCTGGAAGTGTCCGAGGCCAATTGGATGTGGCTTTGAGTAACCTGCCCTGGTGGAAGGTGTCTCTGCCCATGGCAGAGAGATTGCAGTGAGAAGATCTTGAAGGTAGGTCCCTTCCAGCCCAAACCATTCTGTGATTCTGTGGTTCACTTGAGACTGCCCTTTATGTTTGACCTTACGCTTTTATAGAAGTATGTCAATTTTCCTTTTCACTTAGTCATTAACCTTTAGCAAGAAAGAAGGTTGAGGGGAGGTTAGAAATCCAAATAGGTGATCTTTGCTGTTCTTTTTCAAACAAGTCTGGGATATCCTCAAGGAGATCCAGTGAGCAAGTGAAGCATCGTTTCCCCTGTGCTTGCTCTCCTTGGTCTCTTTTCTCCCTGCCTAAAATGAGATTAAAATATAAACTCATAAATACTCTTTTTTTGCTGCCTGCATTTGGTGTTCTTAAATTCTACTCTTCATATAGATTTCTTTCTTCACAGCCCCTCAACTGCTGTTTGGTCATTGATGCAGGAAGTCTGTCACTGTCATGACAGAGCCATCGTCCTACAAAGCCATTTTAAAGCAGTCTTTTTCTGTGAGCAGAACAAGAGAGGTTAATGCTGATAACTTCTACTTTATCTCAGATTTTATGTATAGATCATGGTGGACATTTATTTATGGGTTTCTGCAAAATCAAATAATTTCCCATTCAAGGTGCATATAGATTTATCTTAAAGACTTGTGAAAGCTGTAGAGCTCCAACAGGCATGTGACAAAAATGGGCAGGTTTATTTCAGGCAGGTTTAGGGTGTGTTTAGTTTCACAACTTGAAATACTATAAATACTCGCAGGCATTTTTCAAATAACGTCAGATCTAATAGACGATATTTAAAGTTACTAAACATTAGATGTGTTATTAAACTGATCTTCTGAAAGATACGTTCTTCTTCTCTTGTAATTAATCTCATTAAAAAGTCTTTAGCTGGTATGGAGAAATAATGGATCTTTAATGTTTTGTTTGATATTGAAAGCAAGTTTAATAGTAAGACATTAAAAAGTAGTTTTAATGGGCCACGCAGCATGCATGGTGATCACTCGCAATCGGTGATGCCTGATGGAAAGGTGATGAAAACTGCAGCTTGGGCCAAACAGCTGCCTGAGAAATGTGCTGAGGGAGGTTGGGATGGGTAACTTGGCACGTGGGGACCAGCATCCTCCTGCTGTGAACAGAACAGCCCCCGGGAGAAGCAGCTCATCTTGCATGTCAAGAGCTGGTAGTTCAAGAAGTCACAAATCCCAGGCTACCAGTGTGTGGTCCTATTTTATGAAATGCATATACATGCATTCCCAACTTTTCTTTTTTATAGTAGTTCTCATAATTCATACAAATGCTAAAAATCTGTCATCTGAACTCTGCCTGTTTAAAAAGTAGACCTCAAAGTTTATCTGCAAGCCTAGTGAGACTGGCGACTAAATATCTCTGAAATATCTTGTAATCACTGGAAACAGTTCAGCTGGATCTTATTCAGGCAGATGGATCTTACTCTTCTGTGGATGTTGTTCAAAGAGTTTCCGTGTCTATTTTGGGAATGGGAACCACCTATGACAAATACCTAGAGACCTACACGATCCTGTTGGAAGAAGACTGTGAGTCAGCCAGCTCCCTAAGGAGTTGGTGTTGGCAAATTAAAAGCTCTCAGGTTAGCAAAAAAAAAAAAAATTTTGCAAAACAAAGTGTAGTAAGAAACCTTTCACTGAGGGTAACTTAAAGATACTTCATTGGGGCTTATGGACAAAGTAAAAGACCAGCTAATTCTGCTTGCATGTAGCAGGGTGTTGGGCACCCTCTGACAGGTGAGAAGGAAATGGTGAAGGTGGTATGTTGATACTTGAATAAGGTCTGTGATATGGTCACATGTAACATCTTTTCAAGTAAACCAAGGAAGAGTGGTCGAGCTGAGAGGGCAGCCCAAGACAACCCCAAGACATGGACTGGCCTGTGCCAAGGCTGTCCCCTGCTTGTCTCATGGGCATTCACGTGTGGATGATCTCCTCATGGGGAGGAGAGGAAGGCTTGGAGAATACAGAGGTGGCTCTCTGTTGATTGGTTGGTTTATCAGTGCAAGGCAATTCTGTACGTAGAAGTGAAAGTAGGAAGGAAAAAAACCACCAAAATGCACAAATATGAAAGGGGAGCTCCCAGGCTGGGAAGCGATACTGAAATAAGAGCTTTAAGTCAGCTAGTAGGAAAGTCTGGTGACAAATATAGGTGAGCACTGAATTAGGCTCCTTGGCGAGGTTTTGAATTGTCTTCTCAGGAGACCTTTAAAAACTTGTAATGATCGGACAACGGGAAGTGGCTTTAAACAATAGGAAGGCAGGTTTAGATTAGATGTAAGGAAGATGCTCTTTGAGGGTGATGAGGTAATGGCACGGGTTTCCCAGGGAGGTTGTGGACTTCCCATCCCTGTACATGTTTAAGGCCAGGCTGGATGAGGCTTTGAGTGGAAGGTGTCCCTGTCCATGGCAAGGGGGTTGCACTAGATGATCTATGAGGTTCCTTCCAACACAAACCATTCTGTTTCTATGGTAATGAGGTGTGTACTCCAGGGTCAGGCTGTGTTTGTGACTACACCTTGAGGTGTCTGGTTGAGCTCCTTCCAGCTTTCTACTTGTTCCATTTTCAGATAACACTTTGCAGGCTGAGTTCGTATCAGTATCAACCTGTAATGGGAGAGCGTTGGCACTGTGCAAGCTCAGCCCTGCATCTCCATTCCTGCTGAATTCATCTTCCTTAATTTGTAACCTATTTCTTGACAAGTACTGTCTGGACACAGAATAAAGAAATACACCTGACGATTATGATGGAATTTTTGTGCTTGTAGAACCACTTTGGCAACATCTATTTTTTCTAACATTTAGATAGGAAAAGCATCACAGGCTTTCATTTGCAGTTTAGGTAGTTGGGAGTTCAGGTGGAAGAGCCCTTGTATCATCCCTGCTCATTGCTTAAAAAGACATGGGGAAATTGACAAGAAAACAACCTGCTAGATATTAAGAAATGGGACTGAAAGCGCAAATTTTCTTGGCTGTGTTATATGCTGGTTTTGGCAAGCCATATAACTCTTTGCTTTATGTAGCCTCTCCGAGGCTCAGTCTGATCTCTCTTGGGAAGTTTTGGAGTAATTTAGAGAGACAGAACCACGTAAGTACTAAATATTATTGTTACTCTCATTTATTCTGTGCACAGTTTTTTATTTAAGTGTTACATTTTTGTATCTTCTTAAGAGGATTACAGGGGCATTTTCTTGCCCCTTCCCCTATAGTTCACAGAAGTTTGTATTGGTAGTTTATTGGTACAAACTGGAACCTCACAAATTTCCCACTGCTTCTAAATAAATTGCTACATTACATTGTCAACATGTTTGTGAAGAACTTACATGTGTAGAAACTGCAGGTAAAATGTGTGGGGCCAGGCAGATACCCTGGTCTTGGTGGTGATACTGAATACTGTGGGCTAAGAAATATTAAGTCACTGTGACACTGCTAAACACAAAGGGATAACTTCCTCTTTCTTGTGGCACAAAATCAATGTAAAGCATCAAGACTGTATATTGACAGCTTGATTATAAAGGACACTGAATATACTTGACCCTGGAATAACATCAGAATGGAATAGAGCAAGGCATTTATACAGCACCAACAAGGGTAGTGTGCATTAAATCCTGCTTGCTCTTCTCAGTTACATCAGATATTTTTAAATCATGTTACCATTACTCTTTCTTTTTCATATCTTTTTTGCTTTCTGTTTGCTTTTCTTTAGCTCTTTGGCACCAATACTTCCTCCACATGCATAGCTGGCAGTTCAGCTCTGTGACAAAGCTTTGTCATGACACACCACTCCTTGCTCTTCTGACACATCTTGCTTAGTCTGTGGGGGGAAAGCACAGGCTTACCATTGAAACTGGGTGACAGCCAAATTTTACCTGAGTTTTGTCCCTTTAATTTGTTGTAGCAGGAGTAAGGTTGATGCCATGGGGAGGTTGGCAGTGTCCACGCTTAGACTGCGGTCGGCAGGAGCCACGGCAGCAGAGCTGGTGCGTCTCCATCACCCTGCTGAGCAGTAGTTTGTCCCTCTGAGCATAACAGCAAAGGAGCAATCCCCATGGCATGTCTCTCTCTGCCTTCCTACGTGTTTTCCATCTTGTTTCAGGTGTTATGTCCTCTCTTAACACCAACTGTGAGTTAACTGGGCAAGAGTGGTGGTTATCCTACCCACTTCCAGCTGGAGTATAAGACAGGGGACTAAACTGAAAGACCGTAGTAAACATTATGATTCATTTCATCCAAAAAGGACAAAACGCTAAAAATGGTAGCAAGAAAAATCTCTGCCTTCGCTATTTTAACTCGTGGATAGCTGCAGTTTCTAAAAGCATATTAGGCAGTTGCAAATGAGGGAGAAATTAGTCTGCAGAGTAATTGCTAAAAATGGATTTGGCACTATGAAATTTGTGAGAAGTTCCAGTTTTCACAGGAGAGTGTAACCTCCTGCTTGTGAGTCACTTCTGTGGCTTTGCTTCCTACCTCATTACTGCCTGACCCTGAGCATTGCAAAACTTGATCTCTCCTTTGCCGCAGAATAAACCACAGTGACATGATCTGCCACCTCTCCTTGACGTATTCTGCTTCCCGTTACTGCTTTCTCTGTCATTTCATTGCTGGCATAGTTCTCATAATACTGTTATCTCTCTTTCATTGTCGTTTCCCTTATTTTCCTTTGGCAGTGAGCACAAATTCCACAAATTTCAAAGAAATGAAAGCTATATCAGCTGTTTCCCCAAGCAGAGCAGTCCCACCAGCCTGGGTGTCTGATGCACCCATCCCAAATGGGATTTTGTTCACCCTTCTCTGCACGTCTCTTTCTTCTTACCATCTTCATTTCAGGAATGACTTACTGATGAGAGAATCTCTCCCAAAGCCAAGGAGACACAAGCAGCTAGATCATTCCTTTTTCCCTTTTTTCCTTTTGTTTTTCTTTTTTTTTTTTTTTGAAGGACTAACATTTAGAGATACATCATTCATGTTTCTACAGTCAGTAAGCAAAGGTCAGTCTGTGCTGTAAACAGAGCTGTGATTGTGGTACAAGTCACCATCCCAGCCTTAATCACAGCAGCTTGTAACAAAAACAGGGGAGGTGCAGCAGGATAAATGTCATCTGTGGCTCACCATGTGGCTGAGGATCCAGCATCACGCTGCTACCCAAGGAGCAAGAGTAACATTGGCTCAAGTACTGCTGGAGGTGCTGCAGTTGTAATTGCTTCCCAGTTATCACCCAAATATATTCTTTCTTTTTTTTCTCTCTCTTTGCAACAGATCAGGAAGGAATAGAACTGTTTTAACTGAGGCAGGTACTCATCACTCCCCTCCCAGTCTCAATCTTTCACACAGGCACACATTCAGCAGGGAGAAGTTGCCTACCATGATCTCAGTGATTGTTTCTAGCAAATTTAAGCAGGATATTAGACTGCTGTTTTACATTCTTGCAGAGCTGCTAAAGCACAGTGTGGATAAAGATGAGTGCACATCCGTCAGGAGAGGAAACATTATCCCCTTTTTTTATTATTTAGAGAATATTGGTGCATACAGATGAGCTTGGCTCTGGCAAGTCACTTAGGGAGAAAAAACCTCAAATCACTGGAATCCACTTACCATGTCATTCTCCCTCTCAGAATAACTTTCAGTCCTAAGATCTTTGTAGGAAGCAGTTATATAAATTAGGGAACTGAAACGTGTTGTGTTTATGTGTATGTTTGTGTAGTATCCATCACAAAATGCAGCTGTCTCAGAGAGGGATTTTGCAGTGCCTAAGAGGTGCACCACATCACAAACCAGATGACAGCACGCGGGGAAGAGAACCTTATGCAATTAGAAGTACAATTTGCTACAGAGAATAAATCTGGCAAACTCACCCCTGTCAAGTTGTTTATCTGTTTAGCTCAGTTGCATCAACAAAGAGAAGCCCAAAGCACTGCCTCCTTTTGTGCTGGGGGTTTCAGCACACAGAGCTAGAAGATAGTCCCTAAAATCAGTATCTTATGAGGTTATGGTACAAGACAAGAGGTGGATGAGCAAACAGATGGAGGGAGCACAACGGAGACCTTTACATTTAATTTAATAAGCCATGGTCACACCATCTGCCTAACTCTTCTGGAGTGTTTTGTAGTCAAATTCTCACCTAAAACACCCCAGTTCTTGGGAAGATTGTCATAAAACCTTTACTGACTGCAGGGAACCAGGATTCTCACTTAAATCACATTTCTGGTATACTGTTACAAAATTGCACTTTTGAATATTTTATCCATGGTTTTGGTCTAGAAATAATCCAGCAAATTGTGATGGGATGCATGCTGCTATTAGAGCTGATTTTCCTACTCTTGTTTGTTGCTGTAATTTGTGGAGAAAGGCCATAAGTTAAATCTCTAATTCACAAGTTTTAATGTAAATCATATCCCATTACAGTACATCATAGTGATATAATACAATATGTTAGTTTGCCCTAAGTGGATGTATTTGTCTCTATTTTCTGGCTCAGATAATAGTTACCATCTGGGTGTGTGTTAATTTTTTGTTGTTGTTTCTTTTAATCATTTGTGTCGCTGCTTGTTTTAAAGCCGAAAATGACTAAAATTTGAAGCTGATTTAGGAAATTGCCTGGAGAATATCAAAAGGAACATCAGACACTTTAAATGCTTCACATTTTTAACCTATTACCAAGAACATTTCAGTAGCCTTGAGGCAAGTTCCTCCCTTCGTTCTTCAGTATCTGTCTTTGGATATCTTATAAAATCAGCAGCACTGGGGTTGAGCATGAGGGAGCAGGCCAGAAAGGGAGCAGGCCAGAATCCCAAACTTCAAACCCTTTCTTCTGTCTGGACTTAAGAAATACCAGATAGTGTTGTGAAGGGCTTGGTGTCCCCCACCCCCATGTGCAGGATGCAGAGAGATACGTCCAGCCTCACTCCAAATCCCAGTGTTCCTACTTCTGGCTGCTGTGAGCATTTGTGCTGCAGTCAGTTTTGTCTTAGGAGTCTGTGCATATAGCTGTAACATTCACTATCTGTATATTTTTATATGCATGTATTTTGTATGTCCTTCAGGCTGTTTTGTTCAATCTCTTGCAAATCTCGATGCCAAGCCAGTAACGACACATCATATAAAAGAATGTAGATGCCTAATTTGCACCTAAATTTTATGTTCTGGTGACGATGTCCCTGTAAAGTAAGTGCATAAATTTCTTATGAAGTCACTGGGGAGAAACAGTTGCTTTGAAGGCTCCCAAAGAGTGATCTTTTCTACCTGACTTTGACACTTAAGTTGCTCTCAGAAGTGCTGTGATCTTTTTCCTTCTGATAAAACCTCAGGGATGTGAGGCATGATATTTTTTTTCTTGTTCTGCTCCGGTGCAAGGTGACTGTGGTGGTCAAAGATCACAAAGAGCACACTGAACTGAATTTGGCCTCTGCTGGGGAACAAAGCGTGTATATTCAGTTTTCTGATTTGGGGCACCTATGAAAATATTTTAGATGTCCATTTGGAGAACATAAATGTAGGCTTCAAACTCACACATGTTTAGATAAGGAGTAGATGCTTCACAGCATTGCATTTGCCTTCTGACAGGTTGCTCATGCATAGGCAGGTACAGGGCTGTAAAAACATTATGTTTCAAATCGTGTAACTTTTAAAACCTGAGTGAATACAACCCTGTTTATTCTTAGGGCAGTGCCCAGAGAAGCTGTGGATGCCCCATCCCTGGGAGCATTCAAGGCCAGGTTGGATGGAACTTTGAGCACCCTGGTCTGGTGGAAAGTGTCTCTGCCCATGGCAGGAGGATTGGAGCTAAATGGAAGTTTGTATACAGTTTTCTAGACTGCCTTTGAGCCCTTTACCCAATTTAATTTTTCTCACCACACACAGAACCAGGGAGAATTTATCCCAACAGCTTTTCTAGACCAAAAAAAAAGCGTAAATCATATTTTCTAATTATTTCTATTCAGACACGGAAATCCAAATCACACAGTCCCTAATGATGTTACACGCAATGAAAGGAAGGGCCTTTACCCAAATACTTGACTTCATTGTGTCATGATTAGAGGCAACAAATAAATGAGAGAAAACAAGGGTTTGGTTAAATGGAAAAGTCATGGCTATTTTCTCTCTTCAGACTGTTTTGATATGATAAACTGTGGAAAAAGAAATTACACAGGAAAAAACACTTGAAATTACTACTGGTATTGTCAAACAGTACCATTTGCTTGAATATCTAATGTTCAGACATCACTATTCGTCAGAAGTGGTGTTGAGATCAAATCCTCTGAGGCTGACTTGAGTTTGAGAAGCATCTTCCTTTGCTATAGAATTTTGTTATTTATAACGTGCCTCTGATGAAGGTTTTTGGGCATAATAAGATTTATCTGGGCCAAATACATGGCCACGTGATAGATGTATGTACCTCACCACCAATACAGATAAGCATCCAAACCAGACAAAAGGGAAATAAATTGAAAATTAAATTGCCTGACACCTATCCCAAATTAAATTCTTTTGTTTGTTGTACATGCTAAAGTTAAGCATGACTTTGCTCATGCTTTAGGCTCTGTCATCTCTTTTGTATTTGACTGTGTAAAATATATCAGATGGAGTGGTGCTGTTTATTCAGAAGTTCAAAGGTGGGGGCACAGAAGCTTCATGTATCTGCATAACAAAGCTTCTATTAAGTGGAACCAGCCATAGTCTAACAGAAAAAGTGGCCAAGGGCCTTAAAGGAAATTAAAATGAGCCATAACAATTGGAATTCACACAAGAGCATAAAGGATCTTCCGAAGATAAATAATACATGCATTAAAAAGCATTGAACAGGAATGGATGTGATAATGGAGATTATCTCTCAAAAGGAAAAACAAAATTAGAAAATAAATATCAGAACTTTGAGTGAAAAACAAAGCTGTGTGACACCATGCCTCTGAAGGCTTCACAAGGAAAATACACACAAGGTCTAGCCTGGACCTTCTGCCTGCACAGTCTCACAGGACACCGTTGCATTTTCATTACATGTCCCTTAAACAGACTGGTACAAGCTGAGCTGGCTTAGGTTTGAATGCAACAGAAAGAAATGTTCTGATGCAACTGTGAGTCAGTGGTTTGGGTTATACAGTTACTTTTTTTTTTTTTTTTNGAGGCACTTAAGACTAAAGAGATTCAGCAGAATAGCCCAATCCTTCTGTATATTGGCAGTGAAGTCATAGGCAGCACTCAATAGGCAATATCCATAGGCTGTAATGGAACAAAAGCCGTAAGAGTGTGCTGTAATGTAGAAACACATTATCAGTGTTGTAGACTGTTGCAACAAGAAGTTTGGTAGGTGACTGTGTGCTGGTATTCCCATAAAGGACTTTGCACTGCAGTAAAGAATGCAAGAAAAGCCATCCCTCTTTCATCAAAGTCACAACCAACACACAGAGCTCAGATCTGCTTTTGAAACCACCGTCTACCACCCCCACCTGGAAGATTATCCAAATGATGTCAGAAAAGCTCTGACTCATTGGTGCTAAAATCCTTGAGGGCTCATCCCAAGATCATCTGAAGTCAAAGGGCATGTTTATATTGACTTGATGAGTTTTGAATCAGACACCTTGGCTCCTCACATGTGTGACATCCAGCTCCCTAATTGTGTGCACATAAAAAGAGGGAACATAAAAGCTGTCGAGTTTCTGTGCCCATGATTGTCCTCAGTGATGCCTGGTACTCTTTTTCTAGAAAAGCTTCTGCTACCTTCTCACTCCAGGCTGTTTTGATGACTTAACAAGGAAAAGCTCCTGCCATCAAACAAAGCTCATCCAAATACACGTTTTTCTTTGATGCATCCCAGGTCTCGAACTGAATTTCTTCAAAAGCAATAAACAGAAAAAAAAGAGAAAACAATTATCATCTTTGTGTGTAGACATCTGAGCTTCTAAAACAAAGCTTGCTTTCATGTATTCCAAGTATTCAAGGCTGGAAGTAGGCTTTTGACCTGATTCTCCAGGGAAACTCCTTTAGAAAATAACTTACTCTTTGATTTCTTGCCAGGGTTTTATTTCATGCCAGTCTTCCTAGACTAATATTATAAAAAGGACAATTTCAGGAAATAGCCTTGAAGGCATAGAGAGGATGCTAATAGTTCCAGAAGTGAGGAAGTTGTGGGTCAATCAGAGAACACAGAATTAGCTGAAAAAATCAGCATCAGCAGACATTCTGGCTGTGTGTGGTGAAGACAGTTTCTTCACACTGGTGGAAATGATACACCTTTTGTTCGCATTACTTGTTAGAGTGGTTGTCAAATTTATCCCCACCAAGGACAGCAGGAGCTTACATGTTCAGGGATGGGAGTAAACACTTTACAACATATCATTTTCTCACATTGTCATATTATTTTATTTTACTCCTGGAAATGCATTTTTCATCCAGTGGATTCCCAAGTTGTAAGATGCAATGGAAATATTTCGTGACTGAAAATATTTCATCCTGCTTACTATATTTTATTTTTGAACTTCCTTGAGAAGTGGCTCAATTCTAAAGAATGATGAGCACAATAATGCTCACATTGAAAACCTGGACTGCATGAGTTTTACACAATTTTTTTCATTTTCTCTTCAATGCTGCCTGTCATTTACTTGGATACAGGAATTTGTAGATGACTGACATGGAACTCAGAGTCATAAGACCTGGCTGTACTTCTCAAACAACTTCAATTCTTCAGTTGTGCATGAAAGGACTGAATCTTTCAGACAGGATCTTTGCATGTTCTTTAGGTGACGACACTGATACACAAGGAAATACTTGAGCAACACTACTTCACAGGAAGACAATAAAATCAAATACATTTTCTTCTCTAGCTTATGGAAAATAACCCAAGTTCTATTTCACATAGATGTTAAAATTGCTAAAAATTATTTGGGGGTCAAAGGAGAAGGTATTATTTCCACTTCAGAAGTTCATACCTCAGTAGTGCTTTGCTTTAATACAGCTCTCCAGACTTTTTACTCCTCAGACCTATCACAATTTTCCATTGTATTTTGTTAGCCCAAAGCCAAACTTATCCACCATTTTGTCCAATAAAAAGCACTTGGAGATGAATCCTTCTCAAGCCAGCCAATGATGTTTGTTAGTAGTCTCTTGTTTTCCTTTTACCACTGACTGTCTCTGTAGCCTGTGGCACATTTTATTTCCTTATAACTACTTCGGCCAAGATCTAAGAGATTTAGTTCCTCTATATATCTGTAGAGTTTGGGGCCACAGATGATGCCTGTAATTACCTTCTGAAAGGTGATAGGGTTTGATCCAGTGATCCTGGAACAGATCCCATACTTCATGATGGAGAAAGAACATGGCCTGAAAATATCCTTCATTCTTAGTCTGATTCATGATGGGCAATCCTCCTTGTTCCCTGACAATATGTTCCAGTGGTTAACTAATGTCAAAACCTTCACCTCAGTTCCCCTCTGAGTGTACCCTTCTACAGCTCCCAACAACTGGATCCCTTTAGCCTTTGTCCCCTATGTTAAAGGATTAAAAGGCTTTTCCCATTGTAAGGTAGCACTAGGCTTTGATAAAGTCTCCTCTTATCATTTTTAGTGTTGGTAGATATGACAGAGAAGGTATTTTGGAGTCAGAAACCAAATAAGGTAGCCTTTGAGGAAGCCTCTGAGGAAGCCATGAGCTGAATTACGTGTAATTGTTTATGGAATGCAATTTCAGGGACATGACAGTCCTTTTAGTGTCGTACTGTAAAGATTCTTACTGTGCCCTGGAGGAAAACCTGACAGAAGTAAGCAGACAAAGTTATTAATCACAAATCTGGGTTGTTTTTTTCTTTCTTCATATAACAAAGGTGTCAAAAAATAAGAAATAAAACTCCTCATTTGTTTCGTTATTCCCTGGGAAAGATGCAAACTGCATCACCCACGCAAATCATACCTACGTTTATTGTGGAGGAAAAGGTATTAAATCCTAAAATGGATCACAGATAATTGTCATAGATAATCGAGCTAGTTCTAATGACAAGTCTATTTAAAAAGGTCTTTTTTCTGACCTAGCAAAACTAAAAATGTTTGCAAGAAGACAGAGTAAATCCCAGGGAGCTTTGTAATGAGAGGAAGGCTTTAATTCTATGTCTTGATGAAGCAGCTCTGAAAGTTTTCACTTAAAACCTCAATACCATTTAACCTCCAGTTTGTTTAAGGAATTACTTGAGACAGAAAGTTAAATGAAAATTAATTATCTTATATTCAAGTTAGATCCCACTTAGACTCTGTCTCACCCTTGTTGGCTCACATTGTCTGGCTGCTTGGGGGTTAATGCAAGAAGCCTTTAAAAAACCTCAAGTTACAACAACATTTTAATGCTCAACTAAAACCAGTATCAATTACAGGTAAAAGTCTGCAAGTGCTGTCATTTCTTCATGTCTGAGTCCGGGTCGCAGCTTGTTTTCAAAAATGCGGTTGGATACTTTGGGGGCTGTTTGGGATCCTCCTTTTGCCTCTTCTCTCCTAAATATATGGTCAGTGGTGAGTTTCTCCGCTTGCAGTGATGTATTTGAATTGGGCAGTAGTTTCCATTCCTAATTCACCAGGTTCTCTAATGCCTTTGAAATTTTGTTTTGAAAAACTGTATCCTTTGTAATATCATCATAAATTCTTAAGCTTGACGTTCTTAGGAGTGCTTGAAAGTTCTCTCACTTGCATTAAAAATATAGATTGTATATATCAAAGTCTCCTGGTTTTATAGATAAAGTGCTTTGAAACTTTATATTATTAGCATGGCACACTTGCTTGAAGTGCTAAAATAGTCTCTTCAAGTGTAGCTTCTTCTATTAAATCCTTCTGTAGGATTCGTGTAACTTAAAATTTTAATTAACATTTTCATAGCCCTGCCAAATACTTCACTCCTCAGTTATATAGTCGAGCAATTCCTTAGTTATTAAACAAACAAAATATTGATTACTTGTAACAGAATCTTCCTCCGGTCATAAGAGCAGGTACCTGTCATCGTCCAGTTCAAAATAGCATCAAGGTTAAACCACAAACAAGGTTTAAAGCTGGATAAATTATTTTCTGCTACAGAATTTTTTTTTACAAAGTTTTGAGACAGAAAAAAGTTTGAGAAGAGTCTAAACACAGGTAAACAAGGAGGTCGTCACCTCTAAAAGAGATAATGAATTGACAGTAATCCAAAAAATTTCACTTGACATTTCTCAAATGTAGCATTCTTTTGACATCCTCTTAATTCTTGGTAAGTTTGCAAAAGACACCAGTATGTCATTTATATGATCATTTATAATAAGACATTTCTTCAGAGGAAGAACTCTGCAGTTTACAATTACACTGTTGTGCGGGAATTAGGTGGGATATTTTTATGGATGAGCTTATGGCTTGAAATAACTGAGGCTGATGCATTCTCAGCGTACTCAATTAAAGAGTTAATTTGTTGAGATCTTTTAGGATAATCTTATTTTGAAGGAGAGAGACAAAATTGTCTTCAGTAGAGTCATGGAATCACTCTGATTATAGACATCCCTAAGGAAAGATTTTTGCTTGTCTGGCTTGGGAAAGTTTTAGGACCTTATTAAATTTAAGTTTACAATTTCAAGTCTCACAGTGGATATTTTATATGTGACAAGAAAATTTTTACTATGTTTAGAGTACTTGGGAGTTTCAGGGGATGTCTGTGTCAAAACAGAGTAGTAACCAAGTTTCCTGAACTTTTACTGTCCTTTCTTCCCTTTTACTGCTTACTCCCATTTCACTTTATTCACTGGAGGTTCTAATTCTTCCCAAATTGCTGTATTGGAATCTAATTCCCTCATATTGCTGTGCTTTGAGAGTCTTTACGTTGATGAACAAAATTAGTCTTTTTAGCAAGTAATTACTTAAATTACCTTAATTATATAATAATGTAAGGTCAGCAACAAAATTATATATACTTTAGCTGAATTGTTATAATGCTGATGACATTAAGTGCCAAGCACTAACTTCCATCCTGTCTCTCCCAAAGCCAAGGTTTTGTACAACCCCACTGCAGTTTATTCAGTATAATTTAGTTTGAGGTGTTTATCATAGTGGAGATGGCCAAAAAGGTATTTGAGATAATTAGTTAAGTGATTTTGTAATTGCTGAAACATCTGTTGGAATTAATTCTGGCAAGGTAGCCATTTTATCAAAATAAAAATATTCTCATAATACTTCTGGCAAAATAGCTCCCTTGGAGTCACTGAAATGGCTGTGGGGAAGAATTTGGGGCATTGAATTAGTCTTTGGGTGCACACTGCATGAACTGCCTGCCCTTCTGTCTTTCCAGCTTAGGAAGACATTGCCAGGCTCAGTACAGGAAGTCTTTAGCTGCTCATATTAAAACTCTTTCAGCCTCTTCAGCACTGGAGTTCTTCTGCAGAGTCTAAACAGTCTTTGTGTTCATGGGGTGTTTTCTTTGTGTCTCCCTTGACCTCAAATGTGCCAACACCACAGTCTTTTCACTTGTTAGGGCTCTAATGAGAATCCACAGATCATGTTTGTTTCAAGGTTTTGTTTTTTGTCACTTCAGGCAGCTGTAAGTCTACACATCCTTTTTCAGAATCCATAAATGAAGATGAACTTCTACAAACACAGCCATTATTTAGACGATTTTTAGAATTTAACAGCAGCTAACATTTTGAGAGCTTGCATTTTGGAAAATGACAGTGATGCTGCAATTGAGTATCTGTGATGGAAAAAACAGTCTCATGGTAAAAACTGTGGGTAGAGACTAAATCTTGTAAATGTACTTCTTCAGTAAGTGCAGGTGGTGTGTTTGCCATTAAGTTAAGCAGTGCTAGTGAAGAGACTCAATCTGGGTCCGTGGCACCCAGTAATGCTCAGTTGTCTCAGTGGTTCTTGGTACAATTTTGCCTTGACCCCACTGAAAATGTGATTTATGCACAGAAAAAAGCAAGAGATGGTGAGTGGCAAGAAAGTACTCAAGCAAAGTGTCCAAAAAATAGCATTGTGTCTAACGTTCTGAAATTTTCCATGAATATATTGGCAAGATGGGGCAGTCAATGGACACTGATATTAAAGACAGGGAAGGAGAAAAGAGCTCAGGAGATACATATCAAGGTAAGAAGAGCATCTAGAGAGGGGTAAGTGGTGATGGAGAGGAGGATGGGATGGCAGTGTAGCAGGGCAAAGTGTATTAGAAAGTAGGTTGTCTTTACAGCCATTAAGAATAAAAGAATTTATGTAGCTCAGTAGTGCGAGCTGGTGTTCACTTTCGCTTTTACCTTTTAGAACAGACAAGTTTAGTAAGGACTGGTTACTTCAAAGGTAGCTTAAAGGTATTTATGAACTTGTCATGTATCTGAAGTTTTCTCACCTCCATGAGAAAACAAGAGAATTTTTAGCTCCCGGTCATTTTCTGGAAGAGTGGAGGGATGGCAGGGCAACTGGTTGGTTGTCTGCAGGGAGCAAGACCGGCTATAAGGCAGCTTACTGTTTTAAATGGGGTGAAAAATGTTTGATGGAAGAGGTGTGAAAGGCAGTCAAAGAAACATCCCAGGGTATTCCTGCTGAAGTGCTGGATATTTTCTCTCTTTCTGCATCACAGTCATCACTGCTGAGCAAGACACCCATGTTCCTCCATAGCTTTCTTTAGAGGAGATAAAAAAAAAAGATAACACAAAAAGACATTGGAAATAAGGACTTTTCTTTCCTCTTTTAAAAAATGTTAGGATTTTTTTTTTCCCCATTAATATGTGTGGCTGATCTTACTTCAAAGTCACTTCGAAATTTTGGAGAAAAGGAGGCTCAGGGGGGACCTTACCTACAACTCCCTAAAAGGAGGTCATAACTAGGTGTGGGTCGGTCTCTTCTCCCAGATAACAAGTGACAGAATGAGAGGAAATGGCCTCAAGTTGTACCAGAGGAGGCTGAGTTTGGGTATTTTCCTGAAAGTGTGGTCAGGGGTTGGAATAGGCTGCCTACAGAAGTGGTGAAATCACCATCCCTGGGAGTGTTCAGAAAGTCTGTGGATGTGGCACTTGGGGATGTGGTTTAGTGGTAAACACAGCTGGGTAAACTGTTGGACTCGATCTCGCAGGTCTTTTCCAACCTTAATGATTGTATGACTTCAGAGGGGTATATGATGGATGAAAATTTCATTGCAAATGAAAAGAACTTTTAAGGTAAAAAAAAAAAAAGAAATATTGAATTGTATTGCAACCAACAGTTTGTTTCTCACCATTTTTATTGATATGATTTTTATAGTAGAGAAACTTTTTTAGTGGCAAATCTTGTGGCTTATGACATAACTAAAGCCATTTAGAAGTTTATTCTTCTGTGACTAAACTTTGATCTGTCAGAATGTGTGTCAAAACACAAACATTGACATCTGGAATGCTGAAGCTTGTGAAAAATCTCACCATTTAGCTGGAGGCAGAGCATGCAGTTAAACTTGTTGAATTAAAGTTTACAGTAGGCAATCAGCATCACCTCACTGCCTGTAAGAAGTCATTTGTTGGTGTTCAATAATATAAAAAAAAAAAAAAAAGACAAGTAAGAAAGTATTAGGTACAGTTACAACTTTGCAGCTGGTAACTCCTATTTGCTTCTCTAAATCCTTTTGTTTCCAGAGAAAAGTTCGGCAGTTGGCAAAAGCAATACAGGCATAACAACTGTTGTGTTTAATACTGAGAAATTGGTTAGGAATTAATGCTTAGGTAGTTGCCAGTTTGTAAGGGACAAGGAAGGAATATCTGCTGTAGAAAAGTGTAGTTTACCGGGGTTCATTTGTGTGTATAAATACAGATGTGTGTGCAGAAGCACAGTGGCAAACAGTGCTGGGAACCAAAAGGTGTCTCCTCTTGAAAGGAATAGGGGAGCCTTCAGTTAGACTGTGGAGCATCTAAAACTCATGAAAGATCAGGGGAGGTCGCCTAAACTCATCCCTGTCATTCACAGCCATAAATTACCTTGTTTTAAAGAACCTGTTATGCATTTTTTTCCTGTTCTCGTTTCCCCCACTAAGTCCTGGGCCTGCTTTCCCCAGGAGTCCCACAGGGGTTGCACCTTAGCATTGCCAAAGGAATGGCACAGTATGGATAAAAAACATAAGGGATCTTTATGCCTTAGTGCCCACATTTCCCATGGCATAGATTGTGACCGAGTGATACAGGGCTTTCACCAAATTACCTCATACTCAAGTGATTGTGCTGAAAGATTTGAGGCTGTGTGTGTCCCATAGTGCTTATTTCTCTTCAGCAGACAGTGAATAGTGCCCTTCCTTAGATACAAACACTAGTAGTTTTGTCTCTGTAGAAGGGTGTTACATTCTTAGAAATCAGGAAGCTCATCAAGCCCGGACTAATGTCAGACTTTCCCCAAGAAACTCTCACACATGGACACGCTCTCAGAGCATGAGTGGTAGAGCACCTGGCACTACATCTGAGGGAGGTCTGCTTTCAGGTTTCCCAGCTCCATTCCTAATGCCAGAGTTTGGAGAACTAAATTAGTATCCATGGTAGAAGAACATTGGCTTAGATGTCTCTCAGTCACCTGGACATATACAAGCCCATGGGACCAGACAAAGAGAGAACAGTGACAGTCACTGTGACCTAAGCAAGGTTTTTGACAGGTCTCCCTTAGTACCCTTGAATGCAAATTGGAGCTGTTATTTCCAAATTTTGGAGAGGAGTACGCGTCTTGAATGGTTGTGATCGTGGCATGAAGTTGGTGACTGGTTCCTGGGAGTTCCTCAAGGGTCTGGCAGAGGCAGACTCTTCTCAGAGGAGCACAGCAGGAGGAGAAGAGGCGATAGTCAGAAGCTGCAGCAAGGGAAGTTTCAATTAGATATTTAAACCAAAATTAGGTGGTCAAATACTGGAGCAGGCTGCCTAAAGAAGGTGTAGCATCTCCATCCTTGGAGATATTCCAGACTGCACTGGGCAAAGCCCTGATCAACCTCATCTGTCTTTGAGGCTGGCCCTGCTTTGAGCAGGAGGTTGGCCCCAACGGCCTTAAAGTGACCCTTCCATCTTAAATTGTGCTATGATTTTATAAACCACAGGACAAAAATTATATTTAAGAACATCTCCAGTAGCCCAGATTCTCATTTCAGTGTAAAACGCTGAACACTGACTTCAGGGCAGAGCAGGATCTATTTTAAAGTCTCTTCTGTTCTTTTGTGTCTGGGGCCACAGTGCCTGCAGATACCTTCTTGCAGTAAACTGTGCAGCTTTAATGGACTTCCCAGCAGTGCAGGGGCTGGGTGTTGAACCAAGGACAGATGGAGCAGCGTTCCAGGGCAGCTGATTAAATACCATGTCCATAAGACAACCTGAGTGCTTAGAGCTTTCTACTCACAAATGAGGTCTGAGATCTTTGGTTGCCCTTTTTCTCCGCTGTGCACTGAATTTGGCACATAACAAGGTAGTCTGAGTGAGATGATACTGAGCCAGCTGGAGGGCAGGAGGAGATGCTGATGGGTGAGGTATCTTTCCTGCTGTCCCTCGACATAAAAAGTTAACATTTAATTGTTGCAGCTGCTTTTACTGCAGGCTCTGATGTTGGACAATTACCTCATCAGTTTCTCACCTTGTACCTGAACCCCGAGGGTCAGGTCTATTCTTGGTAGAGCTGCTGCCTTCACTAGGTTTCTGCTCGGGATTGGTTTGACCTGAGCTATGCTCTGCTGTTGTCTAGTAGCAAAGCTGGAAATCTCTGGAATTGCTCAGCAGTGCAGCTGCTGAACAGAGGATTACAGTGGTTTCAGTGTGTCCTGCTTTGCTGAAGGCCACATCTCACCTGGCCAAACAGCAGTTTAATGGCAAAGCCAATTTTAAGTGCTCTGTATTAAAGGTGCGTGAATTCACCCTGACCAGTTTCCGTTCTTTTTGAAGCTGTGGCCTTTGATTTGCTCCAGAAGCCAGTTGGAGAGGGGAAAGATCATAGAATGGGTTGGGGTGGAAGGGACCTTAAAGAACATCCAGTTCCAACCCCCCTGCTGTGGGCAGGAACACCTTCCACAAGATCAGGTTGCTCAAAGCCCCATCCAACCTGGCCTTGAACACTTCCAGGGATCGGGCAGCCACAGCTTCTCTGGGCAGCCTGTTCCAATGTCTCACCATCCTCACAGTGAAGAATTTCTTCCTAACATCTAATCTAAATCTCTCTGCTTTTAGTTTAAAGTCCTTCGCCCTCGTCCTACCACTGTCTGCCTGTGTAAAGATGTGGCAAAGATTTTAAGGGACTGTTAGAGAGCCCCTGGAGACAGAGATTGAACAGTATTTTCATAATTATTCCACGGACTAGTCTGCATGACGTCAATGTGATTCATGCAAGGTCATTACAATAAATCTTAGTATCTGAATAGAAAGTGGGAAAAAGATACTGGGGGGGGAGGGGGGAGGGGAACTGTTATATGTCTGGTTTTGGTACAAAGTACAAACAGAATCATAAATAAATGTTCAGGTTCTCTGTTGAGAAGTTGGGTTGGAATAAGGTGGAAGGCACATTTAGAAAAGCCCACATTTTCGTAGGCCATTGTCATGTTGTTTGATACAGATTATCTGTAAAGCTACAATTTGATGATAACCAGCACAGCAGTAAGAGTGTGTAATCAATAATAAACAAAATATAGAGTGCTTGGTATAATTGAAACAGGCAAAAATTTATGACCTAAACTTTTATTAATGCCTCTGCCTCTTCTAAAGGTAAGGATTGCCACCTATTTCTAAATGCAGATATTTTGCAGAGTGTTTTCTTTTTGCCTGCTCCCCTCTAACACTTCTCATTGTATCTCTTATTCCTCTTGAATGACTATATTGCATTTTGTACAATAAATGGCATTTGAGCGTGTATTGGAAATGACCAGGATTGGTATTAGAAATTAAATAAAATATTACCTTTTTTTTTTCCTTTTTGTAAATTGCTCCAATGGTAGCAAATTAACAGTAAATTGATAGAGAAAGGTAAGCACAGATCCTTTAAATCATAGTGAAGTTTTTGGCATTCAAGCTAGAAGTGTCTCAATTTAACACATCATTGGTTTGTATTATTAGAAATTTCATTGGTTTGTGGAGCGTATGATGGTTATGCTCTAAAATTGAAAGTACATAGACTCAGGACTTCCACAGTAGGCTGAGCTCTCACGCGGTTGCTGATCAGTGTGCAGCAACTGCCATGGCTTGTTAATAAGCACAGGCAAACCACCATTAAAACCCTACTTGCCACTGTATAGAAAGATTTTTAACAGTACTTATTTTCTTGTTTATAGTTCCATATCAATCATGAAATGGGAACTGAGAGACCAGTAAATGTCATTTGCCACTTTTCGAGTGGCATGAATTTATCATCTTCATTGCATTTCATCACATTCATCTGTTTCCTTCCAAACGGGAGTAGGGGATTAGAGTGGAAATGTGTCTTGAATCATTAAAAGAAACTCTGCTTAAAATAGTAGGGTAAATTAAGCTAGCAAACTTGTTTCAGTTAATACTTAGTCAGTATGATCCAAACTCTTCTCGTACTGTTATGAGCCTTGTCCCCTGAAAATTATCCGAGAACCCCCCCATAATAGGAGAAATACTTGGTTAAATAGTAAAATATTTTTAGATGCTTGCTAAACTTTAAGAGGGTCTTTATTTGACAATTTTTATGGCTGCCTTCTCCACGGTATATTTGGTGGGCACTTAACAAGGGTTTATTGTGTCTATAAAGTCCTAGCATGATACTTATTCCTTGTCATAAGCAGGCTATGTTAAATGTGCCTTCTGTCACGATCATGAAGCTGGTGTTATTGAGATGGTGGTTTTCCCGTCTGTGGGGAGTGAGAATTTCTCCACTTTTGTGTGCTGCTAGGAGGTAATTGCTTGGGAGTTAAGAAACGGTCTTTGCCTTTTCCCTCGATGGGGTGGACTCGTCTGTTTGTCAGCCTTTTACTCTTAAGGCCTGATGTTCTTAACTGTTCCTTGCTGAATAAAAATTGCTGAAATGCTTGTGCTGACGTAGCAGAAGAAGCTGATGTGTCTGAAGCACAGGTGGTTTCACTGGCTCGTCCCAGTGGAGCTCCATTGGCAGGGCAAAGCAGCACGGGCTCTGCTGGGGACACGCCTGGTGACAGGGCAGCTTGGGTAGGTGATGCTTGGAATGCTCTGCGGTCCTGTAGCACGATGGGACATAGGCATGGCATGTCACCAGGCTGGGTAAGGACACTGTTGTGCCTTTATCAGGTAATTGCGGGTTTTAGTCACAGGATGGAAGAGTGTTTGCAAAACACTTGGGAAACCAGGTGGCAAAGGGGATGCCAGATTATTTCTTTCTCATATCTGAAAGCTCCCAAGAAGAGCATAGCTGGAGCAGTTAGCAAGTTGGACCTGCCCTGCAGGTTGCAAATTAGTCTCATTTAATCTATTCCATGTGCTAAAATACCTTCACAGCTGAGGATGCTCAAATCCAGCCCCAGTACAGCCAGGCAATTCATTAAGAGGTGCAAATCCTACCACTGTCATGCAGATATATTTTGGTCAAGGACACTGGGATTCAGGACATGGCTCCTTTAGCACAAAGAATATCTGCATCATCTACACTCCCATTGAGACATTGCTC
This sequence comes from Edolisoma coerulescens, assembly GCA_013397115.1. Lineage (NCBI taxonomy): Eukaryota > Metazoa > Chordata > Aves > Passeriformes > Campephagidae > Edolisoma > Edolisoma coerulescens. The sequence continues at coordinate 2,411,140 of VWZW01006553.1, forward strand.
TGCAAAGCCCTTTTTTTAATGGAGCCAAAACTGGGATCTGAATGAGTTGTGCTTAAAAGCAATTGTCTCTTTGTTTATAATTAATTAGTACTGGTTGAATACTACTGGTTGGATAATGTATTTAATGAATAATGCTGTTGTCCATCAAATAAATTATTCAATTAATCTTTCTTTTTTTGCATTAGCTAAACACTTCTATAGAAGTTTGCAAATATCCGTTGAATAATCTATTAGAATGATGCATTGCTTTTCAAATATACGATACAACAAATAATTTTATCTAGTATTCAGCCAAGTTTTCCCTTAATTAAAATTTGCATGTATATAACAACTATGCCTGAAGAATCACAAAGACTTTAGGTAGTAGCAGACATGAGGTGGAAAGAAGTGTATCTGTTATTTTAGGTGATTTATGATTTTTAGCTGCTGTATTGTATTCTAAGAGTATGTCAGAGATAGCAAGAGTTCTGAAGAATCTCTTTTTTCTTTTTTTTTTTTTGTTTAATAGAGTTACTTTTAGGCTAATCTCCAAATAAATGATATACATTTTACCAGTGAAGTGCAGCCACCCTTGCAAGAGAAGTGGTTGGCAGTCAGTTCATTGTACAAGGGAGGAGAGTGAAGAAACAGAGACTTGAGGAAAAGAGCCAATTCCACCACGGATAGATTCACATGGCAGATACTGACATGCAGAGAGCTCTCACTCTGATCAAACAGCTCAAGGAGCCCATCTCAGAAGGGCTGACTACTCCTGTGAGGGTCCATAACTGTGGGTGGCTGGGGACCCAACCTCCAGAACTAATATTTACACCAGTAACGTGCACAGGCACATCAGATGCCTGGACAATAACAAAAAAATTTGGTCAAAGCTCTAGTATGAGTAGGGTGATGGCTGACCAGTCCTTCCTTCAGACATCAACACCAAATCTTGTGGGCATGCACAGATACTGGGGCTGGGAGGCAAAAGGGAATGTGCCCAAACCCCCTGTCCAACCTGCATCCCCTGCCTCGTTTCTGCTGACATTCCGGTGCACCCTTGTCCCATTTTTGGAGGTGACAAGCTCTCCAAGTCTGGCTTTCAAAGGCCTTTAGGTGCCTCTGGATTTTCAAGCTTCAGGTTTGGCCACCCTGCCTCCATCTCTCTGGACTTGGCAGAAATCAGGAGCCCTCTCTGCCTCGGCAATTATGGAAATCCCTGCGGTGCCTCCCTGTGTTATTGAAGACACCTGACTACCCCTGAAATGTGGCCCTAGGAGGCATGGCCAGCTGTGGTGGTCAGCCTGCATGGTCCCGTGCTGAGGTGCTCTGGGAGGTGAGTGTCCTGTCCCTCAGGGAATGGGAGGCTTTAGCTGTGGAAGAGTGGAGCTCTGGTGCACAGGGTGGCCCACTGAGTATTTTACACTAAAATTCACTTAAATAAAGGATGAAAAGCCAGTTCTGTTTTGATTTACAAGAGGAAGGAAGTCCTTTACTCTTGCAGTTACATTTTTCTTTAGCTTCCAGTTAGTAAAATGGAAGAGTCATTTAGAGGTTCAGAGGATCTCCATGAAGTATGAAATAACCCAGTCACTGCTGCATTTGAGGACCTTGAAGACAGTCAAGGAACTAGGATTGAGGCCATTAAGGTCATCTGGTTTTGTCTCAGTAAAATCCAGTGGGTTTTGATGTTCAGCAACTTGGTAAAGGATGCTTTTTAAAGGAAAAAAAAGTCATTTATTCAGGAATTTAAGTCCTGGGCTTTATTGCTAACCCTTGGGAATGGTTTTACAGCAGCTAACCGTCTCTCTAGTGTTGAGTGTCTCTCAAAATGATGTAGGCTCTTGATCTAGCCAACTTGCCTGTATCTTTATATTAAAGTTGCACTTCTTATGATGGTGGATTTAATTTAATGCAAACAGAATTGTGTCTAGGTGACATGATCAGACTGTATTATGTGAACTCCTACATTATGACATTCCTCTCACACTAACTAAAAGCTTTGTTACAACGTATTAATATAGAAAGGGTTATTTGTTTTGCTAGTAATAAAGGCTGTATATTTGCTGTTTAGAAGTAGTAATAAGGTTGACTTTTACACAACCTTGGGGAGAAAGTTGCGTTATATATTTATTTTTGAAGAGTTAAAAATTAAAAATGCATCTTGTGTATGTTCAGCTGAGACGAGAGCGAAGGAGAGTACATACAAATTCCATCAAATACAATTAGCATAATCAGAGGCTGGATGAGAGCCACAAATGATTGCACAAGGGGAAAAGAAGTAGTTCCTGGGATCTTGGTACATTGCCTGAAGCTGAAAGGGACACAAAGCAGTAGGAACTATTTTTACCCAAGGGCAATTTTTTTGCTGATACTGCCCTTGGAAGCAGCTTTTATTTTATTATTTTTATAGATTCTTTTTCTGCCTTAAATTTGTATACTGAATTATCCATGAGGATAAATGTCAGAGTGGATTAAGATTGAATTAGGAACTAGATACTTCAAAACAAAAACTATCCCTCCTTCCTATATACTACCTTTAGTTTAATTTAGGGTGTTTTGTGGGGGGAAGACATTGGCTTTTTTCCCTGTAGATGCACCAGGCTGCAGCTACATAGACTGTATTCTCCTTTGAATCTTTTTACATTCAGTTTTTCCGCACAGATAATTTAACTTCCAATATCCCATCTTCTTTGGTTTAGGTCATCATTCTCTTCATAGAGTTCCTGAATTTCTTTCTTCTGCTTGTAATATAGCTGGATGATGTTCTTTGTCATTTTTTTTTCCCTTTTTCCCTCTGGTTCTGCTGCAGTGCACACGGGGGCATAGTCAGAGAGTTTACAATGGCTCCTGCCATCCGGAGAGTGATGAGTAATTTAGACCACTTGTTATCCAGCGCTGCCAGACTCGAGCCGACGGAGAGAAGTAGGCATGACACCAAAATTAGGTACCTGCATTACACTGTTTAGCTGCCGCCCCTAGATTTTACCAAGTTAGTTATAATAACCCTGTTGATGCTAGTGGGTAAAAGCTCAGTGTTAAAAAAATCCCCCCATGTTATACACAGAAGGTTTGCCTATCTGCAAGGCAATCTTTTCCTTCCCTGCTTCTTTTTATCCCGAACTGGTGCTTTTTTTTCTGTCACGTTGTGTTTCATCTCTTGTTTTCTCATCATCTGCTCACCTCCCTTCCGCTCCCTCTGACACATGCAAATGCTCCAGAATACATTCATGCACTCGTACTTTATTAGTCTTTTCTCATATGCATACTTTTATGGTTTTTATTTTTTGCTGGGCTTGTTTTGTTTAGCATTCTTTTTACATTTTAATGCAAAATATGCTTAAGGGTGTCTATTTAGAACTGCAGTTGTTTAAACACTCCAAATGGTCCCCTTGGGAAGGCAGAGGAGTGCAGGGAATGCAGACGAAGGCGACTGATGATGACTTGTATGTAGCACATCTTCCTTTGCCCACAAAACCATGTTTACAGCACTGATCTGGCCAGTTTCTGGCTCAGAGCAGCTTCCAACAGTTGCTTAGTCTTTAAAATATTTTTTAAAAACGTTAAACCCCAGTGTTTTCTCTCACTTCATGTGTTCAGAGATCTTCTCCAGGAAAAATTCCAATGGGCTGGAGTCGGTCAGTTGAGCACTATCAAGATGTTTCTGAGAAGCAGGATTGCAAACACATACAGCTGGAAATAGACCTCTCTTCCCATCGGGGAAACATCTATTTTCTGAATATAGGAAAGATTCTGGGAGGTTTTTAAAGTGTTTTAGATACACCATTCTTTCCCTCTGGTACTCTTCCAGTTCAGATAATGCTACTGATGTCCCTGGGCTTAGAGCTCGAGGTAAGATGCTGTGCTGGGTGTGTGACAGCTTTTCCAGACATGGAAATGTCACAAGTTTAAAACCTCCCATTTTATGCCCTGTGCAGCTGTAAACAGGAATTTTATTCCACTGAGAAGGACAGATTTCTAGTTTGCCGGTGGAGTTAGCTCTCCTGGCTAGTTCTGAAAGGGCTTGAACTCCCTCAAGCTTGATACTGAAAAGCTGTAGACAGTCACATTTTATAGCTATTTTACTTTTATTGGTGAAATTTAAAAAAAAAAAAAAAAAAAAGAAAACAAACCTGAGACCTACCTAGTTCAACCTTTGGTAAATAATTTCAATGTACAAATTTACTCATCAAAGAGAAGGAAATTAAAATGTGTCTCTAGATGACTAGTTCCAGAGGCAAATAAATCATTTTTAAATAACAGCAACAATAGTATCTTACACTTTTCACCTCTTTAAGAATCACAAAGCTTTTTAGGCAGCAACTGCTGTATAAAATGCGACCAGGGAAAGCTGTTTCCACGTGTCCAGCTTGGTGCTGAATGTGGCCGTGATGCAGTGAAACAATGTGGGACTGGATGAGAGGGCTCCCACATCTCCTCAAAGCGAGCGGGGAATGTTAGGCAGGCAGAAATGTAATTACTGGAGTTGAAATTGGGCCAAGACAATGGGACTGACAACACATTCTTGGGAAATGAGCTCTTTGATCGTAAATATCTGTGAAGCAAGCTTGCCAACCATATTGATTTTGGCAGTGGATTATCACTGACAGCCAGGATCTGCTGCCCTCCTGCTTAAAGCAGTGCCCTAATAGGTTTTTAGAAAAGCAGCCAGGGCAGTACGTAGAGAACAACTCCCAGGATATGTTCACCCCATCACAGAGTCCCTGAGTGTGTTGGGTTGGCCCCTGGAGAAGTCCTGTACCAGTGTTCAGTGCCAGGGCAGCAGGTCCCACACGTTTGGGAGGTGCTGGCCCCACACAGACCAGGTACAGGTGTGCTGTGGAATGTCCAACCCACTGGCTTCGGCAGCTCTCTGCTGGTGCCCATCCTTATGCTGAGGCTGATCTGGCTCTGCTCCCTTTCCATCATGAGCTTTGACCAAAATGAAACGTGAGCAACACCTGACCTGCGTGACAGATTTTTCCTTCAAACTCTGCCTTTGGGAGATAGTTGCTGGCTTTACCAAACATAAGACCCGGGTTTCAGCAGCCAACACATTAGGTAGTGATACTTACAAGCTGCTGGTACTTTTTGTTCTTAAATGAAATTGAGTATACCTATGAGGAGGCTGTTTGTTAAAATAATGAGATAAAACTTGCGAAAGTGCAAAATAATACCTGCACATCATCCAAATGATCCTTGTCATTGTGTGTGAAATGCGTAGAGATTGTGCCCTGATCCTCAACTGACAATTCCAAGTCCTACTGTAATACAAATAATAACTAGATATTTAGGATAGATTAGAATTTACTTTTGGATCCATTAGCATTTCTGTTAAATCTGACAAATGATTTAGAAAATCTATATGAATTCAAAGAGCCTGCTCATCATATTTTGTGACAGCTGGGTGAATACTTGACATCTTTGTGCTCTTAAAAGAACATATGCAAAGACTCAATTTAATTTGTAGGGTTGAGGGAATATATTTGCCTAATTTTGAGCCCTCTAGCACATGATGGATTTGAAAGTTCAGTTCTAACAGCAGTATAATTGGGTTCTCATTTCACTTAGGAGAGAGCATGATAGAAAGGGTGAAGAGAGAGATAGAGACATGGGGAAAATAAAGTAGGAAAATGAAACTGAGAATACTCATGAAAAAAATCGCAATGAGATTGAAAAAAGAATATAGCAAGGCAGAGCATGAGAAAAAGCCTGTACATACAAATAAGTTACTATTTAAGGGGGCAGAAGAGACAAAATAATAAGACAAAATAATATATTCTTTATCATAGTGCCAAATGTCTTTTGGCTGAGAAGAGCTGAGGCTTTAAAATTTACTCACTGTCATAGCTGAAAACAAAGATAAAACATTAAGTCTTTAAGTTGTGGGGAGAGAGAGATGGATGCTTCTCTAAATACCTTCTCAAGCTCAGTAATCAAAGCAGCTCATCAAATGTTCAGTCTTGCAAGGACAGTCCTTCAGCATCAATAGCTGGTGCAAACTGAGCTGCAAGGAAAGGCCACATGGCCATGGCCATGCAAACCAGATCCCATGGGTGAACATCAACCTTGCTGACCAGCAGTGGTCGTCTCATGTCTCCAGTTGTTTCATTTGGGACAAAGACCATCTCATGCTCCAGAGGTCAGCTACCACTCACCACAACATTTAGCATGGTCTGTTCCCTGCATGCAAGGAAAGTCCTGGGGCAATCACAAGAGCCTGAGTCCTCTTGGGTGACAGGATGGCCGTGATGTCTGCTGGCAGTTACTAACAGAGCATACCTAGAGATGGAAGTGACGCTGTACCAAGTGATAGTGGAGGAGTCTTCCCATACAGCTCCTGAATGCTTCTGTAAGAGACCAAGATTTGGATTTATTGATTTGGCTCTGATGTGCTTACACATGCTTTGGCTTTTGTTCAGGTCACAGCAGCTCCTTTTCTTACTGTTTTTGAAAGCTGGGTAAACCCTCTGCTTTAGCCCCCAGTGTGCACAGTGGGATCAGTGGCAGTGTAGGTTTCTTCTCTCCCTGTGCTGCTGGGTACTGCTGCTATGTGAGTGGCACACACAGTCCAGTGTCCTTCCTCATCCCATGTAGCATGTGGGGGCCAGGATTCACAAGCAGCACAGCGTGCCCGCATTCTAAAGGAGCTTTATTAACAGTCCTTAGGGAATACCTCTCCACATCCTTCATTTATCTTTTAAATGAATCTCTTAGCACAAAAAGAGGGCAGGAATTGAGTTTGGTTTCAATCTAACTCAGCATTTATGTTTTCTGAATTACTTCCAAACGAGTTGTCTCCTGATGTCCCCAGCCTTTCTTTTGCCTTGCATGGGACACAAAGTGCCTTTGCCGCTGGTCACTGATGGGTCCAGTTGAACCAGCATGAGCCCAAGGCATTTGATGGTAAATCTCTGTTCAGTGCTGTAGGACCTTGTCAGTTGCTCGAGGTTTAGCTTAGTACATAGCAAACAGAAGTACTTCTCCTGTGATACCTGTATTTACTTTCATTTTTAGGTAAGAATTACATTTTCAGCTGTATCACTGGTAGCTTTCATTAACGCTCCTTGTTGAACAGTAGCTTTTTCATCTTTGTGCTTTACTAGCATTGTAGAATTAAATGGGTTTTTCTGTCTTTTTGATTGTATCCTGATATTCTGTCACCTTTTGATCTCTGTGTAGTGCACATAGACTGTAAACTCCTTGAGGTACAGACTGCGGGAAGGAGGATGTATGGGGGTGTATTTTTTCTTTAGAGGGTGCCTACTATGGCAGAGCCCCACATACTGTGGTACTGTGAAATAATAGTAATGGCTGTATTATTATTATTATTAATAATAATAATAATTTTTTCTTCCACATTACCTTTGTAATACCTAGAAAACTCAATTTTGTTTAAAGCATATTGAGAACTCTGGGAAGAGAGGGAAATGGCAACCTACAGACACAGCGAATGGCCCGAAGTACTGATACCTTTCTGACTTTATACAGCAACTTCTCCTTAATCCGATCACTGGTTAATTTAATCCTGTTTCCTTTGATTGGATCCCCTGGAACCAAATAATTTGTATTGTGTTTTTGTCTGGTATTTCTGATCATTGTCTTTGTTAATTTGATCAGGATTGATTGAACCAGTCATTGAAAAAAAATCATATAATTAATCAAATGCAGCATTAGAAGAGCAGGCCCTCAGCAAGTCTGTTAGCTTTTACCTCTCGTTTTTCTTCCCCAGTACATGAAGCTTGGACTTCTTTTAGAAAAAGAAGATGAACATTTCATAGCATCCACAGCTCAGTAGTAGAAGGGGAAAGAGATACTTATACATCTATACACGTATGCTTATTTAATTGATAGAATAGAATAGAATAGAATAGAATAGAATAGAATAGAATAGAATAGAATAGAATAGAAGTAGTTCAGTGGGAAGGGACCTACAGTTATCATTCAGTCCAACTTTATATCTCCTCTCAGAGCATCTTAATGTCACAAACTCTGTTACCCTTTCTGAGATAGGCATGTTTGGTGGAAGATCTTGCTTAATAGCTCAACTTTCTTGCTAACTCCATGATTTTAAGAAACTCAACATGTGATCTATGTTTGAATTTAGCGCAGAATCATCAATAAGCATAAAAAACAAGATATGGCTCTGTGCTTTGTTCTAATAATATCTGGATAAGCTGGTATAATCAGTGCTTGTCTGAAGCTAACAGTCACTCCAAAAACTGCCATGGGTGGAAAGGAAATTTTGGATTCACAACAAAGATTATTTTGATCTCTACCTGTTGTGACAAAAGCATCCCTTTTTGGTTTTTTTCAGAGTAGGTGTGTGGTCCCATTTTGCTTCTTCTCTCATGCTGATCAATACTTGTGACCAGAGTTGGCCATTTTGATCTGCACTGTTAGATATTTATAGATTTGTGTTATAACTGGAGCTTTATTACAACAAACCAAGGCTCAGTTTGTCTTCTGGAGGCAGTGGTTGCACAAGAACAGCTAGAACTCTCCTTGCCTCTTCTGAAAGGCACAGCAAGTTCAGCAGGGGACACACTTCCTCTTAAGGGGTATTACCTGCAATGACCCAGGCTGACCTCCCTGGCAGTTCACCCTGGGGGGATACACGGGCACTGTCTGCCCTGCACCCATCCTAGAAGGAATAGCAGCTTCTGATGGACCATGACCTGCAACAGCGGAGGAGGAGAATTAGGAAGATCAGATAATGACTTGCTGTTGTAGGTGAAGTATCCCTACCAAAGGTCATTTAATTTTAGCTTGTCCTTCCCTTCATGGCTTACAGAAGCAACCTGTGTTATTTAGTGCTCAACAATAACCCCTCTCTCTCTCCCTGTCACCTTGAAGTTTCTTGAGTGGGAGATTATTTTTAGAGGTGGTTTTACTTTGTGTTAACTTCCCGGGAGCAAGGAGAGTGTGAGGTTTTATGTTTTTGTAACATGAATTTTCTTTAAAAGATACATAACAAGGGATTTGCAAAAACAGAAAAGTCTTTGGCAAAACTCCTCATCCTTGCTGGATTTCCTCTTCTTAGTTAGTCCAGTGGTTCAAACTGGATGCCTAGAAGAATTTAATCTTAAAAGAACAAAAAGTAAAGGAATATAAATCAATGAAGGGAATATAAGTAGAACTTAATCTTGATGGTACCCATTTATCCTTGGATAATGAAGGATAAACAGTCGTTTAGCATCACAAGTTGCCATGAACAGAGTAATACTGAAGGATCATCTGATTCACACCCAAAATGAGAATGAGGTGTCTGGAAAAAATGTGTGGCAATGTAGCACAATTCTGGCAGGCGTACTAACACTAGCCCGAGCTATACCATTATCAGTTTTGCTTTAAATCATGTGGCTGTGGACAGCAAAGTATGTCTAATAGCTATTTGGTAGATTTATATCTTGGGATGCAATGTGTTTGCCATAAATCTTTTGGAAGGATGTTGGTTGAGGCACCTGAGGCAGTCATGCTAGTCCACGAATCCATTCTGCTGAAAGAAAACGGGAGAACTGGGCAGCTTCCTACTGGTAGCATGGAGCTGTGGAAACAAAACGAGCAGGAATGCTTTGATGTAAAACCTACAGAGCAGAAAAATTGGAGAAAACAGTGACTGTGTTTAGCAAAACCATATATTAGCACTCTATTGTAAATGAAATTAAATGACTGCCTCACTGCCTGATCCTGCACAGAATTTCTTGTGTTATTAAAGCTCTGAATCTGAATGGAAACAGGGTTGTGTCTGGAGACCTCCTTCCCAAAAAGGATCTGCCAGTCACGTCTGGTCAGAACAGCTTGGGGAGTGTTTACCTTCTTTTAGGAACCAACTGGGAGATTGATGGGTTCGAGCTGGTTTTGCACAAACTTGTTTGAGTCTTAAAAGGCATTTTCATCTGTCTGCACAGAGAAAATGGTTTTAATAGCAGAGGAAAAAAGTTTTAATAAGAATCATTGAGATACATGATTTTGGATTAAAAGGGAATGCAGTATATTATTGTAATATTTTTTACTGTGGAATACATTTGTGTTTCTCCTACACAACCAAAAATTTTAACAAGACCAGAGCAATTACAGGAATACCCAGATTTTAGATGTTATCTTGGGTGTAGAAAAAGGGATGGATAGTGTATAGTCTCTGAGAGAAATAGCACTCTAATGCTGTTTTTCCCATCTTCATTTTAGTGACTGCATAACATACCTTCATAAGATGCTCTTAATTGAACATTTCAATAGAATTTGAATAAAGTCTAATATATCTGGGATTCCTCCTCCACTCCTTAAAATATGATGTGAAATTTATTAGTCTTAATGTACATATCCCAGAGCTAATTGTTTTATCTTGTAAATCAGTTTCTCATCTTTTCTATGGCTTTTACTTTCAGATATAAAGAATAAATAAATTCTTGATTGAAAAGTCATTTTTGTTTTGCAGGAGAAAAAGGGGGAGGGGGTCAGCTTTATAAATGCAAAAGGATTTTTAGTTCTTTTTTAATTATTTACAAATGCTGAATTAAAGGACAGCAGAGTTTAAATTATGCATTAAATTAGCATGTTACTGATGGAAGGCATTCAGAGAAAGTTGAAATTTTTTAATTGCTGTGAGCCAAATTCAGCCACGATTTAATAGCTCAATTGATGTTGATGAACTTAAGGCAGTGATAAATCCGGACCTATAGGCTTATTTTTCTTTTTACTGTGAAAGGTAAGCATGCTGTTTCCACAGTACTGACTGTCCTTTTGTTTGAGAGTTGACTGAGTATACTTTGATCCTTTTTTTAGAAAAAGAATTCTCTGTTCTCCCTTAAAGAAAGCTTCCTGAGACCTGGATCAGATTATGGAAACTAAAGTGAGCACACAAAAGTGCTTGTTAGAAAGTGAAATTTATGTGCAAACTTAATGTGCCCTTGATGATAGCCTTATTGATCAAGCCAAGTTAATAAATCAGTAATATCACACAGCACTGTTCAACACTCACAGGCTTATATTGGTTTTCTTTTTTTTCCCCTTTCTTTTTATGTGCCTGCTGTGTAGGCAGAGAACATGCACTTTCCTGCCACGGAGTGTGTACTACAATTGAAACACTGAGTTCAGAGGGCTTGAATGTAAAATGTCGGCATCCAATACAACAAAAAGGAACTTTTATAGCAGTAACTTAATACTGGGATTGGAGCCTTTTACTTCCTAAGTATTCCTCTCTTTCTAATGCTTCAGCCCCGATCCAGAATGAAATTTGGGGTCCTGTTTGGATAATTAAAAGAATTCCATGGGAAATTTGGCATGAAAATGCCATATGGAATGACTTCTGAACCTAGCAATGGCCAGCATTTGCATTCTAGATAGATGTTTCGTTTTCAAGAAGTCTGCCTTTAGGTTGTTCTTCAGTAGCTTTGCCAGTACACAAGGGCAACATTCTTTGTGCACCCTTGGGATTCTGGTCTGACAAGCACTTACTCCATTATTGCCCATATTTCTTTAAGCCCTCTGACAAAAAGCACTTATGATGAACTGGATTTATCTGCCTGTGCCGTGGGATGCCTGCAGGATCTCTGAGAGCCCTCTCGCGTTGCGCAGTGCATGTTCTCTGTACCTGCCGCGTTGTTCCCGATGCCGCGTGTTTTCTCCTCCGTCGTGAGATGGTTTTGCATTCGTAGCTTTACTGTGATTTGGGGTTGATCTGCATGCAGACCGTGTTAGCAGAGGAGGTTCTGCTCAGGCTAAAGTGGGGCTTCTGTGCTCGAACCCAGTGTCGTGCGCTGATGTCCCTGGTGTCCTGGAGCAGCAAGTGTCGCAGCCGGGACCTTGGTTCGATACCTCAGCTCCGTTCCCTGATGTTCTCGCTGAGAAACGAAGGCAGCTGGGTGAGTACCTGAGCCTCTGCTGGTGCAATTTGCCAAGACGGAGTACAAAATAGCATTTATGAAGCACTTCTTGTCATTCCATGGTCCTGCATTCATTCCTAGCTAATGACTGGAGCACTGGTGTGAGAACTGTGGTTGTGCTGGGCAGTCAACCACCAGAAAGAAATAGATACCACCTGTAGTCAATTCACAACCTTTTTCTATCCCATCTTTCTCTCTCCTTTTCCATAATCTCATTCCTTCTCTTTCCTTCACAAACCTGCACCTAATGTGGATGGTGAGCCTTAGAAGGGGTTAATGAGACAGAAGCAGTTGACCCTTTCCCAGTTTGGAGTTATCTTCCATTGCATTGTCAAAGCTTGGGAATTTGGGCTGTCTTATTTACAAGAGTAGCCAAGGCTCAGTCCAGGAAAGTTGGGGTTGATTTTGGTGGTGGAAAGCAGCTGGACATGCTCATACATGTGCCTTCTTATCAGCTCACAGACTGGGTGGTGAGAAGCTCTGCTGTGCATGGAGCCAGGATCAGCGCTGGGTAAAGGTACTGATGCCGTGCTGGTCTGGGACTCCTGTGAATGGGTGGAACGCACCTTACTCAAGAGAGAAGCAGCAGTATGTTTCACTGAGTTAGTTCAGTAAGTTCAGTGAAATTTAACAAAGTTTAACAGTGGTTTACAAAGGTTAAGTAAGTTTGATGGCGAGGTTCACCTTACTAATTACTGCATGAAGGAAGCACACAGATGCAAACTGAGTTAGAATCAAGTTAGAATGTTTTGCACAGAGACCGGAGATGCAAAATGGTAAGGAAGACTCTCCCAGTGAGTCATGAGGTACAGAGTGGTCGAAGTTAGGTGCAGCCAGGTCAAATTTGAGTCTCAGACTTAAACAAAGGTCTATATCTAATGAAAGAAATGCAAAGAGTGAGGAAGAGCCTCCTGTCGAGTCACAAGGTCCAGAGTGGACCCGCTTGCTTACTGAACTCCTTATGGAGCCTTGCTGCAGTTAGGTCCAATCTTAGTCTCAGACTTGGACAAGGGGTTATATCTAATGGAATTATCTATAATAAGTTTATAATAATTAATATTGAGCAGCTACATGAATTAGTAATATTTCATTAGTATTAATTTAGTTTCCTGACAGATCTGCCGTTGGTTAAAGGTCTCTCTGTCTCAAGGAGCCTCCTTGAGAGGTGTCCCAGCTCAAGGAAAGATCACCGTCATGCAACCAGGCTGCCTGGCTGGAAGAGCTCAAAAAGGCTCACTTAGGCTGTCGTATTTATGGAATAAAGTGGTTGGCTTATGGTCAAATTGCATGCGATGGAAAAGGTATGCATGAGTCTCCTTGTACCCACAAATTTCTTTGCCCCTTGATTAATGAGTCTTGCAAAAGCCACGAGCTCTTCATGTGTTAATCGCATGATCAGTGTTTCAAGCTCATGTGCATCGATGCTCACTTGTGTCACTGTTTCCTTCATGGTTTTTCAGAGAACAGGTTGAAACTAGAGAAGTTCTTGGCCTGGATACGGATCAGACCTTTACTTCCTTTGCAGCCTGTATCAAACTACTGCAGTTTGGTTAAGGGGTGGAGTGCATCCATCACAGGGATTTGGGCCCACTGCACTTGTGGGGTTCTCCAAGCCTGTGTCATTAACCTCGAGGTGGGGAGTGTTCTTAAATCCTCTGCAAAGCAAGAACGGGTGCAGACTTTACCCCACTGCTAAGCCGTGTGTCTCTGCAGGCTGTGCCATACTGCTCCGGAGCCCACACTGACTGGTGTCTCCTTGCTGGATGGTGTTTGAGGAGTTTAAGTATTGAAGTATTCTCTCTACTCAAGAGGGAACTAAGACCTCTTTTGTCTTTCATGCAGGGTAGTAACATTTTTCCTATAAGTTAACTGTATTACTCTCTTTCTTGCGGCTCCCACATTAGTTTTGGGAAGAGAAAAACAGTGCTGTGTCATTGTAGAATTGCCTGGTGATGAGAACTGTAAGGTAGATGAGTTCTTCTCTCCACCCATGAGCAAGTTCGTGAATGAAGTTTTACTGCAGGGCGGTTCTTTCTGTTCCTCTTGCACACTGGCTTGTCAATATCTCTTAGGTTTTTAATACGTTGCAGTACATCCGTCTCTTAAAACAGCAGTTTAATTTCTGTGGCCCAGCCACACAGCCAATGCTATGGAGATATTGCTATCATCACTGCGTCTTTAAAAGCTCTGCTTCCATCCTTAAGAGCTTCTTTGGCCATGGACTAAACTCAGAAATATATTTGGGTCCTGTCCAGCACCATATAGGAATTTACTCCAGATGAAGATTTATCCCTGTATGGTTCAGATTTTACATGCATGCCTCATGCACACAAATAATACCTGTTTCATGCAATATTTAACAGTATGAACTACAAATTAGACCATAAACTCTTGGAGGAAAACAAAAACTTTTTAGAGCATCAGATACATTCAGACTTTAAACCCGACCAGGGCCACGAGTCATTGCCAGTTAGAGGCATAGAGAACAGTTTTAAAAGGAATTCCCTCATTAAACTGAAGTTGCTTTTACCATGACAGGCCATAAAACCTGAATCTGTGGGATGGATGCATCTGTGCATGCATGCATCCTAACCTTTTTATTTTCAGTGGGGAGAGAAAATAGACTGGGTTGCATATTGGATACATTATCTTGGTATTAAGTTGCCATTCCCAATCTCTTTTGGAAAATTGTAACAGAGATTCTCTACTTCTCATCCATCACTTTAAATGAAGGCCTTAGTAAAACAATTTTGATTGCTGGGAACCACAAATAGTATCCCTCTTTCCAGATTAGTTCTTTTTTGCTCATGAAACTGTTAGAACAGGTCTTAGCATTCTGAGCCATAGCAGGGTGTATGTCAGTGATTCCACAAGCTCTGGGGAAGTTGCTCAAATGTGTTTATAAAGACCTCCCAGGAAGTGCTTGGTGGTGTTGAGCCTAGGGAAGATTGTACTGGAATTTTTGTTGTTGGATTTTTGTGGTTGTTGTGTTGGGGTTTTTAAGTCCACTAACGTACTCTTTGATGCTGTTAGTAGTACAATAGGTTTTATGTTTCCATTGATGTAAAGAAGGTCTTACTAAAAGTTTAGGTCTTATTTCAGTAAAGATTTGTAAAGCTTAGGACTTGAAGTCAGACCTAGTTGTAGCTATGCCTCCTCAACACCTAATAGTAGCCATGTAAACTGATGCTGTATAGACCAAATCACTAATTCCCAATCTTTAGCACCAGCTGATGGCTGTGAACTCATGAACTTTCTTGTGG
This sequence comes from Edolisoma coerulescens, assembly GCA_013397115.1. NCBI lineage: Eukaryota > Metazoa > Chordata > Aves > Passeriformes > Campephagidae > Edolisoma > Edolisoma coerulescens. The sequence continues at coordinate 2,426,264 of VWZW01006553.1, forward strand.
ATATTCTGAAAAGTCCCATGAATCTGAAAGTTTTAATGTTTTAATATAATAAGGCTCAGTGGACCAGCTGAACAACAATTATTGTTGTCTATGGGCCATGGTTTATGGCTGCTTGAGCTACAAAAAATTGACAGTCTGGCAACTTGTCTGTGGTAGTCTCATGTAATTCCAGAATTGTTTCTCTCTTCTGCCTGTACATCTGTATTGCGGTTAATTTCCTTAAAACTGGGAGACTGCTCTCTGCTGGAGTTCAAAGTAGCAGGTGGTGAATGCAGGCTTCAGCTGAAGATTTTATTGGTTCTTAATGGTGGCTTCAAACTAAAGAGGTAAAAAATCCTCAGATTTGGTTTTGGGGTACTCTATCCATGACAAAGAGCACAAATTGAACATTTTACGGGTGCTAGAAAGATGCTGATGATTCCTTAAGTAGTCTTTGTAGTCTGCCAGGAATTTCAGGCAATTAACTAGGCAGTGTTGCTGTTGACCAGCCAGGCTTCAACAGACCTTTTAGAAACCTTTTGGTCTTTTCATGTAAATAGACTTTTGGCAGTATTTTGAGACGTGTACCCAGCAGATTTTGTAATGCATTTCCTTTTTTCATGTGTTCCATGTTTAATTCAAACAAGCATCTGACATGAAAGCTAAAGATAAAAGTGTAACATAGTACAATTAGTTTCTGTGAAGTCTGTGGATCACTAATGGAACACAGCTCTTCCCCCTGCACAACTAGCATAATACAGGCCATTTTTTGGTCATTTGTGTTGTACATTAAAAGCATCAAATAGAGCACTGTCGTGGGCCTGAGCAAATGGACAGAAAGTTCCTTTGTTTCATAACGCTTGAAATAATTTCACTTTCCAGAGATGCAAATGGGTAATTGCTGCAATCAGATCAGAGACATGTAACACTTGCAATGTAACCCTTCATGTATTAAGAAAAATAAAGCATAAATTAGATCAGAGACCAGAAGTATGTATACGTTTTAAAATGAAGTTCAGTAAGCTGTTTCTCTGTTTCCACCACCAGTACTGTCTGGTTTCATGGACGTGTGTCATGATTTCATACCAGCTGATCTCTAGCACTTTCTGATCAAACAAACACAAGTTCAGGAGTACAGTTTGAAAGCAACCTACTAGATTTGTGCATTTAAATCCACTGAGCCTCTAAGAAGCAGGGTTTGTGAGCATGTTTAGTGAAAAATCTGGCATTTAGTGAAAGTGAAGGAGAGATGTTTATTGATAGCAAACCTGATAACCTCCTTCCTCTTTTTTAATGCTCAAAGTATGGAATTTAGATCTAGATTTGGCTGCAGACTCTACCACTTTCACATGTGTCTGATCTGGTGCTCTAGGTTTTTTGGAAAACAAGTTCCAAAATAGGCGACTGGATTTTTACAGGATTTAGGAGAGCTGTATCACATATGCCCTTCTTTACCCATTCTGGACAAAACATACGGGTTCTTCTAAAATTGTAGCATGTGTGTGTGGTTCTGTATTATTTAAGGTAGAGGAGTATTTCTTTTTCTTACTTTAGATCAACACCATTTTAAAGGAGCTTGGGGATGTAACAAAGTTAAACAAGATGCTGCCTGTCTTGACAGTGCCACACAATAACGAGAAGTGTGTATTTCAAACCCACTGGTAAGACCCAGTCCATACAACAAAGAAATGCAACACACAGATGCCACTTGTGGAACACACAGGGCATGATTTGAGTCATGAATTCTCTTTTCAGTTCCTAAAAATGCCCATTTCTCTATATTGCATTTATGGTTTTTTAAAGCTTTACTTTAGAATAAATATTGGTGTTTCTGGGGGAAGTATTTAAGCTGATATATAGACAGAGAATGCTAGTGGTTCTTTTATTTATTTATTTATTTTTCTACTGCAGAGTTCTTTGGCTGCTGTTAAACAGTTTAGCTAGATCCAAAGGGATTCTGCTAACATGAACTGGTAAACCACCAGCAGTGTTATATCCTCCTATGTCAAAGACCTTGTACAATATAAAAGCTAAAGGTATTCAGATTAATCATTTTCTCAGGACAATTTATAAATAGAAAGCATTTCAAAACTGAGACTTATTTCTTCCCCTCCTGCTCTTTCTTCGCCATGAATAGAGCAGAGCTCTTAACGCTCTTGACTGTCTGCATGTCCTCTCTTTATGTCTTTTCTGACTCATTTTTATTTCAATTGCAAAAGTTATAGAGGTAGTTGAAATGGTCGGGACAGAAGTAAATGTGAATCTAAAACCAGATGATCACTGTCCTTGGTGCAAATAGAATAGAAAAAAAAATCTGGAGAAATTACATTAAAAAAGCCCAAAAACACAACCCCCAAACTATGGAAAAGAATAAATTGATGAGTTTTAAAACATAACCATCATAGGAAAAAAGATATTAAGAATCACATTTCCCTGTGAACATCTGCATTTAACAAAGTATACCATTTCTAGTGGGGGAAATATTCCCATTTTGGCTTCTGGGAGCAAAGAGAGCAGCACAGCAAAACCCATGTCCTCTGTCAAGGTCTGCACACACAACTCCTGACTCCAAGAGCCCACCGAGGATAAAGCTCAGGTAGAAAAGGGGGTGGGTGTCAGGAGATTTCAGAGGCCCCTCAGTGAAGGAGGGAACACTGGAGAAGGGCACCTTTGGAGAATATTGCTGGTGGGGAAGAACAGAAGGCAGGAGGAAGCAGGCTCCTCCGGTGGATTTAAAGACAGGAGGAATGACTGATTGGCTTGGGGAAGGTGTGCATGTATTTGCAGAGGGCATAAATGGGTCTGCTAATGACTTCCTTTCATGGGGTGATTGAGGTACTCGTGATGGGTGAACAGGCTGCTGGTGTTGACTGAGATTTCATTGGTACAGTGTGACCCAGGGCATTTATGGAGCTGCTGTACCCCCATCTCTGAGCTAAATTACTTCCCAGATGTGAGGCAAACAAGCAATCGCTCAGACTGGTCTCCTGTTCTTTATGGCTTCACTCTTCAATACTCATTCAGCAACAGGCAGCTGGTTCCGTTTGCTTGGTTTAGAGGTTCTGACACCAGTAAAAACAAAGCAAAACAAAAAACTTTTAATCTTCCAGCAATGAAATACATAGCAGACTTAAATAAATGAGACCTGTTGGAGCACCCTTGTTTTCTACAAGCCTTTTTCTCAGCAAAGGCATGATTGTTTGGGAGCGTCCCCTAAAATTGCAGCAGGGGTCTGGTGTAGCATTTAAATCCATGTGATAGTTTCTTCATCAAGAGATCTCTTTCAGATCATGTCTGCTTTGATGATTATTCAGCCCCTACTTTACAGTTATTTTAACCGCTCTGAAGACCTGCCAACATACCCACTTTAGCAGCCAGTGATGTTATGCTGCCTTTTTTTATTGGCATTCAATTTTAAAGGTTGACAGATAGTAAATACGAAGACTTCTCTTTACTGTTCTACAGTAATTTGTCCTACAGTTGTAAATAAGTCTCTCTTGTTCTGCCTCCTGCTGAATAAAACTCACTATTTTTGGAAGAGGTTGAGCAAACAGAAGATTGTCCCATTTTATGTAGCTGCCACTGAGTGAATATTACCATATCTGGGTTGTTGTTTGTTGGGTTTTTTTTTATTTTCATGGCAAATGATGTGGCTTATTTCTGAAAATACCAGTTTGTTGGGGATTTTATTTAATTTTTTTTTTTTAAGGTGGTTCTATTAAATTTCCAGAAGCATTTTTTTCAAATATATCGTATTTCCATATGGACATGTCATGCAAGCCTGGAGGACAGTCACAGAAGCAGAGAACTGTTAGGGTTGGAAGGGACCTTTGGAGAATATGTAGTCCAACCCCCAGATGATATTTAAAGATCTTAGGATATCCTCTCGGACTGTAACAAACAAGCAAGCTACTAGTTACAAGGAACTGTTATTAATCCCAGTAGTCAAAACATTTTTATTCTGTATTTTTCTTTCTCTCTGGTAGACACCTTGCATTTCCAAGACTGAAAATCAGCCTCAAGGACTTGCAACAAGCGTCAGGTGGGGACAGACACCCATCAATCAGTCCACGCCCTGGGACACTGATGAGCCTCCATCTAAACAGATGAGGGAGAATGAAAACCCAGGTATGTCTCTAATCTTATTTGTAATTCTACCAGGGAAAATCGTTCAAAGCAAATTCAATGCACTATCTCCACTTACCTCTGTAAATTAGACTTCATTGTGAGCCCTTTCTTTATTCTTTAGCAGGGGTTTTCCCTCATTGTAAAGACCCCTCAAGTTTCTTCTATGCCAGGGCTGATATGAATGTATTAAGATGCTGCAAGTTCATTAGAGCTGAGGTTTTTTTCTCCTTCTCTGCCTTCCCTAGAGGAAAAGGCACTCTGTAATACTTTAAGACTTCTTTTATGTCCAGAACTACCTGAAATGATTTCCAGCTTCCAGACACATATCATACATTGTGCTACTATGCCAGACACCTAATTACAATGTCTTTGTAGTGGCTGGAGCACCATTATTATACACACAGAGTGTTTGTCAGGGAGCCGTGAAAGCGCAGCGGGGAAAGAGGTTAATTTTCTTGGAAGCGTGTGCTTAAGCTGCATAAAGTGCAAAATACATAAAACCGCAAACATGCCGCGTGTCACCTGACGAGTATTTTAACAATTGCACTCACATCGCGGCAGCAATTTTATGCACTTACTGCTTGGGAATGTCTCCAGATCCCGAACTGCTTTAGGTATTGTGCAGCGGGGCGTGTCGGCGCCATCCGTGGGTGCGGGAGGGGAAGGATGAGGGTGTTGATGTCTGTTCTCCCCCATGCCGAGCCCACCGCCATTGCCGGCCTTCCTTCGTGCCGCAGGTGCAGCGCCCTGGGTCACCACGGTGGCAGCGGGCAGCCAGCCTGCCCTCATCACGCACTCCTACGGGATGACGCAGCCGCCCACCTTCAGCCCGGCCGCCAACGTCCAGGCCCCTGTCATCGGCGTCACACCCTCCCTCCCGCCACACGTCACCCCCCAGCTCCCGCTGATGCCAGGCCACTACCAGCTCCAGCCGCAGCCCTCCCAGCCCCTCAGCAACATGGTGGTCAACCTCCAGAGCCAGCCCTTGTACACCAACAGCCAGCCCCTCAGCATGTCCTCCATGAGCGGCGTGGGCCCAGTGGCCCACCCGGGCCCCGGGGCGGTGGGCAATGGCCACCTGGCCTGTCCCATGCTGCCGCCNCTGCGGACGATCGGCGTGGGGAAGTACGAGTTCACGGACCCCTGGCACCCCAAAGGTAAGGCGGGCCAGCTCGGCCCCGTGGGGCGCGCAGCAGGGGCGGGCGGTGGCTGACCCTCGGCGTCCCTGCTGCTCTCTCTGGGCCCGCCAGCCCAGCCCTGGCAGCTGCCTACACGCTTTTCTAAAATGCAGAGCTTTTGTGAGTTACTGATGACAAAAAACAGCGTGCCAACAGGAGGTAGGACAAGCTCTGGGTAAAAAGTAGTGAAAAGCAGCTTTCAGGCCCGTCAGATAAGCTGGTGTTCCCAAGGGTAAAGCAGCCATCATCCCATGCCTCTCCCTGTGAAATATACCCCATGTTTCCCTCTCACCACTGTTCTCCTGGCTGCAGTTATGCATCCAGCACAACAATGACCACCTTCTTCAGCCCTTGTCTTCTCCCTGCTCTGGTAGGAGCCCAAGCCAAACACAAGTCAAGCCGACTGCAGCTGAATGACCCAACACATTCAGCGTTAAGGGAAAAACTCTTCATTACCGGCTTCACTGGGCTCAAATGCTGCAAAACACCCTGAAAAGTCATGAGCATTCTGAGAGGTTGACATTTTCCAAGGAGTACTTTGTAGGCGAGCCCCTCCACTGGGTCACAGTGGAGTGTTATTTCTGAGTGTCTTACCCCAGACACTTCAAAACTACCTATGCTCTGTGTGCTGAGTTTCTAATTGCGTTTGCAGAGTTTTCCCTTCCTTCCTTATAAAACACAACTGGGCCACATGTACAGGTAAAACAAAATGGAGCTTACGAAGATATTAATGCAGACCTATCAGCAAAATCAATTAAATTGATTTTCTAAAAAACCAGCACCTTCATTAAGTCTGTGATATTTTATGTATGCATTTGTATTCAGACACAATCCACGTGTAAATTATTTATTTGCCACAAGCTATTAAGTTCTGTTGTGTAGCTCTGTATTAAAGACAAGGAATCTCTATTAAAAATGATTAGTCCAATAACTCTTCCTGCTCTTTACATAAATTGTACTTTGGTATGTGTAAACCCTTACCAAAGTTCCCTTGAAAAGGACCTCAGATACAATCTCAGCAGTACTTTTCTAAAACTAAATATTCATATTGCTTTCAAGTTTTCAGCTCCAAACCCCAAATACAATGGGGGCTCTTGCTGGATGGTGAGCTTCTGAATTGTTCTTTGAGCTCTCTCTAGATGGGCTTTAAGTGATACTGGCCCAGTCAGGTAGCCAAAAATTAACCAACAATTAATAGGAGTATTGTTAATTCTTTCACTTTAAAAAAAAAAAAGAAAAAAAAGCCCAAAGTCCACGCAAACAATTTGTCAGGTCACGTTTATAAGTTACGAACCATTGATTTTTGTAGAAGGAGAAAGGGGAGAGATTTATACTCTAATCCTGGTAGACTTGAGTTCTGCTGGATGTCTCTTTCCTCCATAGGAGCTATTTGTCTTTTAAGAGGCATCATCTCCACTTTCCGTAGCCACCTGTCCCAATTCTCTGTGCTGGGTACTCGGATGCATGATCAAATTAACGCAATTTAAAGGATTACTTGGTGTCACTGGAGACATGTGCAAATATACAATACAAGGGAAAACACATAAGCTTAAACCACTTTCACGGCAGTAATTTGATCACATATCTGAGGCCTAGTGACACTAACCTAGTGAGACAAATGAGCACGTCAGTGACTGCACACTTGAGGTTAGGAATACTCCTAAATGCCTCGCATACTTAAGGCCAGCAGCATCAGCTGTTATTTACTCTTCCTCCATCAATTAACCTTCATCAGATCTCTGGCTAGCAGATGAAGTAAACTTCAAATCAAAGCCTAAGTAAAAAGATCGTAAAATATTTAATCAGTCTTCAATATTTGATTTACAAATTCTTAGTTAGCCCTCTTGCTTAACTTGCTGTAAACCCCAGTCTAGCCTAATAGTCCGAGCACCCCAGAGACCAGTCAGCCCAGGAGATGTTCATTAAGGTGCAGAGTAGAGTTCCTCACTGGAGGATGCCAGGCATGCCAGCCTTAGCTCTGCTCCTGTATTCGGAAACCCCTGTACCTAGGAGAAGCATCATAAGGAGAATATTAAAACAAGCAGTATTTCTAATCTATGGCAACTGCTGACACATTAGCCATGCTGTACCTTATAAACTGCAGGCTAGACAACTGTTTTTCCAGGGATTAGGGAGCTTTCTGTGACCATAAGCTATTGAGTTATTCTTACAGTGGTTAAAAGCAAACAAACAGAACAGAATGAAGCATGCATATACAAATGTCTCATAAGCAGGACCTATTTTATAGGGATAAAGTAATCCCTTCCTCTGTTTCCAATCTAAAAAGCCCTTACATCTAAAGCCATAATTCTTCATGACACACCTGAAGTCAGAGAAGGTATATGTTGGATTTGCTTGTTTTGAATGAGAGAGAAACAATCAGGAAAAGGGAGACAGCTGGGTGCTGAACCAGACCTCAAAATCTCACTAGAATAAGATTCTTGATATAAACTCCATGAGTTTCAATGTGGCTTGATTTTCTAATTATTTTATGTTTTAATTTCTGCCCTCAGGGATTTCAGTCTTGAAAGCCTGACTGGTTTCACAGACTTACATGATCGATACCTTTCTCTCCAGTAATGAATGGAAACTAGGAGACAGTGCTAAGCTGTTCAAATATACAAGTTCAGACTAGTTCCCTACAAGTTTCATTTAAATATTCTCTCTCTTTCTTGGGGAACCTTGGCCAGTATTATAATAAGGGCCACTGCTAATGGCCTTGAGATCTATCTCATTATCCTGTGGAAGTCTGAATTATTATTTCACTTGACAATCCAGTCTTGTCCAGGTTTGAATAATTACCCAACTATCCTTTAAGTGAAAGAGCAGTTCTTGCTGGTTAATATTATAGGGTTTCTTACATTTTTAGATTTTCTTAGGGAGCTGATTTGAAACATGATGTTTTGTTTCCCATAATTATCTTACCTTGCCATGTACATGTTTGGGCCATTTTATACTGTGTTCATGCAGAACTAGGTTTCTTACTCAGCTGTTTCTAAATACACATAAACAAGTTGCCGAAAGTTAAAGGCACTGCAGGTGTGCTGTCTCATTTGCAATAGGTCAAGAGATCTCACTTACATGACTGAAAGAGTCATTTCCATGGCTCTGCAAAAAATGCATTTTGATAACGAGAACCATGATATAAAACAGATATGTCATTCTCCAGTGTTCCACATAATTTCTACCTAATTCCATTGAAACTATTTGTAAGAAAAATTGTGCACAGATTAGAGAATCTTCTTGGTCAGGATGGGTTATATTCTTTAAATACGAGTTAACTTTAGCTACATGATCCATTTACTTACTGAATTTGTAAAGTTGTTACGTTACAAGAGACATAAATAAAGTTTCAAAGTTATTATTGCTTTTAGCAGTGTATGAAGAACTGTAGAGATGCCTTGTGAAATGCATGGAGTCTTTTACCATACACAATCAACAGGAGTTTTGGGAGGCATCTGGTTTGGCCTGTAGTTTCCCTTAGGATAGGATATATGCCAAATACCCCTAGCTGACTTCAAAAGCCATGATACCTTAACACAGACATGTAGTTGAATATTTTAGAGCAGAACCAGCCCTTATTTTCTATCCATGTCCTTAATCTTGCTCTATGAGCTAAAGTGCCGGAACAATTAATAAAGCAGAATATTCAGAAACATAAAGATGTTCATTGTGAATGTATTCAGTGAAGATCCACTGAAGTTCTCATAGCCAAATTTTTACATGGCTTCTTCAGAAAATACAGAGTTGCAAAGAATTTTCAAACATTTTCAGGATCTTCAGGCTACATGATGTGGCCAGCACAAATTGTCACTTGTACAATGTGCCTGCAGGGAAGAGAGAAGATCATCCCTTCAGTATCTGACACAAGGTACCAGTGCCCCCTGCCATGGCACGGTGACAGAGACCAATGTCTATGTGCCTGCCAATCCAGCTGAGCCCAAACAGAGAGGAATTTATCAGTCTGAAGAGATTGGTTTCCTTGCAGAAACTGAGTAACTGAGATTTGGTCCTTGACTGTTTCCTAGGGTGGTATGCTTCCTTATAGTCAAGACTTGTTGTAAATCCAAAACCGAACCCTTGGTGGATAGCTCTGACAAATGTAGAACATAAACATTCCAGCTTGGATTCTGAGATCTGTTATACATTTGGAAATATCCTCTCTTCATAAACTTGATATACTTTGAGGCATAGTTGCTAACACAAAAAATGAGGAAAATACTGTACTTTATTGCAGTACTTACTCCTGCAGTGTAAAATTAACCATGGACATCATGGGGTTTAATTTGTGGATGTTCATGGATAATACTGATGTTCATTTCCATAGTATTTTTGTTCTATAATTCTTTGGTTTGCAGTCCTTAACTAGTGGGAAAAGAAAGCAGATGCTAATTAGTGTTCAGAGTGTAATGACTGTAGAAACATAACAATATCAGAAATAAAATCTGAATGTTAATCCTTGTAGCGATAATTTCTTAACACTTCATTTTCAAGCATCAGCAAATAGCATGAACTAAACAATAACAAAACTACAAACGAATACTGTTGCATCATCACTTATTGATTGCACCTTTCACACTTGACTTTATTGCATTGGAATTCTCATTAGGCCTCAGACAATATTTACTTTCCTTAATCATGAATAGTAACACGGCAGAGTACAACATTTTGTCAATAACTATCAACTTTTTCTTCAGAAAAGGCTGAATTTTCAAAGGGATTTCAGCTTGACCTGCATTTCTGTGAGTGTATCTAGTTCTAGACATGAATGCTGGGGGGTGGGGAGTGTTTAAATTCTTCGTGTAACCTAACATTTGGTATTCTAGTAACATTAGTTAAAGGATATTGTGTTAAAGGATATTATGAAGGCTCTAGAAAGCTTCTTTTCCATTCTCTACCTTGCACCTGTGTAACCATAGGAAAATCTCCCTTTTGTCTAGATAAGTAGAGAGATAAACAAATTATAAAAATTATAGATATAAAATTATACATAAAATTGTATAGTGTGTCTGTGTACATGTATATACATACATATGGATATGTATGCAAATAGTTGTAGGGAAGGAAATCTACAATAGAAATAACTGCATTCTCTCCTGTTTTTGTAGGAGAGTTAAGTTAGAATGGAAGTGTAAGCGTTGTGCATGCCTCTTACTGTGTTTTCCTTAGGACAGTGGTGATTTCCTGGGATGGCCTAAATGGTGCCAAGGTACAGACGAGTAATGGTCATTCATAAGCTCAACTTGGTAATGATGCATAAGACTTCACAGAATCACAGAATGGTTGAGGCTGGAAGGGACCTCTGGAGGTTGTCTGGTCCAGCCCCCTTGCCAAGCAGGGCAATCTAGAGCTGTTTGCCCAGGACTATGTCCAGATGACTTCTGAATATCTGCAAGGATGGAGACTGCACAAATTCCCTGAGCAAGTGTCACTCACCCCCACAACAGAAACATGTTTCCTCATGTTCAGAGGCAGCTTTCTGTGTTTCAGTTTGTGCCCAGTGCCTCTGGTTCTGACACTAAGCACCATGGAAAAAAGCCGTGCACCATGCCTTCATGTACAATTTATATACATTCATATAATTTCAATTTATATACACTGATGAGATCCCACTGAGCCTCCTTCTCTTTTCCGGACTGAACAACCCCAGCTGTCTCAACCTCTCCTCCTGGAAGAGGTTCATCATCTTCATGGTCCTTTGCTGGACTTTCCAGTCTCTCTTGAATTGAGGAGCCCAGAACTGGACATGACACTTGAAGTGAGGCCTCAAGTGCTAAGTAGATGGACAGGGTCACCTCCTGTGATCTCATGGCAATACTTGGCCTAATGCAGCCTAGAATAGCACTGGCCTTCTTAGCTGCAAGAGCACACTGCTGGCTCATGTTTTAGCCTGCTCATGCACAGCAATGAACTTCGAGCAAACAAGTCCTCTAAAATCAGATTTTTATCAAGATTAGTTACTTTCTTCTTTCATTAATACAATCCTAACAGGATTGTGAAGTTGATGAGGGTATCTAAGCCATCACTTGAGTGAGAATGAAATACATTTAACCTTTCTGTGGTCCAGGCAGGGTATTTTCCATAATTTCTGTCCTTTTAATGTCACTGTTGGTCAGGTCATGACAGACAGTGACTTACTGCACTGAAGAGTCAAAGAGGCCTTGTAATAGTCCTAGAACATCGCATTGCTAAACATAAAGCATAAAAAAGGTGATTGAATTCTCTTTCAATTGACATCTCTCAAGATATCAGTGACTTGAGATTTCCACGTTTCAACTGGAGGAGGATCTTTTCAGCACCGCCAATATTTTACGTGTGTTATTGTAAAAAAAATTGGGGCATTGCTGAAGTGAGTCAAAACTCCCTGAAACTGCTTTTGAAAGTCATCTGGTCCGTGCTGCTATTTTTTATACCTCTGTTTTTTAAATAAATGTCAGATTTGCAACTGTAGTTCATCTGTTGAAAATAGAGCTGAAGAACTTTGATTCTACTGTTGTATGATATTATGTCATCATTTGCAGATCCACCTAGTTAATTAGACAGTGATACATTTGAAGTTGTCTTGAATTCCTTCCCACTCTGTAGTCTTAAGATATGGTTTGCTTAGAATTTGGTTTCTTAACAAATACAGTTTTGGCCATGACAGTGGCCATCAAATGCATTCAACATAAGTCTGAGAGGCGGCACAGTTCTGTTGAATTACTATTTTCTCTCCCGTCCACACAACACTCTATTCACAAAGTGCAAAATTTCTCAGGGGTTGGATGATGACCAAAATCTAGGCTCTCTTTTGGCACAGAATACGTAAGTTGCAACTCTTTATAAATACAGATCAAATTTGCAGGCAGGCTGCCTGTCCATCCATATATCCATCCATCCATCCATCCATCCATCCATCCATCCATCCATCCATCCATCCATCCATCCAAATACTGTTCCAACAATCCCTTGCAGGTAGCTGGAACTGTATTTGATTGTTCTAAAAGTTATTAATTGTCCAAAACACTTGCAGAGTTGCCATTCTCCTTTCAGAACTCATGTTTAATATCTGGTTTTGCTGACCTCATCTTCCCTTGGTCCTCTGTCCTGTGTCACTCTTGATACATATTTGGGTGCAACCCTTGTCTGCATCCATCCCTTCTGGTGCAATGGGAAACATACCAAACATGTTCCACTCTGTCCTCCTATGCCTGGAGCCACTTTAAGGCTCCTTTCCTGAGCATTCAGTTTGCTCCACAAGTTTGGCTTTTCCCAAAATTTCCTACTAAGATTTTTTCTTCTTCACAGCAGCATAATTCCACTTCTTTTGATACCATGACTTAAAACATGGACAGTCAAAGTTATAGCTACTACAGTGTCAGCAGAGACTGGGGACTTCACGCTCAGTGCAAACCGAACAAGCTGGGTCCATCCAGAGCCAGACTGTGCATTTATGTATATACCTAAATGTTCCCAGAATGGGCTGTTCTGTGACCTCTGGAGATCTCCAGACAAGCAGATTTATTAAATTGCAAATGGGTTTTGGTTTCTTTACAAGAAAGTGGAAATGCTTTTTTTATTTTTTTTCTGATCGGCAGTCCTCTATGGAGCAGTGTCTAAATTCTGAATGAAGAATAATTTCTGTCTCATTGCATTCAGAATGAGAATTATTCTGTCCCCTGTTAAATTAAAAAAATCCAAACGGATTTGCGAAATGCAAACATTTCCAAATAGTGACTTTTCTTACCCTGCTGTGCCTTGGGATTGCTGGTGATAAGCTCCACTGTCCCACAGTGAGGCGGGCTTTGAGCCATGGTCAATAATAACAATAATAATAATAATAATAACAATAATAATCTGGGATGACATAACCCCTCGAATCTTCAAAGTGCTTTTGAGGACATAAAACTTACGTCATTAAGTTCATTCTGCACAGGAGGATTGGTTAAGCTTCTTCCACTCAGTCTGGTTAGTGTTACATGTATATACAGGTTTCTAGTAGTACCAAGTGAGGATTAAAAGGTATTTGTGTATATTTCCACCTTAATATTTACAAATCACTGCATTAGGTTCCCAGGTGAGATATTCTGGAAAGTGTCATCAGGGGATAAAAATCATCATGAGGAAAGGGGTACATAAGCTTGCAGAAATGATTACTCATAGACAAAACTTCCACCGTCTATATGTGCAAATAAAAGTGGCATGGAGTTTTGTCAGATTAAATTCAGAAAATGACAACATTAGGTGTTTTATGTACTTACTATTGTGCTGGAAAAATCTGTCTGGGCTGCATAAAAATAAGGAGGTTGAAGAGAGATACTTGACCAGCACTATTAAAGTCAGAAATACTTGCCTAGAGAAGGTGCCAAGATGCTTAGTCAAGTTTGCACAATAAGACTGTGCAATACTTTCCAAGATACTACAATAGGTTGGAGGGTTTGCCTCAAGACTTTGTACATAATACTTTGCACAGTGATCATTGGCATTACACAAAATAAATAAAAAGACAAGAATGTAGGATTAAAGAGAACATTGTGGTTTTTATTCATGATTCCTCTGACGTTTCAGAGGGAGACAAAATGTGTTTTGCTCATCAATCTGCACATTGAAGTATTTGGGTGAAGATGAGGAAGATGGCACAAAAAAGACAAAATCGGCTAAAATGGAAATAGTCTTAAGAGCAATGTGGGCTGACACTCCTGTTCAGTCTGACTGATTTATAGAGTATCCAAATCCAGTATAGAACCCATCTCCTCTGTGTGACCTTTTCCTTGTGAAGGAAGAAGGAAATGTTCCTTGCATCCCCAAGCTGTGGATCTTTTAAAACAAGGATCATTTTGCACAAAACACTACCATCCTGTGGAAAACAGATGGAGGAGCAGTGGTAGTAGATTCCCATGGCATGTAACCTAGGAAATACAAGATTCTGCTCTTTGCCTTTTCCAGCAGGCTGTGTGAACTTTGTTACAGATGTGGATTTTCTAGATGTCTGAATTTGCTGCGTTAAGATGTTTTTCTGCTAGATACTCTCCTGTCATGGCCACACTGTGCCATTTTAAGAACAATCCTTTTCTTTGAGGGTTTTGTTTGTTCTTCTGTAGGATGGCTAGGGCTCTGATTTGGAAGCTATGTTGAACATCCAAATAGAGAAGCACTTTTTAGGACCATATCAGAAGAACTTTTGCTAAATGGATAGCAGGTACCTCCAGCAGGAATCATTCAAGTGGTTTCAGGTTTAGACAGATGCAGATATTTAACCATCAGTGTGTAAAGAACCATTGCACTCTGAAGAAATAAATGAATCTCTCTTTTATTTGTAGAAATGTATCAAGAACAGGGGCTCATATTCCTTCAGCTCCAGAATAACAAGTTCTTCATGTATTTTACTTGCTGGAACAGTACAAGCAAATTTGACATCTTGTCCAAGGATCAGCTGTTCAAGGACAGTCAAATCTGTGCACAAGCAGAAATTCAGTATATTCCAAGAAGAGCCTATCTGTGAAAACCCCACACCAATAAGAATTTCTTCTTTGAGAACTTAAATGAGTTCCACAACCCTTTGCTGGAAGTGCCCTTATGCTTTTGGATAAGCTATCATTACTTTATTATTTTATTTTTTTCTTTCTCTCAAAACTGCCATATAGGCAAACCTTGTGCAGTGAGTCTTGGCCTTATCAGTCAGGGCTGCCTTAATTCACTTCCAGGGAGATAAAGTGGTGCTGAGAACACCTCTTGGCTTTAAGGGTAAAACTCAATCAAGAATTTTGCTAAAGCCAGGAAATTATTTTATCATGTATTTTTGTCCAAATTTGTGGATGTTGAGGTGGTAGATTCAGTATTTCAGTAAGATTTGGGATTTCCTGAGACTTGTGTCTTCTTTTTGTGTTGTAAAGAAAGTAGAGAAGGGTTGTTTATATATTGAAGAGCTGTATAACTGTCTAGAAATAGTGTGTTAACATATTTAGAAGACAAATTCTAAATACCAAAATATGTTTTAATAAGAGAAGGGGCCTGTTTTAAAAATGTGAAGTCATTTTGCATGTATTGAGTTGGTAACATTATCTGATTTCTACCATTCAAATGCACTGAAAATGTTGGGGTTTTAATGTAACTTCTCACTGGGTTAGGAGGTAGCCAGCCCTGGAGTGGAGTGGGACCACATAGGTACCCCCCAAAAGAGGGGTACCCATATTTTCTCCAAGTGAAATAAGAGAGGTCGTTTTAAGGATATAATTTATAATTATCCAGACTGGATCTAGATTATAATTACATAGTCTAGACCTATACCAAGATGCTGAAATTAATATTTCATGTTTGGAGGGAAGAAAGATGAGATAGTGTTTGGTTGGGTTGGTAGCTGTCTTATCAGCCATGGACTGAGTACCAGGAAAGTTGAAGGAACCTCCCTTGAATCTTGAATTCATGTCCCAAAAACAGATGAAGAGACTTTTACTTAAGATCTTAAATGGAAAACAGAGCATGTAGAAAAAGACATTGTAATAAGGAAAAGACAATGATAGCGTCTTGGATTGTTATTACGTGGTTAGTAAATGAGAAAGATAAATCATTTCTATTCAAAACTGAAGCCTTGGTTTAAAGAGCCCTAATCAGCAATCAGGTCTGTTAAGTCCCTTACTTAAATTTAAAAAGTGAGCGTGTCATTCAATCATTCAAGCACAGGTAGCTAGGGCCATGTAGATCGTAGATGTGTTACTGCATCTGAGTGGTTGCTTGGTACTGGGAAAACAGAGCTCTCTAGGTCCTGGCTGTTTGGGGGAACTTGGCTATCCCAGAACATGTCAAAGGTCACCAGGGACCAGTGTGTCATCAGCTGCACTGGGCTCCTCTGGTTGCCCAGTTGAATCACTCTTGGTTCTTTACTGCGCCGATTAGGTTTCCACAGGTGTGAGAGGCACTTAGACACTTAACCAACTTGAATGCAATTGTATTTAAATATCTTATTATAACATCATCCCATTTTAAATTGCAGAAATAGGGTCAAGAGTCTCAGCGGATGGACAGCTCACCATGAACATAGCTCCTCTGTCAGAGGAGCTGGCAATATAACAAAGTACCATTTTTTATTTATTTTACTGTCATTTCATTAAGAGAGCATTTTGATAATGTTGATTATCACCTAAAATTAATACAGTATTTGCCTATTGGGTGGGGTAAGCAAACACATCTAGTCCCTTTTTACGATCAAGATGGCTTTCCTCTTCTGCCCATGGAGAGCTACTTCTGAATGTGATATATCCAGTCATTTACCAGGCATCATTTCATTAGCACCACTAAAGCAAATTTGGGCATATATTGTCAACAGTTTTGATTCAGGGTTTGTTAAACTTCTACTTACACTGTTATCTCACACAATTTCCAGTGCTGTCTTATACTGTTTAAAATATTAAAGGCCTGCTAAGAGGGTTAAGGCTGAGAGAGAGGCTTATATACCTCATTCAGGAGACATCACTTGCAGTAGCGCGGTGTCCCGCAGGGGGCTTAAGCTTTTCCTTCAGCAGTGACTCAGAAAAGGACGAGCGCCGTGTTCGCCGTTTCCACCAGCGCTTGGTCTTTTCTCAAAGGCTTCCTCACTAATTCCCAGCTCATCACGGTCCTCATCAGCCTGTGTAATGTGCTCATCGCGTGCTCCTTTTCAGCTTTTGATTTGGCCTGGCTGTCTGCTGGGGAAGGTTTCCTCTGGTAGAAGTCTCCAAGTGCATGAACAAGTGAGCTCTAAGTGTTACTAATAAAAAATCCTTTAATCCACTTCAACAATGATAAATTGGAACTGAGAACTCCTCTTACTTTACAGATACATTCAGTTCAGAATTTCACTTAAGTCAGGAAATCATTTTATGGGCAAGAGAAAAGTCCTAAACACCCTGATGTGGACGATGGAAATGAAAGGCCAAATGCTTAATTGCTCTTACTGTATCTGAAGCACCTACTGATGACTGAAGCTTCCACTGACATGGCTGGTTCATATAAAATTCACTAGTCTTTGCCATTATTTTTATTCTTAATTCACCCTGGAATTTCCCTTTTTATTTTCCCCACATTGTAGCTGGTGCATGATGAAAGAAAATAAGTGATCTGGGCCACAGAAGTTCAGATTGAGCAAAGATCTGTCTAAAATGTACTTTTCTGGATTTAGATGGATATGCTACCTTGTCTTGGTAGTAAGTACCTCACACCTGAAATCTGTACTGTTATCCACCAACTACCCTATGTTTATTTTTGCTTCTATGTTAAAGAATGTAGCATGATCAAATACAATGACAGACAAAGTCTCTTTATCCTTCTTCTTTCCCAAAAGCGTGGGATTTTGCACTAAGGACTCATCCACAATGGTTTGTGCCTCTTGTAATCCCTACGGATCTCTGTTTCAGTAGTGGCACTCGAATATTTCCCAAACACAGCTCACTGCAGTGTTACACCAGGCACAAAGCAGTGTCCAGGCAGCAGGAGGGCTCTTGCAGGGATGTTCACCCTGCCTGGCCTTACTGGGGGGCTCCTGACTGGGGCACCTCTGGTGCCTTGTCCATGCCATCATCTTGTGTGACCTGGTCAGGCTTCAGGAGGCAACTCACATCCCAGTACCTGGTTTCCAAGCATCCACACATTATCTGGCAGGAAATGTAGGCTCATTGTTTCATGTCTGATTTTGAAAATCTGGCCCCAGCAGCAGGTTTCTGTGCATCACTGTACTAACATCTGGCTTTTACTGGCTTGGCAGACTGTCTGTATCATTAAGTAGAACGAAACTATTCATTGATATGGACAGAGATGATCCTGCATCAATTTCCAAAAGGACGGCAGGGCTATTGGCAAATTAAATAGTTGAAGAAATTCTCTATCTCTCTTCCTTTTCATGATGTATCAGGGAATAAAATTGAGGGGAAAGCAGAAAACAAACTAATGTGAGTGTAATTCCCAAATTTCAATCTTCTGTATATTATGGGTCATTACCCGTTAATTTGCTAAATGGCAGTTTTCTATGAAAGAAAAGTTTTGTTTAGCTGTATAATGATGACAGATGATGTAATTAGTATCATCCCCGCACTGAGAATGATAAAAGCATTTCTTTTGTGTGTCACTGCTTTTAGACAGTATAATATCAAAAATGATAACAGTGTGAAAATTGGACCGGCCGCCTTCATATTGTGCACGTAGAATGCCTCAGTAATATGATACAAGTAATGACAGGTACTTTGCCATGTATTCATTTTCTCCACTCTCTAGCCTTTATATTACAGCAAAATTAAAGCACAGCACTAAGCAGACCAGACGTGCCGAAATGCAGACCCATCTGATGAGCCTGTAAACGGCCAGTGTCCCTTTACTATTGCTGGTTATGATGATTAACCAATTGCAAACAGGGGTTTTGAGAACACTGAATCATTTTTCAGTTAAAGAAGTTGGGGGGTATTTTAATTTCAGGCCACATTTGTTGCTTGAATTAGTTTTAATTATATTCTGTATAAGTACTTGCCCCATATCCTGGTCTTGATAGTGGTAGATATTCTCATTTAAATATAAATAAATGCCAAACTTATTTAACATGGAAAAGTGGCTGCTGTGACTGTGTAGTAACAATTTTCTCTTTGTTGCCATGGTTTGGATTTTTATATAAGCTTTGCAAATATAATAAACCTAATGGAGCTCTTCATCCAAGGAAATGGGTATATTCAAGAAAATAAATTACATTTTGCAAGCTAATGAGCTCTACTAATTGTGTTTATCCTTGTGAATTAATACAATTTAAGCAAATCTATCCCCCAAAATCAAGCATTTGATTGCATTTTAGCTGCGTGGAAATCAGAACATCCGGATCAAATCTGAGTTTACTGGATATCCAAGGGGTAGGGGGGAAGGTTAATTTTCATTGACTCGTGCAGCTGGTGCTAGCTGCTAGTAAAGCAGGAAAAGTTGTATTTTGAAAGTTCTGACCTCTGTTTGGTTGTTTTATCCAACTACTTCCCACATAGGCAGAATTCTCAACCAAGAGTTGTGTGTAATAAATCCCATGTAATACAGCAGCAGGCATGTACAAGTCATGGTAATTAGCCCACATGCCCACAGGACAGGATAAAGGAAGGCAGCAAAAGGGAATAACAGTTGTACTTTCTAAGAGACAGCTTGTCTTCATCCACTTCCCTCTCTCCCTCCCTTTTCTCACACTTCCCTTTGCCAACATTGGATTCCTCTTTTTTTTTTTCCTTCCTGTAAACAGGTTTTCATTTCAGAGAGGCATTTTGGGAGATGTAGGGCAGATTAGAAAACTCTCTGTATATTCTGGCAGATTTTAGGTTATTCTCCCAGTTGGCTTCTTGGAAGGATGTCAGAGAGTAGAGAAAATGGTCGGTTTGAACTCTTGAAACTCTGCAAATAGCCCCAAAAATTCTCAAGCAAACTGTGTTGGTCAGCAGGAACAGGCAAGCAGGTGCTGGCCAGAAGGTTTGTGCTTGAGGAGGGTGACAGCAGCTGTCAGCAATGGTCCTTATGGAGGCAGTTTAGCTCGCCACGTGCTGGGTTGCTGCCATTTTTAACACCATGAGTGAATGCATGCCTGAGATGAAGTCTGAGCCTGGCTGACTGTACTTCCTTGGTCCTGACTGCTTTTTTATCCTGCCAGATCATTTTCAGCACTGATGCAGGAGTCCCAGCAGTTAACAGCCGTCACAGATTCCTCAGATAGAGCTGGTGTGAGATCAGAGCTCTCCTGTTTCTCGGCAGCAGGCCCCTCTTCATTTAAAACCAGGATTGGGAAGCACAGCCAGCCTTCCTTTCTCAGCTTCTGAAAAAATAGCATCTTAAAGATGGATAGCAGACACAAAACGGGCTCAGAAGTGAAAGTGTTGGTTTGTTTATTGCAGCTTAAGTAAGAGCCAGGCTGATCTTTCCCTTACTGTGCACTGAAAAAAGGACACTTCTTCCATCTCTGGTGTTTGAGTACTGAGAAGGGCTGTTAGGACCTGTCTTCTCAAGTTTCGGATTAATTGCATTTGTGTAGTGAGAAGAGCACAGCTCCTCAGCATCCATGCAATTGTGCTGTTACAAAAGGTACTTGTGGATGAGTGACACGCTTCACTCATAAGAGTGAAGCAGCAATATGTTTGTTGATATAAAACAGTGATTTTAGAAAGTTTGATAGTAAACGTAGCAATGTTTTAACAAAATCTGGTGGCAAGCTACACTTGATTATTTACTGTAGAGAGGACGGGGTGAGACAAAATTGTCAGGGAGACCCTGTCATTCAGTCATGAGGATCAGAAAGGACCCCCGTGCATTCTAAACTCCTTTTCAGAGAGCAGTTTAGGTGCTGCGGGACCCAGCCTTAGTCCCAGCCTTGGTCCCAACAGTTAATGTCTTAAAGAATTATCTGTGTGCAATCAATCCTTTACATCATGTAGCTAAGATTTCAAAGTTTAGCATGCTATTAATCACTTACCAAGAACCTCTTGTGGCAAGAAATCTTTCAATTTTGAGGAGTAACCTTGAGAGATGTCCCTACTCAAGGGGAGATCCTGGTGTGCAGCCTGCTGCCAGGCAGGGGAGCTCAGCAGGCCTTGGGCTTTCCACTATTTATGGAGCAAGATAATTGACTCATAGTCATATTTGCATACCAACCACACATGTTAACTTCTCCCTAATTTTCCTTGAGTCAGACCTGGTTCAGCACTGTGGTTAGGTGGGTGCACTGCTCAGATTAGCCCTTGGCTGTTGCGTTGTTATCTGTGTCCACTTTGAGCTGGATACAGCCACCATGACCAGACACATCCATGATGACCCCATTAGTGGTTTTCACTTGGAGAGAATTATGGGAAATAAAGGTCAGGCTGCGGAAAGGGAGGAAGCACACTGTCATAGGACTAAAGAAGAAGAATTGAGATTGATAGTATGACCACAGTGGAATAATAACTTGGGGGTAAAAAAATACCTAGTAAAAGAAATATTTATATAAGTAAGTCTTGATGCACAGAGCTGTTCTGGATTCCACAGATTCCATGCTCCTCAAGGAGGCATTGACGCAGGCCATAGTAACTTCAGGGATGCATGCAGATAGATACATAAGTATAGGGTCCCAAAGTACACATTAATGAAACCATTATCTTGTCAATGATACAGAGTGCAGAGCTATCTTTAGCAGAAGTTACTATGATTTTTCATAAGAGAACATGGAATTTAGTGACATTTTTATTATTTGACATCACATCACCGTTGAAAAGTAAAGAGGAAGCCAGAAGAAAGATAAAGTACAAAAAGCTTTACATGAAAAACATTGTTCACCTCTGATGGAAACTATAAGCAGCTAGGAGAAAAGAATCTGGAGTTTTCTCAGTTCTTGGTGTTGAAAGATTTTGATAGGAGCAGTTTAAAAGTTACCTGTTGCAGCAAAACTGCACCTCAGAAATGAGTATGACTATGATGACATGATAGCTTTGGGCTGCTGACTTACTGCACAGACCCCTGCATACCAGCGAGAGTTAAAATCAAAGTGGAACCTCTGTTTTGAACTTCCTTTTTCTGCAGCATTTGAGTCAGATCTTCAGCGTTTCATGTCTCGCCGCGTGGGGTTGTAGAGGTCGTTTCTCGGGCCCCATTGACCCCATGCAGATTTATTGTGGAATTGTTTCGGTGAAAACAGAGCTTTGAAGCATCATGCAGGTTGCCTGGTGACTCCCACGAAGTGCTGACCACCCCAAGTCTGAGGGAAGAGATACCTGCACAGAGCGGAGCTCTATTATGGGTTATAAAGCTGGGACAGGTTTGAATGATAGAAGGAGTTCTGGCAGGCTGTTAGCTCTCACCATCTGGGAAAATGGGAATGTTTATTAATAAGAACCTTTGACATGAAATGCATGATATGTGCCCTCTGTGCTAGGCCCATGATTAATAATATTAATTATGGGGAGTTCATTATAGTCTCATGGGCATGTGATATGTAATTCAGCCAGCGTTTCATTGTAAATTTGCATTAATGTCCACTTTAAGTACAGTAGCTATCTATAGCAATGCAGAAGGAGCTGCACTCAGTATGTACAATAACCTAACCTCCTTATTGAATGATGGTAGACTTTTACTTCAAAGAATTATAGACCTATTAGCATTTCTCCTACGCTAAATCTTTGCTGTGTTTGGCAGTGTAATATCTGTTGCAACCTACCTCCTAGTGCTATTAAAACTTTCCTTGGTGGTGGTAGAAGAGTCCAGCTCCTTGCTGTTTTGAAAAAGGAACCAGATAATTTTGAAATCCGGGTGGAAGTAGTCTTGATTGCAGTTTCATTAGCAATTAAAAGAGCATGTAACCTAATGGTTTTTCCACCCTGGTCCAGAGAAATTATGCACAGTGGGCAGCTCTTCAGTTGGTGTAAACCATCAGCAATGTAATGAAAGCAATGAACCTTCACTGATTTGCGCTGAGAATCTTGCCTGCTCCAAATTGTTCAAACATATGCTTTCCTACGGCTATGCTTTATTGTTAACTTGTTTAATAAAGAAAAAATAGTTCATCTTACTTTGAATCCCTTTTCCCTAGTTTGGAATCCCTTGTGAAACTGCCACTATCTGGCCTCAGTTTCTTCTGAGCCACATGTGCTGATTCACTTACCTTCATACAAATGACCCTTATATACAAACACAGTTTCTTCCATTTCTTACGTAGCATCTCAAAAACCAGCAGATACTCGAAGCCACTGTCTTCCTGTAGTGGATCCTGGGAATGGCTGGGAGGACCATAGCTGTAGTGGCCCCAAGTATGTATGCTTTTAAGCAGCTGGGGAAGCAGCTGGTGGCAGTGTGGGAAGCATCATGCAGATGCCAGAAATAGGCTGAAGGACAGAGTCTTCATTAAAACACTGTATACATGTTAAAATACACAGGTGTATAAATAGGGATCCAGTCAAACCAGGAAGAACAGGAGAGAAGGTGTTCCTCTTTTGGAGGAAGCTGCAAAGTTGATGAGTTGTTATTTATTTATTTGGATTGCAGTTGCTTTTAGAAATGCAAGGCTAGAAGGGGCCTCCTGGGTTGTTGTGTCCCATCTCCTGCAGTCATGGGTAACCTTGTGTGAAACGTCTCTTAGGAGAGTCCAAGGATCACTTGCCTTATTTCCAGTGCATACCAGGGGCCACAGAATCCTTCCTCTCCGAAATCTGTCACCTATAGTGAAGAGGGAAACGCACAGCTGTACTGTGCCAAAGGAAGACAGGGAAAAAACTCAAGATCATCGCCAGCAGCTTAGATCCTCAGAGTTTTCTGTTTAGGAACTTGTTCAGTTTTGTTGAGTTACCCACCCAAACCGGAGAATTGTAAATCAAAGTGGCTCTGCAAGTGCCTGTCCTAGAGAACTGGGTAGCAGGCTGCAGCCATTTGGCACTGAAGGATGCAAGTCCAGATCCAGCACCTGTTGGGCACTAAACACTTTTCTTAGAATCCACGCAGCTGACCAGCTCCTGGGGAAAAAGCAGCAGCTGCTGGGCAGCAGTGGTTAAATATAGGAAATGAAGAATGCCACATCCAACTGGAAAGGGAAAGAGCGAGACACGAATCTAGCAGCACTGAAAATTCTTGTTGATGGGGAGGGCCCTGCAGTGATCAGGAATTGGAGGCATTTACACCCTCTGTTTTCTCTCTTGTCTGTGACTGCGCCTACATT
Organism: Edolisoma coerulescens; assembly: GCA_013397115.1. Lineage (NCBI taxonomy): Eukaryota > Metazoa > Chordata > Aves > Passeriformes > Campephagidae > Edolisoma > Edolisoma coerulescens. The sequence continues at coordinate 2,450,186 of VWZW01006553.1, forward strand.
CGCACACTCCATCAGCATCAGATAATGCCTAACATAGTTTGGCAGTGACTGTATTAATGAGTGTCATTTCTGAAATGTTTTGGAGGAGCATGTGAGGGCCCTGTCTCTCGCTGCAAGTCACATATAGTTGCTGAGATATGTTGTCCTTAATTTGACTTGATTCTTTGTACTGCTTTTAATAGTAAAAATGCTGTGAAAAGCTTAAATATGAAGCTATACAGATTTAGCACAGATGGAGTTTGAAAAGGACATTCAACCTTCTCTAATCTTCAACTAAGATCAGCAAGTAAAGCAAAAGGAAGGACAACCTGAAAGATAATATTTTTCATTGTGATACTCTGCAGTACTTTAATTTCACCAAGGCATTTATATGGTCCCTTATTGAGGAGTCTGAGTGTTCCTTTTGCTTTAGTTGAAGGACTGTTAAAAAGAAGCAGAAAAGCAAGCCTCTTTGCTTAGCCAACCTTCAAGGTGGTGCCAGATATCCTTGCAGAGAAAGACAACAGTGTGAAGTCGAGGAGGCTCAGCTGCAGATTGGAAGATTATCCCTGTTCTTCAGATGAACAAAGTAAAAGAAGGTAAGAAGAACAGGGAGGAACACTCCTGTTTTGCTTTATTCGCCTGCTGCATGTGTACACAAGAGAGAGGCTCAGGGCGCACAAGTATCCACAGCCCCTGGCCCTGGTGTCCCTCTCCATTCCAGGAGGACATCTGGCCAGCACTCACTCCTCTCCTCCCACCCTTTCTCCTTCACACTGGGCCGCAGCAGCTCAAGCTGGCTGAGCCTGTCGTGGTGATGATATCATGCAGCTAAATTAATTCCAAAGCTGGTCATGCTTGGAATTAGTTAGACAGGAGACAAAAATGGAAGCTGAGAAAGAGGGAAAAATGGACTAGGTGTGAAACACCATGCAAAGAGAGGGAGTACTGGGTGTGGTCCTAAAGGTGCCTTAGGGTTCGGTTTAACACAGAGGGTCTGAGGGGACAGGAGCTCCACGAGCCTGCTCGGATCCCTTGTCTCCATACAGGGTTTCACTAACTGCCTCTTTGCCATTCAACCATCCAGAGCTCAAGAGAAGTGTTCCTTTCCATTTCAAGGACAACACTTAGATGGACATAAAGATTCCTCGTCTTAATATACAGCAACCATCTCACTTTACCTCATTCCCTGGCTTGACCTTGCTGCGGAGCATAACCCAGGCCCAGGAATGAGCAGTGCTGAGCAAGCATCATGTTCTTCGTTCACAACCTCAGCATCTGCTGCAAGCTTGGGCCAAGAAATCACAAATGTTGGGAGGAAAAGACCACCTCCTGCTGCATGTCCTGACAGCAGTTCCCACAGTGGGTATCTGATCCTTGACTGAACCTCAAGGCACTGCCATATGCAAATAGTAGTAATCTCTGGTTTGTTGTTCCTCCAAAGGCAGATGCACCTGCATGTGTCTGTCTGCTTGGAAGCTTAAATAAACCCAGTTGAGGTTTGTTTGCTTTTGCAAGCTTGATTCATCAGCTTGATTTTCAGAATGTGTAAAATACTTCCTCAGAATGGCTTTTTGCTATCTTTCTCCTAAACTTGCCTTAGAGAAGAATTTTTAAAAATACATAGTTTTTAGTCTTTTGATATCTTGGATGCTGGCTTGCGAAATGGTAAAAGAGTTGGCTTCTAACTCTGATATTTGTGGGGTTTTTCCATTGTTTCCAGCATAACAATCTCAGAGACCCCATGAACAACGTAAAAAAGAGTTCTATTACAATTTTATGGCACATGGTGTAACTCTTGGGGATGGTCCTGTGCAAAACAGGGAGTTGGACTCGATGATCCTTGTGGGTCCCTTTCAACACAGCATATTCTGTGATTCTGTGAACTTTGTCTGTTGAGCCGGCTATAAGGAAAGGAAGGGGGACTTCAGTAAACCATGGTATTTTAGGAGCTTTTATATAAAGCCACTCAGACAAGCTTCTCTATAATAATCCCTAGCAGGGCCATCAAAATTGCACCCTCTACCTACTTTTACACCTTGCCTGCAAGTTACCTTGTTTATTTTGTACAGCAGCTCTTTTATACTGTTGTTGCATTATTTTTGCTTACATACAAATAATTTACAGAGAGTGTTTATAACACAAAAAGAGAAAGTAAAAGGTGGCTGCACCAAGCAGTCTGTAAATTATGAGTGCCTCTCTGGTCCTGCAGCCAAAAATAGTGTTTTTCACTAAAGTTGATGGACTGTATCCTTCCTAAATTGCTGTACCTGATCAAAAGCATTTGCAGAGCCAGGACCCACACTGTTACATAAGACTTCAACTACTTCAGCTACAGCAGGGAAAATTATGATGAGGTCCTTGAATCTGTTTCTAAGTGCTGGTCCTAGCTTTTCCAGATACACTGTTAGCTCTTGAGTAGCTCACCAACTGGTCTCCATCTATCATCAGTGGACAAATGCATTGCTACAGGACTGGCCATCTTCTCTGTTGATTGTACAGCAAATTTTAGCATCTGGCTTGGGATAAAGGTATGTCATTTGGATGCTGAGCTACAAGCTTGGTACTTCTTGCATACTACCTTGCAGATCTCGGTTTCGTTATCCATAGTTAAGGGGAAGAGGTGCTTTATGGTTATTTTAGATTTCAAGTTCTTCTTTCGAAATGCAGGACTTGGGCTTCTGTATTTCTGTTAGAAGTTATTTGAACAGTTCAGAGGTCCCTTCAAACCTAAATTATTCTGCAGTTCTATGAGTCTAAATTTTTGAAGAGTTCCTTAAAAATAAAATTAGGTGGGGAAAAGCATAACTTTCAACTACTCACAGAGCTACTTTAAATCTCTTCTTTGAAAGTTTCCCTTTGGCTGCTCTCTGAATTGTGCAGAGTTTGCCCTCCAGGACCCATTTGCTCTCTTGGCAAATCAGGTTCTTAGAGATAAAAAAATTGGGAATATTGGGGGGGGGGGGCCCGG
>VWZW01006553.1:2453141-2577449 GCA_013397115.1 Edolisoma coerulescens
GGGACCTGCGCTTCTGCCCAGGACACAAATCTAATAGACACTGCCTTCCTATGTGAAAGCCCCTTAGACTTCCTATATGTTTCTGTATGTAGCTGGTATGTCTGATGATGAAGTCAGTACTACATGGATATTTTGGGTTAATTAAGCCCCTCAGACCATATCTACACAATAAATTAAGGATGTATGTGATGGGTCCCTGGTACAGACATCCAGCTGGCACCGAACAGCTTGCATCCTTCTTCTTAAAATCTCGTACTCATCAAGAGAGGGTGCCTGAGTGTAAGTGGTCTCTTGGAAATAGCCCTGTCCTCTTAGGAGAATGTTATTTGGCCCAGAACAAAACCACATGAGTGGCAGAGACAACTGAGTTCTAGGGCATAAGAGTGTTCCCTGGCAAAGCTGAAATGACTCGTACAGATGTATCTTCAGGGAGCCCAAGCTTACAAACGCCTCTTCGTGGGTTCCAAGTAAAGGCACAGTCTTCCCTCTTCTCTGTGAATGCTTCTGTGGGTTGTTTCATTAGTTTGTGGTTTTTTTGTTTTTCTCCCATACTCACTCTTTAAATGGTTTATTTTTTGTTCTATTGCAAATTCTGACCCCTTATTTCATAAGGTCTCTATGATGCTTTCCATCAAATCTCCCTAATTCATTAGGACTAGGAGTGACAGCATGCTGTTCCTTCAGCCCACATATGGACAGCATCAGATGGACAACATCCTCTGTAATACCATCTGCCAGTAGAGAAGCTGAACCTTTAACTTCCAGTCCTGGCTCTTTGCCCAAATTAAATAATCAAGTGTAGACTGACCACCATGTTTTCTGTGAATCAGCCACTAGAGGGAGGCAGGAAAGACTTAGCTTATTTTATTTTTACAGACTTTGTACTGTACAACATTTTATATACCTTAAACTTCCAGTTTTTGTAGTCCTTTTCCATAAAGTAAAGCCAGTTTTTATACAACCCTCACTTGTTGCATCGTTACTGGGGCATTGGTTATGGGCTGTTCATCACAGATGCTGTCTCATGGCTTTTTTTTTATGGGGCATCTAGTAAACTGTCACCGTGTTTGCAGAATATATTGCATTTGAGTGTGGTATGAAATAGTGGATTTTGGGGTTCATTTCAGCCAAAATTCTCCAACCATTCCTCCTCCATAGCTTTAAGCACAGCAGACACAGGCAGTCAAACATTGCAGTGGCATGTTATTTCATGTAAGGATTTTTTTTTTTCTGCTTTCAAAACTAAAAATCCACTGCCAGCACTGGGAATTGATCAAACTGTAACATTTGTGTGTGACACCCTAATAGATGCTATAATGCCGTTAGCCTGGCTTACAACATGGCAGCGAGACAGGCATATTAGCTGCATCCTTTTACATGCAGACCTTGCTGTTAAATCGTGTTTGGCTAATCTTCCCTTAGGGGAAATTGGATTTCAGCCCCTCTCCCAACCTCAAACCCCACTGTAAGATATAAAATTGGTTTTTAGAAGTCTCTTTTTCTCTAAGGCACTTTAATTGGCATAAGGTGCTTGCTCCTATAGAGACACTATCGATTAGCATTTTTATTTTGCTATACGTTAAAGTGCACCACTTTCAAAAGCATTTCATGAGCTACCAAGGCAATAAACTTCGCAATAAAAGGCCAGAATGGGGACTGACTTGGCTCACTTACTCCTGCTGGTCTCGTTAGGTTTATTTTTTTGCTTTTAAAACTGGCAAATGGCTGAAGCTGGTTTTCATCAGCCTTCTCACCATTCCTTGAGTGAAACCCAAGGTGGACATGGGAGTTGGTATCAAGTGCACAGCCAGATTTGCCTCTGGGGTTGAGGGACCCGGAGTTCAGGTAGCTTTGTCTGATGCATCATGTTCTTCAGTGCCTACCTCAGGGAAGAAAAACAGGCGCAGTCTGTGCTTCGTCCTCCCGTCCTTCCCCAGCTTTGGAGTTGCTGACAGTACTGTGGCACCAACCCTGAGGAAGTCAGGGACAAAGTCATTAGAGAAAATAAATTGAGGGGATTTTTACCCAAGAAAATATGCATGCATCTTAACATGTCATTTGATTTTTCCAGCATACTTTATTAGACTTCCTAAAAAGTCTTTAATGAATTATTATATCTTTGAAGAGATGTTGAAATGCCTCTTTTAGTCCTCAGCACCTATTTTCAGCATGAGTACATTGGTGACCACTCTCAGGACTTTGTTCCTTTGGGCTTTCTTTGTTCCCAGAAATTAAATAAGTTACAGTTTTAAATGTGAAAGTCCCTCAAGTCTGTCTCATGTCTGTGTCAAACTCAGTTTTCTCTTAGTTAATGGGTTACTGACAGCCTGAAGTCAGGAAGTTATATGCATTCTAGCTGCAGAGCATGTCCTGAATGCCTCGTTTTTTCAATTTATCTTTTGTCTCCTACTGCCTATCATATACTAAAAGCAAAAATAACACTTGGCCTCTTTCTGTTTGCTATCACCAATGAAAATAAAATTTAAATACGTAGATGGCAACACTATGTGTTTGGAAGCTTGTTTATTCAATAAAGCAAATACTCAAGTTGCCAGAGCTTTGTAGCAGTAGAGTACATGAGTACTCAAGAGCAAAAAATGTTGAGTGAAAACAATTTGGTGATCCCAGTCCAATCTCATTACATTACTTACCATCAAAATCCAGGTCTTGGAGGCAAAATAATTTTGACCTAAGACAAAGCATTTGTGTATTTACTCTGTGATTTCTTTTATAGAAGCCATTGTGGGGGTACATTGCTTTGCCTGGATCTTGTGTTTAATGGTACTTTGCATCCATCTATGCCACTGAGACAGATTTAATTTTAGAGTATTTCAGAAGTGCCTTTTCACCAATCAGACATTAGCTGTGCGAAATCACCATGAACTACTTTGCTTTCTCAGCGTGGCTCAGCTTTATCCTCAGTCAATAGACATCTTATCAATCCTTGTTCAAAGACATTCTCTTGCTTCCCCTGGGCTAGTGCTAGTGATAGATAAAAAGTCTGCAAGCTTGGGTTGTGATTTGTTAGTCCCAAGTTATTTGAGGCAAATGGATAATAAACAAATTTTAAAAGTCCACCCAGTTCATTAAAACTTGAAGCAGTCATTTGAAAGTGTGGTGGGGTTTCTGAGGGCTCTCAGCTTCACAGCATGGCCCGTGATGATGCATGAGCAAACCAAAATGTAATATAAAGTACACTTCTTTCATCTTCACAAAGAAGTTTTATCATACAGCCTTAAAGACCTTTAGATCTTTCTATATTTGAAAGGGAGATCCAGCATATCTTGGAATTTCTCAGTATAGATTCAGAACCCCTTTAGTGACTATTCCTTTGAATCTCTGGGTTAACTCTCATTTTTGTTTTCTATTAAAGTTTCTTCTTTTATTACCTTTATACTTACAAAGGTCATTAGAGGATTATCCCTAAACTTCAGAATGTGAGCAATTTCTGACAGCTCCTGCTATTTCCCTTCCTATGGTTAACTTGACTTTTCACTTGAACCAAAAAAAAATTCTTATCATTGCTTTATCTTGATTCTAAAAATTTCCCTGAAGAACACCTTCAGTTTTCTTTAGTGTCAGTGTGACAGTCTTCCACCTCATATCAGACAAATGAAAGGTTTAATAAGAACAACTTTTCCTTGTTAAAATTAAGAACGTTCTATGCCTGTGAATTAAGACTATGGTTTTAGAAGTAAATCCATTGGCACTTCTATAGCAATTAGCTGTTATTAGAAAAATCACTGTGTTTTTCACAGATTGGTCTGTGGGTACATGGGAAAAACATAAACAAAGCTTCTTTTTTAATGAACATAAGTATAAAATGGTCTACAATCAAAATATACTCTGTGAAAAACTAATTGTGATCTGTGCGTGTGCCCAAACAGCTTTCTCTCCCCATCCACTAAGCTTTCAAGACAGCCGTTAGTCTAAAATAAACAGCCATTTCCAACTGGGAAAATTACAAAGAGCTTCAGAGAAGGCTGGACCATCTGAGGATGCTCCAGTATGAGAAGGCAAACGTGAAAGCGTTTAAAACACAAAGAGCTTTTCTCTTGTGGGCCAACATGCAAAGGACTGGAGAGAAATGAACGTGTATCAGCACCGGTACGAGCGTTTATTGTCAGAATGCAGTGATGGGAAAAGTGCAGGTAAATGGTGAAATGTGGTATCTCTGCCATCTGGTTTAGCCCATCCGTTTCCTAGAAATCCAGGTACACTGTCATGGAGAGACTGTTCTGCTGCTGCTACTTTATATTGCCATTACTTTGGATGAAAAGCTCTACAGGCAGATCTGTCTGATGTTACGAGTCCTGAATGCCTGTTGTAGGGCCTGGGATAATAATATCCCCCCAACCTGACAAAGGTTCCTGAAGCAGCAGAGGAGTGCCAGAATATTTCCTGCCTTAATTTGAAGACTTTTGACTGTGGATTCGTCATCCTCATCCTCCTTGTCCTTCTTCTCCTCCTCCTTCTTCCCTACCATCATTCTTACTTTGTTACAACCCACCATGCCACCAGCTAAAAACAGATTTGGAAGACATAGCTCTCAGATTAGTTTCCATGTTGTTGTTCATCAAAGGTTGCAATAAAAGTCTCCAGAAATAGACTAATGGGGGCAGAATTCTGGAAGGCCCCAGTCTGTCGGGATACCAGAGGCTCAGGAATGCCAGTGGGATATAAGGAGATCACAAAGAAGTGCTAGGAATTCAGCATACAACACTGGAAATTCAGCTGAGTGAATAAATACACTGTCTTTCTGCCAAATTATTTATGGTTATTGAAGCTAAGGGAGCATTTTACTGGAAAAATTATATTATAAGGCATAGAGCTATTATAGTCCTACCTAATTGTGCAGGTGATCTCATTTATGATTATGAGAGGTGGGGAGAAAGCCTACAGACACAAAGGTTTTATTTTTGTTTAGCTGAAGGAAGCAAGGCGTGTATGGGTATAAGTCTCAGAACCAGATGTGCACAAAAATGTATGCATGATTTACAGGAATTATGTATGTAAACTTGGTAGTAATGCATGTGGCAGAGGACTAAAGACCAAAGGGGTAGCATGCATATGCAAAATTATCTCCTGATTCTTTGGACCCAGTCTTCACATTATGATGTGACCAGATTAACTGCCACTCCTGTGGAATTGATACCCTTAGAGGCAACTGTAGGGTTTTACTGTTCTGTGATTCTGTGATTCTCTCATCTCTTTAAACAAACATTCTATTTAATCAACCCATGTTACACATAAAAAGTTAAAGGAGAGTAAAAATAGCTAAATTGAAACAGTGCTCTGATCTGTCTGTCTTGCCATCGTGTCTTGTACTGTAGTTAGATCTGATTTTTAGAAAAAAAGTAGAAGAAATTCTGCAGGAAGCACTTGTAGGACCTTTCCTAGGCTTATATAGCTTATTGTTTTCATTTGAAATCTCCTTCTATTAATATTTCATAATTTCAGAGTAGAAAGAAATCCTTATGGCAGAAGGATGAGAATAACGGGATTTTCTCTTTGTTTACTTTTTATGCAAGGTAGCTGGAAAGGTAAGTAGGGTTTCTCTGGGAGTAGGGAGGATTTGATTGATTTTTTTGTAAAGGCTTTCTATGTTATTGTTATTTCAGCATGTTCACTTTCATCCAAAATCAGTTCATTTTGTATTGAGAACTGAAAGAGATTTCTAAGACTTCTGTAAGGTCTGAAACTTGCACAATCAGTGGGTCTCACTGTTGTTCCCCTGTTTTTTAATTTGATTAGCCCGTATAAGCCAAAGTTTGCAAAGAGTTCCTGTTCTCAGAGACTGTAATTTTTCTCCCAATTTTATTAAATACCTGGTGAATAGAGAAGAGAGGATTCTGCATTGCCTCATATGTTCCTCTGAGGAAATGTGGAACGTCTCAGGACCATTAGGAAAGCCTCACTTCTGTCAGAGTCTTCTTGAGACCTGGAAAATGCAGCCACAAGGCTCTGTCCCTAGAAAGCCATCCTTGCATACTCCCAGACCAACATGTTTTTCTTGGCTGGATGTCTAGTGGTCAAATGTTGCTCTCCACTTTATTACACTGATATACTGAGTGAAGCATTTGGCTTGTTGACTAATAAGCATAAAACAAAATTAATTGCAAGGGTTCCAAGAAATCTTAGTTAAGGAAAAGCAATGCAGCTTCTTGAAGTTAAGTATCTGCAGAGGAAATATTTTACCATTGTTTGGGCCATCAGACTTTTAGGTGGCGAATAGTTTGGCAGGGCTGACACTGTGCATAGCCCCAGCAGGCTTGCTGGCTGGAACATGTCCCTTCCCACTCAGTCCCCCACTCCTTAGACAAGGAGGCCAAGACACAAAGTTGTGGTGGCTTGCTAAGGTTCCCAGAGCAGGTCTGTCACACAGCTTTGAATCACAGTGCTTGGTCTTGGCAATGTGCTCCTCTTTTCTGAATTTAGAGTAACACACGCTCACACACACACTCATTTAGATCGCAGTCTCTAATGTTGATTTACCAGCAGGGTTTCAACTTCTCCTCACGTTATTCCCACACATGCTCTTTTTTTTCCCCCACTTAGGGCAGAGTAACTACCATCACAGTCCTGCATCACCCCCTAATAGCTCTGCTGGCATTCACCTCGGCACTTGGGAATTCTGCAGGGAATATATGTTTGTGGAGGATTAGGGACTTGAAATAGGTGGCACTTCATGCTTTTACTGACCGAATGATTCAAGCTGCCTTTGCAAACTATCTGTCAGGATCCTGCTGCATTTTTCTGGAGGCTGCATTAGTTTGAGTTATCTTGAATGTGGAATGAGTGTTTGTTATTCTGTCTCTGAAAATGTTTTCTCTGAGGTTTGATACCACAGTTTCTGCTGGTCTGTGATGCTAGTGTATTGTGTTGTTACCATGTGCTTATATTCTTACTCTAAAATGACAATAAATAAAAAATCTTCAGTGTAGAGAATGAGGACAAGTCAGACAAGCCTGCCTGCTAAATCACTTTCCATTCCTGTGGTGGTTTCTCTGTGATTGGATTAAAAGAGGTTGTCAGTGTATGCTCATCCTGTCCCCTGGCTAGGTATAAATAAAGGCTTGGCAGGTTCTAGTACAGCATCGTGTTTAACCTCTACAAGAACCAATATTTACTCAGAAATTTAAAACAATGCATTCAGCCTTCTCTTACTGGAGGGCAGCAGGAGTACAAAGTGGCCAATCATGTCCATGGCATGTCAGCTCTCCCCACGGGCTTTCCCTTTCATTATGTCTTGCTGTCTCCTTTTGTTTAATGTAAGAACTGAATTATGAGCTGCTCAGGAGTTCCAGACCCATTACCACAGTCTGCTTTGCAGAGAGCTCTCTTTAAGGTATTCAGTGATTGCTTTCCCTTACATTCCATACCTGAGCTAGAAATGAAGCATGCGCCATTCCGTGTTTTCCAGCAGTTGGGTATTGCAATAGCCACACTCACAAATCTGTGGAGTTGTGTCCATGCTTTCACTAGGCAAACCCTTTCCTCTGGTTCCTCTAAATTTTGCCGTTGCCAAGAGGGCAGTGGATTTAATCATGTGTGTGGGTAAAACAACGTAGAAGAAAGAACTCGGAAATTCTGCATATTTAAAATAAGTTGTTTATTAAATTCAAAATAAGAATGATATTGCACTACATTTCCCTCACATTTTCTCATTTCAAAAAGGGATCAAAATTGTTACAAGAGCACACCAAAAAGGGATGAAAATCATTACAAGGGTATGTGAATGGGGTTGTTTTCTAGAAAGTGAGTTTTTACTTAAAGAGAAAAAAATGCTTGCCTCTGAAATGGGCTTTATCAGGCAGCCTAGAAAGAAAATACACAACTTGAGAGAGCCACTGAGTATGCAGCAGCAAAAAAAGAGATTATAGTACCTCTGCACAGTCTAGATATTGAAGCAGACCCTTCTGCCCATTCCTTTGTTCCCTGAATCCCTATAGAGCATTCCTTTGTTCCCTGAATCCCTATAGAGCCTTGCCTCCTCTTTTCACTGTGACGCTTCTGCAATCCCTTTGAGCTGCTGTGGCTTCCTCGCAGCCTCAGCCTGTCTCATTGCTGCCCTCCAGCCCTGGCACTGCAATTCTCTCTGCTTGTGTTCATTTTCTTTTGCCCTGACCATTCTCTGTCCCCCTGTCCCCCTGTCCCCAGAGAGGCTTAGGCATTAGCACACCAATGCACTGGAGTCAGGCTCTGGGCTGCAGTCAGCAGTTCTGAGCTGGGCTTTAAGGACAGAGATCACAAGGGGCAGCTGGCACAGCAGGGCGTCACACATAGGACAGGTAATAGGAAAGAACAAAAAAATTGGTACGTCTAAAATCTCACCTCTTTTGAAGACCTGGATTCCTTTTGGAAACGTGGATTCACACCCTCAAGCTCCACATTTAGACCTTTAATTCATGTATGACCAAGTAGAGGGGAGGCGGCAAGGAAGAACAGTCTGTTGGGTAGACACTTTGCCTGAAAAATAGGAAACCAACTCAGTCCCCTCCTCTGTGTTAAAGACTCATGTCTCCCATCTCTCAGGAGAGCAGCCAGCCTCAGTAGGCTTGGGGTGGACACTCTTTCTTGATGTTAGATTGTTGGGTGTGGCAGTCATGGAGCTAGAAGATCAAGTAGGAAGATCCACTGTGGCCCACTAAACCATCTGTGAGGGTGGGAAAGAGCCTTCTTTGGAGCTTGGACTTGTTTTGTAGAAAACAGATGTTACACGGAAGCTGCACCCTTAGGACCTCCCTCATGGCAGAAGCAAAGAGGAAAGTTGCACAGCTGGCAGCAAAGGAGAAAAGCACAGGGCTCAGTTTAAGTGCAGATCACAAGGGGTCTCCTGGAGCAGCGAGACAAGAAGGCAAGAAATACAGAGATGTGGGACAGTGTATGGCAGTGGGGAAGCAGCAAGCCCTTCAGCCAGGGGCCCTTCCCACTGGCCATCCAGGAACCGTGCTTAAGGGTAGATCTAGGCATCCTCATCCTGCTGGTTCCCATTAATGGTTGTGACTTCGGTGCCATTTCCCTTTTTTACCCTCACTAACGATCCGACCCCTCGGGGCATGCTGTGCTGTGTGCTGGATGTGCGCTCAGTTAAGTCCCCTTGTCATAAGTCTGGCTGGCAGGATGGTCTGTGAGGAGTCTGGGTATCACTTTCCTGCTCTTTTATCTGAACTTCTTGGTGATATTCTCAGCATCTGTGCGAGAAAGATTTGATGGAAAGGCTAAGGCTATCATTCCTTGAAGATGAAACAGGCTCCTAGGTGACTCTGAGATCCTGTCAAACTGACAATTTTAAGGCTGCCAAGATTTACTTAAATTATATATATTGTATAATTAATGTAACGTGAGATACGTGTATATATTTAAAAGTGTTAGGGTGTCTGGGGTCTTGTATAAGTTATTAGATAACCAAAGTAATAAATAAAACAAACACATGGGGCTATTCATAAAGAGAACTGCTGAGCAGCACAAGGAGGGGGCTGCAGCTTTCAGCACACACAGTTGGAAGAATCAGATTTTGTGAGTTCCCTGAAAAATGTTTGGTCGTAGGGGTGAGTTAAAACATTCATAGTGATCTGTGATGCCCTACATGATTTTTTGTGGTCTACAGGTCTAAAGGAGACCCTTCTTTTATGTGCGGGCATCACAGCTGAAATTAGGGAAAGCATCTCTGGTGAAGATTTCGGAGGCAGAAAACTGGCACACTGGAGGTTGCCTCAAGCGTTGCCTTCTGGAACATATCGGCTGGAAATGAGATCAAAATGTCACATCTCTGTGTGATGAGGTTGTACTTGGGCTGCTTTGAGGTCCTGCCTCCTAATATGGGTCTGGTACAAAGCTTGTTGAACAACTGCAGGCAATCTGAGAACAGCTATAAATCAGTTTGGGAAGTACAGCCTGATCTGCATATTTTCTACTAAAGAGTTTTTTGTAGTTTAAACTTGTTAAGGTTCAAAATCTCTTAATAATATGTAATACAGAACTGAGATAAATAAATTCACAATATCATTGCCTTTATTTCACAGAGTGTCAATCTTGCCCTGGCTACTTCCAAGCTCTGTTTCTAAATCAAATGCATTAAATATCTGTCCAGCTTACCTGTGGGAAAGCATTCACTTCAAGTTTTACTGTTGCTACTGAAGGAACTGTCCTGCTCATACTGGCAAAGGAAAGGGGAAGAAACTTTTACAGGTGCTACTAGACCCTTATGAATGCCTGTGTGTTCTCCCACATTAAGACTGAATTAGGGGAGAATCAAAGGGAATTTTCAGTGTTGTAAAAATGTGGTCTTAGGAAGCTGTGCAAAATTAATATTCAGAAAGGACAACTACTTCACAGCCATGAGCAAAGGTCCTTCAGCTAGACCTTCTAGCCTGAAGAAAACAGATTCAACTCCAGTGCCTCTAAACAAAAAAAACCTAAAAGAGCAAGTAAGCAAAACTATTTAAAACCAAGGCAAGAGATTTACATGGGAGATGGGGTGTGGAAGGAGACCGCAAGACTGCAAAAGATCTTTGCTAAGGGTAACAGGAGGAGAAAAAAAATAGATAGATCCTCTGAAATCTGCAGTGAGTCACCACAGGTCATGTTTTATGGGGATTTTATTGCATGCTTCATGTGTACCTTGTAGAATAAAACCATATGTATCTGATTAGATTACTTAGTACTGGAATTGTAAGGTAAGAGCATAAATTGAATGCAATTATTTTTAAAGGAAATTATATTCCTGCTGCTTTCTGTCTGTCTGCTGTCTTCTATCTTTTTCTCTTTTATTGTCTCTTTTATCTTGGTTCTAAGATGGCTCTCACACCATATCTACCTTACAATCCCCTAGTTTGTATGAAGGCAATTCACAGCTCAGTGCACTGCCTGTCTCCCCTGATTGTTTACAACTGGTTTATTAACCAGGCTTTGTCTTGGACTATCTGTGCTTCATCAGGAGGGAGTGGGAGAGCACAGTTGTTCATTTTACGTTAGTCATGTGTGCTGATGTGGAAACATCCACCCATACCCCTCAGCAGAGATATCTGTGTTAAAATGAAACCAACTTTTATAGGAAAAAAATTAATTTATTACCAATGCAAGGTTATTACTTGGACCATATAACCCAGTGTAAGTATATGATATTGCCCCCACCTAAGAGTCCTGTATTCCTGATTAAAAATTGCCAGAGGAGAGTATATGCCTTGCAACCACTTATCTGCCCCGTTTTCAATTTCACCTGCTACAATATTCCATTTGAACTCTTTCTTAGAATTTTCCAGCTGAAGTGAAATATTTGACTTTCTCATTGGGCTTCAATTTTGGGGTGAGAGGGCAGGGGCTTGAGAAATTTCTTCCTTTTCCCTGCTGCCTTCCTGTTCCTTCCCCTAGAAATATGTTGCCATAAGTGCCTTTGGCAAAATAGTGATTAGCTATAATGAAGATCTGTCTGAGAGAGATTACTGCCTTTATGAGGTGGCATTTTTCAATGTGACTGTGCCTGCACCTTCCAGGCAGTTTGCTTTCTCTGGACACAATTATATTTATTTTGTTCTATAGTTTTAAGTCTAGGCTAGGCCAGGTTGATTTATTCATATTATTTGAGTAGGCATAACACATAATACATTGAATCTCATGTTCTATCATGATATATTATCATCCTTGCCATCTACAATAACAGATCCACATGTAACTATCCACTTGATCCCCAGATTCCCAAGAAGACATGGCAGCAAGATTGAAAAACTGTTAAGAGGTGTATCTAGTCTAATGATTTTCGGATCTCCCCTGGTTCCAAACATGTTTCTTGGGATAAGATTCATCACACCTCACTTCAGGCAGTTTACGGGGCAGATGTTAACGTTTGAGGTGTTTTATTGAGGCTCTTTTTCCCATCAGTGGAGATCTAGACAAAAGCATTAAGAGAACTTGTAGCAATTAGTCTGATCCACAAAATGCAAACTGTGCATGGCTGCTTTAGCTCTGTTGACTACATCTCCTCTGTCTGTTGAGAGCCCAGCCAGAGATATCTACACCAAGTCAGATGGGTCACAGCCTACAAAATCTTGGCCTTTAACTCTACAGAGGTCTTACCATCAGCTCAAGACACTTTTACTCCAAAACAGTGATTTACTATCTCCTTTACTTTGTTGCTGTGAGCAACAATATAATCTCACCAGCCCTTTCCAGGTATCCTGTTCAACATGTGTGCCTTCTTTGCAGTCTGGTTGAATTCACAGTCCTGCTGCTTTTTCTGCCCTTCCATGATACAGGTTTTCCAGGTCATTCTCACACCCTGAGCTCTTTTCCTGTCTCTCTTCATCTCATATCTCAGCCACTAAAGTTTCATGTTCTTTGACTTGGACATGGCCAGCCTTGTTTCTTTCAGAGCTTTCATGAAGCTAACTGGAAAGACTGTAGGCTTGTCATCAGGTTGCCCAACTTGATGAATCTTTCTATTGCCCTCACTTTATTTTACATCACCAAATATGTCACCTGCATTCACAATAAAGGTCCTTAAAAGCCTTTGTCTTTCCTGTCTACCAATTACTGAAGAAGCTGCTGTGCTCAGACACCATACATGAGACACCATCTCTTTTGCTTTCAACCCAGCACTCTTTTCCCATGCTGCTTCTTGCGCCAGGAAACTAAACACCCCTAAGAGCACCACATAGTTGTCCTGCCAGTTCATCTGGAAATCTCTCCTCCTTCATGTTTAGCGAAGGCTCACAGGCAGCTCTGGGAGATCTGCGCTTAGACACAAGCTGCATTCCCACAGGGACACCTCTGTGCCCATGGCTAGCGCACACATCCTTTTGGCTGCCTGTCCCCTTGGAAGAGTCCCATCATAGGGCTTCTCCCCTTGAGCCAGGCAGCCTTTTGGTTACCCATATGCAGGGTCCTTATCCACACTTCCATTTTAACTGAAGCTCTGTAGGACTCCATTACAAGGTTGGTGTTAATGTTTCCTGTTGCTTGAACAAACTTTGTTCTGACTTGCATTGCCCTTCTCAGTGCTCAGCTATTCATTTTCTGAAGCAGCACTTCCCTCCACCATGCATTCACACCCACACACGTTGCAAAAAATAAGGAGAAATAATTTACTTTTTCTTTTAAAACACGGCAACATGCAGGATTGACCACTTCTTCACCTCTTGAGAGTATCGCTTTGTTAACATCACTTTCAATAGAAGTCTTTATCTGTGCTTTTACAGGTCTAGCCTTTTGAACCCTCAGCAGTATGTTCTTGGACTTTATGATTTTAACCAGGTCCATTATTATCTAAATACTTGGGGAAGCAGGCAGGGGAGGGAAGAGAGAATGACAAGTGACTTCTTAAAGTGCTGTTCTCAGTAGCTCTTTACAATATACATTAGGAACAGAGGGGAGAAGAGCTTTCATGGTAGATCTGAGCCTGTTAGAAAAAGAAGCTATGGTGCATAGTCTCCATAAAAAAAAAGGGGGGGGGGGGGGGGTTCATATCTGTCACCATCGGGCTTGGCATTTCGTGTTTGCATAGGGTGATCCTGTTGTGCACAGTCTAGACAGAGTGGTGTCATGTTTGCCCCTGCTGCTTTACAGTCTTGCTGGCTATAGTTTGCTCATGAACAAAATCTCTTAAGGTGTTTTGGGATGTACAGAGCTTAAGATCTTTAAATGCTGCTCTCTAGAGTGTGTGTTCCCATTAATGGGCCCATAAAGATCCCCTTATTTATTATTGTTTAATTATATGCAACCTGTTGCTCCAAAATAGCTGCACATAATTGCTATTTATTTCTGGGCTGGCTTCTCTGTACATGTATTTAAAACATACATTTTGGGTTTAGTGAATCCTATGTTACTGATTGTTCAAAGTGACTTTATTTTCTGTTGTCTTTTCTCTAAATGTTCTTTTGATATTTAGAGTGTTAGTGATGATATTATTACATTGCTGTTAGCTATTGAATGAATGATTGCTGTTGTATTCTGAATGTGCTGATGCTGAAAATCTGTGATATAAATAAACTTCCTCTGGTAACATCATTATAATAGCACAAGCAGCAGAAATTTATGGAAAGAACAGATTAAATGCTTAGACTTAAATTCTTCAGTGTGCAACTCCACTTAAACTGCTGTGTCTGAATTTTGGGTTGCTGAATCAGGTGGAAAAAATCAAACTGACACATCGCTTGTCTGTGCATTTTTACTGTGATATATTATGTTACTAAAAGAAAAAGCTCAAAATCTACCATTGATAATCCTGGCTAAAACTTGGAACATAAATTATTAAGATCTGTAGTTTCTTTTCAAAGTGGCCTGGGACTTAATGCATATATCACAGCAAAGAAATGTAACATCAATATGTACTTATGCATTATTACATGAGACGTTTTTATGGGCGTAATAAAGCATTCACTATGTAACTGTTTATCTAAGCAACCGATAGGAAGGTTGAGAAATTCACACAGTTAATCATATTTATTTAGCTAATTAACATCTAATAGCATTAATCATAAAATGCATGAATATTTAAAAAGTAATTTAGTATTGAATATGAAAACTATTTTCAAACTTGCTTTCCAAACTGTATTTTGTTTATTTATATTGATAAAATCTCCCAAGATACCCAGTCTCAGTATTTCATGTACTCGTCCTGTAAATTGAAAATGCAGGGTGCAAAGTACTACACCAGGAATTTACCAGAGATCCACACACCTCCACTAACCATCTCCAATTACACTGTGTAATCACTCCTAGGCTAAGGAAATGAGACTCCCAAAGTCAGGGGTGCTTATCTCTGAATTGCTGCAGTCACCTACACCTTGCATGGAGCCTCAGGATTGCCCAGAAATGGGTTGAAAAGTAATATTATAATTATGCAGTAAGACTGGTGCACCGGTCCCCAACCTTTGCTGCCCCTTGGCAGCAATACTGAGCAAGTAATGTTGTACAGTGGTATCATAATTTCTCCCTGTCAGCCTTAAGTGTTAACTCCTTAATTCCCTGTGGCTCGGAGCAATGCTGTCCATTAACAACCTGTGGGGAATTAGTGAAAAAGCTGAAGACATCACCAACATCTGTGTTTCTAATTCAGTAGGTTTGTTCTTTTCGATAACTTTTTTATTACAAGTTTAATAGTGCCCAGTGAGACTCACTAATAAATGAATGAGTGTTCATTTCCTGCACAGGTTTTGTCAAATTTGCCCTATTATCTCCCAAGTCCAGACTAAGAGTAATAGAGTGACATAGAAAATTGAGGAGAGGGAGATGTGTCTCTCTGGGGGAAGAACAAGAAGATGTGCATAAAGGCAAAATTAAAGTATAAAATTGAAAAATAAAGTAAAGTAGCATTTTACCTGTGTTTTTCAAATGTTTATTTGTAGCCACTTTTAAATTAATTGAAGTAAATGACTGAACTCGGTGGGTATGCGGAAGATGAAATTATAACCATTCACAGAAAGCATTACAGCAGCACATTAGCAGTGCTGTGGGGATGGCTGTGTAGGAGGCATTTTCATACCAAATCCTTTTTTTTCTTAAGTTATTTATAATTGTTTCAGGAAAAAACTACCTCCCTTCAGGGCTTTGGCCTGTAAGAGTGGATGCTTGCTTGCTTTATGGTGATGCATTTTTAAATGTGCCATGTTCCCTATGGCCATTTTAGAGTTATCATACTGTGGTACAACAGGTTTAGACCAGCTGAATTTTTTTCCAAATGATGTTGGTCTGGTTTGGGGTTCATTTTCAATGAGCTGAGCATTAGTTTATTGGAGAAAGGAAAGCTTTCAGTCAGTAATTGAACTCCAAACTGACTTGGACCTTAATCCTGCAATGATTTATGCAGATATTTAATGTGTCCATAGAGCAGCCAGTGGGCATGGAGTCTGTGCTTTATGGGACTGCCTTCCTTTGGAAATGGGAGATCTGCTGATGACAATAACTTGAAATGCTCACTTAAAGTGGGCTGCAAAGCGCACAATTAAACACGTTTGAGTCTCATCACCCTGGGAGACTGTTTCCAAATATTCAGAAATTACCTGGGCTTAAATCTCATATAAATGCTGTTAAAGATGAAAAAATTCAGTGTAAAAATAATGAAACAGTATATTTGTATGCACACGTACAATTCAGTATTGCATCATTTCACTCAAATTCTGAACATAAGTTATATTTCTCTTTTACACATAAAAAAAGAAACTGCAGTTCAGCCATATTATGATCTAAGTTTATACTAATATATTGCAATTTGTGTGCTCAAAACGGTCATTTCAGCTGGCAGGTATTGGCACATTTAAACTAATGTATAAGATCATATAGATAAAGCCTATAAAATTCTACATTTTTGTAGTCCAATTGGATTGTAAGAATTATGAGTTTCTTTAGAAGTATATATGCTTTTTTAAACTTATCTGGTTACTTAGTTTAATAGAGAATAACATCCTTTTCTGTGTTTTTGTGGTGGGGAAGTGAGAAGAAGAAAGGGAAAGGTTTTCATCTGTGCTATAGAATGCTGTAAAGAGATTTTAAAGGAGAAATTTTAAATTATATAGAAAGGTTATAATTTTCTGTGAAGTCATATGGAACTCAGCACAAAGTGCTGATGACTTATTTTCATGTAAATTCTTCATCTTGATGTAATTCGCATGGCATCAGCGCTGATAAGTAATCAGACCTTTCTGATAAAACCTAAAGCACAGAAGAATAAATGAATGCCATACATTTAACTCTTGACTGTAAAGCCATAGTCTAACCTTGGTTTCAAGTGTATAATCTGTAAAATACACAAAACGTGCAAGCCAGGGTGACTGAAGTAAAGGTGAGCCTGGCAGTAGCTCACGGTGCTGTAGAGCACAGGATTGCTGCTGTGGGGCACAACCCACTGCAGCCACCCCAGGCTGATTTTAGCCTGCTTAGCTCCTGCCTGGCACGCTGACCTCAGCCATGAGGCAGAGGTGTGCTTAATACATAATTAAAGTTATGCATGCGAGTAGGCTTATGGACACCCTGCTCACTCAGAGCTGAGGATTCTTTGTTCAGATCCCAAATGAATTTTGTTTGTGTGTGTATCAGTGTTCTCTGCTAGCCAGGGACAAAGACATATTAATACTTATTCAGTCTTTTGTAATATCCTTTGCAATCTTCAAATTAAGGTTCCGTGTAAGTATATTGTAGTGTTGTCGGTTGTTCGTGTTATTAATCCTGAAATAATAAAATGTGTATTAGATAGAATCAGGGCAGCTCAACAGTATATTGCAGGCTATAAGCTTTCATTAACAGCTACAAGAAATTTTTTGTTAACTCAATGTGTGTAGAGACAGGGAGGGAGAGAGCTGGAGGGAGTGTGATTTGGGTTTGATAAAGAGAGGATAAAACAGGAGTAGGATTTGGATTCTGGACAGCTCTGGCTGCTCTTCAGCTTTCTCCATCAGTTGTCTTCTGGCAATACATTGTGCTGCTTGCTCAAACATAATAATGTGCTTTATAATGGTCTTTTAAACATGTGTTTCGTGGGCCAGGTAGGTTAATGTGCAAGAGCTTTTTATTTTTCCTTTTTTTTTTATGTTGCTCTCAGCAAATAGGTGAATTCAGAGTGCTACAGAATGTAGCAGCTTTGGAGGTTTTTTCCCACTGTGATTAAGCAATAGTTCATCTATAACCAGAGCAGATCTCAGTCACCAGGAGATTGCAGTGGCCAAAAGGGGTATTTAATCATCTGGCTAAGATCAGATCTGGAAAGAAAGGCCATTGTTATGGCTGCAATTTGACTGCTGAGGAGAAGCAGCCAGAAGTGAACCGCCCGCTCCTACTTGCGTCCATCTGCTCTCTCCTTTCTCCATTTTTCTAAATATTTCTTTTGTGACACTTTAATTATGATCAGCAGAAGCACTTGATGGAAGCTCGTTCTGACAGGTGTGGTGGGTCCTGTGGTTTCAGCACTCCTCTGTCTGGGAATGGTGGAGGAGCACTACAGAAACAAGAGTGAGATGATAACGCACACTTGGAAGGACAGGCATGTGTTTATTTCTCAAATGCTTTTGGCTGGAGTGGCACATGACAGCCCGTTTCACATGTTGATATGCAGTGCCTGGTGCTTTCATGTTCCTCAAAGGCATCTGATGCTGCTGAAGCATCATGACAACTTGGCTGTCTTTGGGATCAGAAGGTTCAGCATCTCTTGGGCCTGCTGCATCTGCTGGTTCATTTGGCAAGAGAAGCAGTGGTTCATAGTAATGTCTTCCACCTCCCAAGTTAAGCAGAAGAATATATTAATTGTAGTTATGTGTTGTCATCTGTACACTTGGGAAACAATTAGGGGAAACCTTCCTAATTTTCAGTGCAAGCGGAGCCTCGGGTGTTCAGTAATAAAGCAGCAAACTGTGACTTTGGCGCTTGGATGTATTGGAACTGTGCATGACTGCTGAGCTAAAAATGAAGCTATTCTTTCTCTTCTTCCTTAAGTCTGATCTTAACACTTTATTTTCACAGTTTTCTGAATTTCAGATTTCTGAAGTATCCCCAAAGTAGCATTGTTACGTGGCTTAATAGAGGCTTTTGTGTGGGATTATATACATTTGAGAAAAGGAATCAGCGGATTCTCATAAATGAATAGTGCTGCATTTCTTTAGCAACATTTCTCCTTGATCTACACGTTTCATTTTTTGTCACCAGATTACAAAGGGAAATTGAGTCAAAAAAGTTGTGGCCATTGCTAGACAAGGAAACAGCATGTTGTTAGGGAGGGAAGGTGGAAGCTCTCTATCTTGTGCTTTGGTTTGGCCCAAAGGAGGCCGCAGGGCTTGTGCCAGCCCCGGTGCAGTGCAGAGCAGCACGAGTGCCCTGGCGTGTGCAGTTAAGATGAGTTGAGCTCTGCCAGTTTAAGCAATCAATCAAACCAGTCTGCCTTCCTCGTCAACTAATGCAATGAATGAGATTCATAATGTACCATGAAATGAGAAGCTTTTCTATGGAGGTTTAAAAACAGAAATGTGACTGCTTAGATAAATGCTATACAATTGCCTTCAGTTCCAAATCATATGCTATCAACTTCAATTAGGTTGAAAACTATCATAAGATTTGGCTTTTGCATCTGGGCAGTGTCTTAAATTGGGGTGTTGGTCATAGGTAAATACAATCTGACCACCAAAATGTGGAAGAAACAGTAGGAGACTACACGAAGACATTGCTGCTAATGACAGCTCCTAAAGCTGCAAGGCTGTTTTACCAGCATTCCTGTAAATCAACTTCTCTATCATATTTTAGGCATTAGAAATTCTGTTATCACACCGCTGTGGTTAAAATTCCCATTGCAAATGGCAATTGCATGTTGTAGGGTGTCTCAGATGCCCCATCCATGGTGCTGATGTTGCTTTAGTGCTAATGGCAATATAACTTTGTCAGTTCTATTAACAGATGCAGTGGCTTATCTAAGCCTATCACTATAGTAGCCATATGCTTACTGGGAAAGTGCAGTATCCTATTTCACAGAAAGTTAAAGAATTATTGACAGTTTAAGTGACAGCATGGTATATAGGGAGATGCCATAGTGAAAAAGTTGTCTGATGGCTTAGATTAATTTTTTCCTGTCGAGTTTAAATTGTCAACACTCCTTGTAATAATAAAACTCTTTGCATGGAGAGGACTATAATTTAATTTACTACTGTGAATATTGATTCCTGGATAGTACATTCTTTATCCTGCAGATGACCTAGATCCTTGGTTCCCTAAGGGTTTTGAATAATAACAGCAGCAAAACGGTCTGGATTACATAAGAGACTTGATGGAGATTAGTTACTTTCTCTGCTGACATTTTAATTTTATTCATTTAATTTCTTCCTCATATTCCATGTTTTGCTGTGTAAGCTGGAAACCATTGTCAGTGGTTTGGTGTTGATGAGCACTGAGTGTTTTAAACATCATTCTTCCCAATCATACCAAAAGTTACGTTCAAAGTAAACCAGAAAAAGGCCACGTTCACTCAATATGTGATTTCATTCCTCATAAACTGAAATAATCCTCATACAAATGATTTACTCCAAGTCTCTGTATTGGGAGATGGTTGCCATGTGCTCCTGACAGAATTCCCTTACAGCAGTCATCATGGTGAAGGGTTGCATCTTCTTTAGAAGAGTGGAGAGTATTCCCACAATGCAGGGAAAACTGATGGAATTCCCCATGGAATCCATAAAACCCCTGTTTCCAACTCCTGCTGTTACAAGAAAGGATCAGAGCTGCAAAAGTGATATGAGATTCTTGAAAAGCATAGGGAAAGGCGGGAAACAGGGCCAGTGGAAGGAGGGAGGGAATGGGAGGGAAGGTGGGAAGGGTCCATCACTTGCTTTCTGAATCCCCAGTTGAGGTTACAAATGGATCAAATATTCAGGTTTTTGAAGGCTCTGTAGCCGTAGGGGCCAGTAATCAGTCAGGTTATTGGCAGCCTAAGAGAATTATCAGGTCTCTCAAAATTCCCCATCTACCCGTGGGAATGTGGCAGAATTCTATGTGGAAAACCCCGAACAGAGCACGACAAAGTAGCACAGTTTCAGCATAAAACAGGGGTTACTTCAGCAGGTTTTTTTAGCTGTATTTCTTTTGCCCAGTTATTTTGAGCCACTCTAAGGCGATTAGAGCGGCTCGTTACCGACACTGAGGAGCTGAGAAGGCGAGTTGTGTTCCCTTTTGAGAAAACTGTCACTATCTCTGCGTGAGCTCAGATGGAATTGAATAAAAGTCTGGTTTGTGCTCAGAGTAGTGAGCGAGCCCTCTTTTTTGCTTTTGGAGGCTGGGGGTTAATACAGTCAGCTGGGGGATCTAAAGCCTGTTTGCTCCGTCTTGCAGCCGCCTGCTCTGTGAGCTCTACTGCAACAGGAGGTACTGTGTATGTACATTAAAGAGTATTTTCCCTGTCCTCTAAGCATTTCAGTGCTGCCCACCAAAGAAGCCTTTACCTAATATAGTGACTGTTTTCTCCCTGAAACACTTTCTAGTCAAGGACCTGATTAAGTAATACTTCAAGCTTACAAAAATCTTTCCACCACCGTTACTAGAAAGAAGTAGGAAAATGTAATTGCCTGGACAGGATTTGTAATGGGCACATTTATTAGCATAGATTATTTCATGTCTATAGTGGATACATAAAATTGCTTTTATGTAAAAATAGAATTCTGAAAATGTTGTTAAGTCCCTGAAAGTTATGTTTTAATTTTATCTAAGATGAGACAAAAAATCTGACAGTACAGCCGTGTATCTGTTATGGACATAGAGGGAGAAAATTACTGTCTGTGGGAAGTAATAAACCCTCTAAACCCATCTCTGTCTGGCACCACAATTGAAATATGAGAAAGAGGTTCTTGAAATAATTCAAAGATATTTTTGTTGAAAATCAAATTTTAATAACAGCCTTTTTAGGTCAGAAGGTTATGTGGTTTGTGTACCAGGGAAACCAGGATACTTGGCCACAGGTTCAGTTTTCAAGTAGATAATTACCACGTTATTCTTAGGAATAGTATAGACACTTAGGAAATGGTATAATGAAATCTGAAAAGAAATTCAGGATGGAACAGCCTGGTTCTTAGTCATAACCTCAGCCATTTGAAGCAGATGCAGATTTTATTTCATTCAACACAGTCACTGCTGTTCCTTATATATCTCCCACATTTCATGTTGCACAGTATGTTCCTACTGCACAATCTTCAGGCACAGAGAGAGAAAAACTAATAGTTTTTTGATAGGCGTGGTTTCTTAATTAAGCATTGCATTTTAAATCATCAAATATATTTAAATTTAGTCCTGGAAATACTCACTGTTATTATTAGGACTCAAAATCTAGGTCAACCTCTCAGAAGATTCTGGGATGGGAGCATGTCAGCATGGGCAAAAGCATTAGCCATTCAAGCTGCATGTGAATATGCAGAGCTTCATATGAATTTTTATTACATTAAAGAAAAGGGTTAAGGAAAAAGCCAGAAGGGTTTGGCGGAGAAAAAAAAGTCTGCATTTGTAAGTAACAGGATTTTGCAATTTAGCCCGTGTGTTAATGGCAAAATGAGCCCTTAAAAGTATTCTTTTCTACAATACTTCATTTATGGCTACTGGTTAATAAGGCTACTCTGATTTCAATAGTTGCCTTAATTTAAAATGCTACCTTGATTTTCACAGGAATGGCTCTTACTCCATGAATAAATTATTACTTTGTCACTGTTTTTGTCAGCACTATTAACTATGGAATATATTCTGGCTGGTCATTTTAAGTGTCTTTCTTATCAGTATTGTGCCTGGCATTCATTATCCTCTTATCTCTCCTCCATTTCTCTCAGTAGAGAGGTAATGGATTGATTACTTTCACTGCTATATTGGTCAGGATGTACAACAAATTCTCTTCAGCTCTACAGCTCATTCATCATGGATATCCTTTAATCCTCCATCCCTGAGTTTAAACGTTTCATTCTCTTCATATATATTGGATATTATTAGCAGAGACTAGAATCCAAGCAGTGCATCTTTTATCACTCCTTTACTGTAAAACATAGTCACTGAAAATGTCTGTGTGGGGGGCTGTCTCTGTTATACTGCTCAGGGGGTGTTTCAGTACCACAGAACCACTAATTCAGCAGCATTTGCATTTTCTGAAATACTGAATTCTGTGTTGCAACTGGAGAATTACTGAAAAGAAAAACCACAGAAAGGGTTCTTTGTGGTGTGCTCCCCAATGTGCTGCATATTCCTATGGGTGGTAACAGAATCTCTGCTAAATGGGTGCATATTTTTAATTTTTAAATGGTATTTGAAAATAAAGACCGTTTTCTTGTAAAAATTGTGTGCTGTACATTGTACGTTCATACTCTAGGGAAAACTCTGTTAGAGCAACTGAGTGGGCGTCACAAGGTTTCCTTACTGTAACAAGTGGAGAACAGAGAGTGCTTTCCTTGGATTTTCTAAGAAGCTTGTTCTTCATGGTTGAACTGTCCTTGCAGAGCAGTCCAGAAGGCATCGACATTTTGCTTGGACGGACCAAGACAGTAGAAGAATAGGACAAACTGAAACTGAAAGTATGCATAAAGACTCTTCTAGAGACAGGGAAAGAAGTTGTTCCCTCCTGAGGTATATGAGGGACACACAAAGCCCCTGTACTGCAAGGGAGGTTCCCCAGAATGTAACCATGTGTAAGAGGCAGCTCTGTATCGCTAACTGCTCACCCTCTGGGAGGTACATTTGCTGTTCTTGTCGCTGGCCCTGTTCCTGATATTGATGCTTATCAGTTTGGTCTGCACCTAGGCACTGACATGAGGTTATATCAGCACCTCCTGTGCAGAAGGGGCTTAACCCACACCTTTTTGAAGGCATTGGCTTTATCCTAGGAACAGACAAATCTTGACTCCAGAACAAATAGAGGAAAGAAATATTCTAAATCTTCCCCAAAAGTATTAGTCAAATAAGTGGAAAGGCACCAGTCACTACAAATTATCTAAGAAGCAAACCCCAAAATCACTGATAGTCCTGTGACTCAGTCTCTTGTTACAGTCAAGCACCTCCTGAGTCTCTTGCTGATGAAGGCTTCTTGCAGTACAGTGAGGTTCACAAACGGCCTCTCCAATGCCCTTCCCTCATATCCATGCCCTAGTCTCACTCTCCTCATCAATAAATATTAATATCTTCTCAGAATTATCCCAGATGAGTTAAGACTGATAGAGAGCAGGGGAGAAATTAAAAAATTGATAGCCATATGGTGGCCTGGAAGAGCAGCAAGTCCCTTCAAAGAGGGTGGTGGTATTCATGCATTTGTTTTTAAACAGAAGAGACATTATATCAATAAATTAGAATGACGAGTCATCTGAAATGCTGGCAATATTCAAGTTACAACAGCCATGATGCCTCCGGATGGAGAAGAAGCAGGGAGGAAGGAGATCTAGGCTGTGATTCTAAGGACCTGTATTTGAGCATGTATCTTACAATGCTATAACAGGCTGCAGAGAATAGACCAAGTGCAACAGATCCAATGTTCAAAGATGTAAAGAGATGGAAATTTATCTTTTTTATTTAAAGCATAAATAGTAAAGCACCAAAGCATTTCCAGTAGCGTGTCTGCCGAAAATAAACCACAGAACCGCTGCATATTTTCCCTTGAGAAAAGGGAGAGAGTACTTGCTTGTGATGGCAACACACTTCCTAACATGAGGTTTTGCAAGAAAAATATATCATGTCAAGATACTTTGGGGCTGTTCTGCCTCCTCAATTAAAATTAAAAAAAAAAAAAAACGTGCTTATCATTATACCTATATTCAATCTCTGGGGAGACAGTCCAGAAGGAAGATTGTATTGCTCCAGCTGGGTACTGAAATCTCTGTAAGCAGCCGTTTACCTCTTTTGACATCTCCTCTTAGATGTCTTGTCAGAGTCTCTGCCTCTGACATCTCTTTTCGATGTCTTTTGTAGTTGCTTTAAATGGAACATGGCCAAAAATTAAGTTCTCATCCTTCCCTATGTCCCTTTTATTGTTATCAACAGTGCTGTTATCATCTCCATCTCTCAGCAGTCGGCATGTTCATAGTTACACTTCTGAATGTTTTACTTGCCAGAATTTGTCTGGTCAGATCAACAAGGTTTTTGTCACTGCTCTAGAAGTAATTAGGAAGGACAGATTTCTCAGCAAGAGAGAGGCACGCAAGCAAATCTAGACCCGTGTTAGGATCCGTGAAGGTTACTGCTTAAAGGGATAAGATTTTTAGTAGGGCAGTAGAGCCCAACAGAGGGGAAAAAAATATTTCTCTTTGTGCTGTTTTAATTTGCACTGAAACTATTAATAGCCCAGGCTTTTCTCATTTCCTGTATTTTTCCCAGTGTGTTGTCCCTTTCTGCTTCTGCTCCCACCAGATTGAAAGAAAGTTATTTGTTGTCTTCAGAAATGTCATTTGTCCTCTATCACAGTATTTGATTTCCTGGCACCTTTTGCTCAGCTCCGTGGTTCCCAGTGGGGATAATGTTGTGTCTCAATGACCCCATCATATTATAGTACAACACTGAAATTCTTTCAGGTATGCAGGAGAGGGAGAGCTGCTAAGGGTTCGATGTTGCACTCTCCCACAAAGAGCACTCTCTATTTCAGCCCATCATTTATTTAACATTTGACAGCCTCCAAAAGGAAGGGGGGCTTATCCATGCACTTAAATGCATCCTGGAAAGATGAGATTCAGCCTGTATTACCGTCAGACAATCTGCAGATCCACCTCATTTGACTAATTTCTGCTAGTATTTTAATAATTTCAAAAACAACCCTTGCAGAAGTCCTGCTTTCAGCCTGTCCTGTCTTTGAATGCAGGCTCCAGTATTCAGCCAGAAATCAATCATTCATTGTCTTTAGAGAAGGTTTCCCCCGAGTTTGCACCTCTGGCCCTGGGACAGGGCTGATGCCATGCTGTTTGGTTTTGGGCAAGGACTTGGGACTGAGAGCAGAAGGGTTGATGTTCAGGGAGCTGCAGCCCCAAAAGCAAAATTCCCAGTGAGTTTTTGGGTGCTCCATTCTCAGGTAGTGCTGATGCACACACTTTCTGTGTTACACTAGATCTTGTGTCCACCTGAGTCCTCAGGCAACTTGAATCTTGTCCTTGGCCATGACATTTCTGGTTGTCCTGGCTGAACTAAGATATCCTGTTTCTTTTATCTATACCAAGATCACTTGAAGCTCAGCTGCCATTCTCTATTTCATATCTGGAGGGCACCCACCAGTGTGATATTTCCAGCTGACTAGTGCGAAATAAGGTTCTTTTCTGCTTTTTGAGAGTCAGAAGCTTCTAAATTACCATCTCTTCCAAACTGCTACCTCTGCCATGGATTGCCTCTGTGACATTACTTTATTTTAATAATTGCATCAAAAACATATTCAAATAGCTTTGTCAAGTTTGTCATCAGGACCCCATAGTGCTGTTCTTAATATACTAAGATCATTATTGAGAGACTAAATAATTTTATTCCATATAACTCCTGTGCACTGATTTGAGGATTTTCATAATTTTACATGTTTCTGCTTTTGAGTTCTTGTGAGTGATATGAGATTAATTATTAAAACCAAATATGAGTATAGCGTAATTTCAGATGTTTAATAGCTGAAGAAATAATAGCCCAATTTCATTGAAGATACAAAATTTTCAAGAAGGTACCTTAAAATATGAACTATTTCTTTATCGACATTTATATTAAAATATGGTATTTAATTTCTGTTTGTTTCAAATTCTGTTAGAAATGCTAATTCAAATAAATTTGAGCTGAGAAAACAGTTTTGAAAACTAGCAGTTAAAAAGAGATTCGGAACCATCACTGAATAGGATATGGGAGAATTAATGCCATCCTTCTTAACGCAGGTGGAAAACGAAAGCCTGAATGAGTATTAGCACCATTCTTTAAAAACATGCAATACAATATTCATTAAGTTTTGATCAAATGTTTTACACATGGAGGATGATTCAGATCTTTTTTATAAACTGGTTTTATTGTAGGAGCACTTTACTATTAGATGATTTGTCTTGCTAGGAAAATACTCTCCTCTTATTACATTCAGATTAGACTGAGACTTAGCTGAGGAGATTTTGAGATTTTGGTTTTTGGTTTCCTAGAGCTATCCAAGATAACTCTCTTCCTGGTTTCACGGGAAGAAATGCTATATTGAGTGTTTGCCATGGGAAGTTTGAGAAGGCTGTTATCAAACTCTGAAAAAAAAGACCCTGAACTTCTGCTTTATAATAACTTTTTAATACAGTATCAGAAAGATGCAAAATATCTGCCTGGAGACTGACATTTAGCTATTGTGCTCTTTTAAATTAAATGACAGCTCGTACAGGCGTTCCAGGGCTAGGTGTAGAATCCTGTTATTTAAACATTGTCAAAGCTTGGGTTTAATTAACTCTAATTCAGTATAGTTTCCCCATCCTTGCATACTCTTTCTGTCTTTCTTTCAGTCCCTCTCTGTCTTTTCTTTCCGCTGGCCTTGAAAGGCTTCGGAGCACCTGTCAGGGTTACAGTGGGATTTCAAATGCCTTCATGCCAGTTGCTGGGTGGAAGGGAAAATTACGTCCTGGCAGAGCAGCAGCAAAGCATTTCATTGTCAGCTGGGAGATTCGGATTGCAGGGTAAAGCTGGAGTGCTAAGTCCTGAGCTGGCTGGGGCTCTTAGTGTTCCAAATGATGTATGGGTGGTTTCTGAGGCAAACAGAGCCACCCTGCTTTGCTGATCAAAAAGTAGAGGACGCATTTGGACTTTCAGAGCCAGAGTGAACAGCTCATTTGTCAACTTCACCATCAAATGAGGTGGCAGAAGTTGCCCTGTGCCTGTCCTAGAAATCACAGAATCATAGAATGGTTTGGGTTGGAAAGGACCTTAAAGATCATCTCATTCCAATGCCCTGCCATGGGCAGGGAACCTTCCACTAGACCAGGTTGCTCAAAGCCCCGTCCAACCTGTCCTTGGACACTTCCTGGGATGGGGTGTCAGCAACCTCCCTGGGCAACCTGTGCTAGTAAATAATTTTACCAACCTCACCAACCTTCACAGTAAATAATTTCTTCCTAATATTCAATCTAAATCTACCGTCTTTCATCTTAAAGTCATTCTGCTTGTCCTAAATGTCACAGAAAGGTCTGTGGTGCCAGCATGGTCTGCAGCTCTGGGATAGCAACGTATTGATGATCACATCCCAACTGTGACAGAGATGAGTAGCAGCTCCTAAGAAAATCGGCCAGTAGCATGTGTGAGGGGATGGAAAAGCCATCAAGGAGTGGGGTGGCACAAACACATAAGGAGATTAAAGTCTTGAGTTGCCTTTCGTTCAGGTCTCGTTCAGATTATTATTTTTTGACAGAAGTAGCTCAGATTGAAGACAACCATTCCTGAATGCTTTTAAAGAAATAAATGGCCTTCTATGCATACCTAGCTCTCGCCTCTCCTTGAAATGCTACTGCAGTTCCTTGTTCTCTATGGATATATGAATTATTAGTCTATTTCTCCAATGTGATTTTGGATGACAAATATTCCTAGGCCCTGTATGGCAATTTTGTAATGAAAGTTACACTAGAATAGGCCAGGAACCCAGCAGTACCCATTAAGGATTGCTTTTATGTAACCACCATTCAAAAGCAGCCATCCAGCCTTTGGGTGATAACAGTTTTCCACCTCAGTTATGCCCATTTCAACAGCTTAGTTGTCTAAAATAAACCCTAAATTTCCTCCTCTTTCTATTTGAATCCCATTTCCTTCTTTGCATTCAGTTCACATTCTTTTTCTTTCAGAGCTTTCAGAGCTTTTATGGCTTCAGAAGCCTCTTCAATTTCTCCCAGTGACTTCTCAAATAGTGAAAAGTCACTTGCTCATTTTCCCCAGACCAGGAGACCTCTTTTTGTCCTAATCAGCTGCCAGCATGTGCATGGTGTCCTTCATGCCAGTGGCTCCTGTCCCGGGTGCTCCCCGGCCACTGGGAGCAATGGGGTTAGCCCTCAGCAATCTCTGCCTTTCAGTAGATGAGCGTCAACCCAGCTGGATCAAAGGAGTTGAAAAATGTGGATAGCTGATCAAAGCTCATCAGCTCCCCTTCCTTTGTACTTAGTAGTGAGAGATGGACAATCCTGGGGGAAACCCAGCTGTGCTGAAACAGATGTCCAAGGAAGCGAGAAGACTCCCCCACTGGAGCTGCCTGTTTCTGTCTGCAGAAAGAGCCTAGAGACCAAAATTAAGGCCAAATGCCTTTTACACAGCTAAATGTAGATTTGATAAATTTCAGCCCAAAATATGTACCCTCTGTAAAAATATGCAAGCGTGTTTATCACAATTCAACTTTAATAAGCAGTATTTTGAGGAGGGCTCTCCTGTCCTCTACCTGAGGGACTGGTGAGGAAAGCAGTAGCATCCTCAGCCGTCTGTTGCAGTGCTAACAGAGGTGGACTGAAAGAACTGTCAAAGCTGACACATCAAAGATCTTTCTAGCTTTTCACAGCCTTGAGAAGAAACAACCTGCTCAGATGTTTTCCTTAATTTTTTTCCAGATTTTCCAAGAATAGCCCCCTTCTCATTTAAAAAAAGAAAAAAAGATTTAATAAAGATAATGCCGTTATTTTTCCATCACTCAAGGACCAGTGTGATTCTTCTTATTAAAAAAATTGATCCACACAGGATACCATTAATACTGGAAAATAAGACAGACTTAACAATATATATTGCCAGTGCATGTATAGCGTATATGTGAAGTTATAAACTTGAAAATGGGTGTACAAAATACACATGAAATTGATAAAAGGGCAAAAGGTGTGTTACTTCCAGTCTAGTAGAAATGAATAGGCATGTACAGAACATTGCTCTCCTTTGCTGGATTTTAAGGCACAAAAAGCAATTTGAGATGTAGTCTTGCTTTAGGTGCCGTTTTGATTCCTCCCACAGTTATGTCAGTGCCTTCTGCGTGTGTGTGGATGTATACATAATGTTTCTATAAAAGAAACTTAGTTCAGTTCTGGTTAAAAATGTTTTGTTGTGTTGCTGCTATTCATGCAAACTCTAAATTTTCTATCGCTTCATGAAAAAAGTGCATTTAAGGTTTATTGGAGAAGTTTCCACCCAACCCATCTTGGCCAATGCCTTGGGCCATGTGTGGTGCTGGGCTTTAGGTGCCAGAAAGGTGACTTAGTGCAGTTGAGTTCAAGGACGCTGAAGATAATGGGTCAAACTCTGCTCTACTGTGCCATGACACCTTTGTTCTCACAGGTCCTCCTGCAGGCTGGTTACCCCTGTGATCTGTTGGGAATGCTGGAAGTCATTCCCAGAGGGATGAGTTGTAAGCTCAAGCACAGCCCCACCAGACCAGCCTGAGTTCAGCCCCGAGCTAGCAATGCCCACACACCACCACGCTGTGTTGGGTTGTGGTTCTGGCATGCCCTGGCACCTTTGGAAACCCAATGCTGCTGCCCTGCACTCCCTTCCAAGGTCTGGAGATAACCCATGAGGTGATACAGGTCTGTAGGGTACCCCATGAGGTGATACAGGCACGAGCTCTGGGGCTGAGTACCTCAGGCATCACATCATTCAGAGTACGAACCACATCCATCTCGGAGGAGGTCAGTGGGCAGTTTGTTTTGTGAACTCAGTGCTTTGATTAATCTACTCAAATATTAACATGCCTGGTGAGGTAGACCAAAATATCCTCTGGATTTATAAATATTCATATACTAACATCTGCCACATCTGCATAGTTATAACTCTGTTTTCATGGGAGGAAAAGCTTCTTTTTTCCTCCTTCTTTGAGGAAGGTCCAAAGTAGCAGAGGGTTTCTCTTGTCACACCTGTCACTTAGCAAGTTGTGTAACTTTTAAAAATCTCTTACACTTGCATTATTTTAGAGTTTGCCTGGTCTTCAAGGATTTAACTCCAGAATAACTGCTATTAATGTTCCTGGATCACTTTTACTATGTGTATGTGAGGTAGTACATGTTTTTTACAACATAAAACAGCCTCTTTGATCATTTGCAGGCTGATTTCTGCCACTGGCACAGTGCTGAGACAGCCATGCTTTGCACAGTTAATAAAGTCAGGTTTTCCTTACAGTCTTGACCTCTGCCTTTGGCACTTAAAAACATGCCTTCCATTTTCTATGGCTTGGCACAAGCCTTCAAAACTCCATGTCCTTTCTTTTTCTTTTTTTAAATTTTATTTTCGTGCTTTACAGTTTTACTTTATTTATGGTTATTCTGCTCCAAGATGTCTTTTCACTAGATTTAGTCCTGTCTTTGTTCATCTGAATTTTGCCTCTAAGTCTACTTGGCCGCCTTCTTCCAAGAAAAAAAAGGAAATTAGCCCAAAAATATAATCAGCAGCCTTGTTTGTCAGTAGATTCCATAAAAGTCTACAGCAGCTGGCTTGCTAGTTATTAAAAAAAATTACTTTTTTTTAAAGTTTGGCATACTGGAAATCTTTGTTGCTTCCTAATTTTTTGGCATAGGGGAGGCATTGTTTCGGTGCACCACCAAGTAAGTGGGTGCACAGCAACAATATTCTGTTTTTGCTTTCAAAAAGAACTTGAAAAAATTCTTTCTCAAGTAGATTCAAACTGAGTCATTTACTGAATGTCTTTTTTTCCTTCCAGAAGCTCTATTCAATACTGCACAGTTGTTTTTAAGGAGTTAGATTAATTTTTCTCATTTATAGAATGAATACTAAGGACCACAAAAGAATGATTTGGGCTTTTTCTTGGGTCCATCAACTACAGAGGAAGAAAAACATAAGAATAACTAGAGTTTGCACTTCCGAACTTCCAGAGTTCTGAACTTTGACTTCTTTTACTTGAACCAGTATTAAAGATGGGTGTGCAAATGATGTAAAATTTGTGTGATTAAGACAAGAATGGTATAGTCCCCTACAAAAGGGGATATCTTGCTTTTGTGTGAAGTTGTCATTGCAGACTATTCCATGGAGAACAAGCAGAGATTTGAAGCTCTGATGAATGGCTGTTTTACAGAGTAGGTTCTTGTCTTCCTGCTCTGTCTTTTTAACCTTTGACCTTACTTTGGTTAGTCAAAAGCAGTTTGACACTATTATTTCAAGAGAAATCATTGTTTGTCTTTATGACAAATTACAGATAGGTTAAATTTTGAAGAGCTGTTAAGTCCCAGGCTCAGAAGTTATTTAGGCATTTTAAAAAATTTAATCTACATTTTCTGGGGTTTTCTTGGGTTTTTTTCATTTCTTAGTGTTCTTGCAGACAAGGACCTCAGAGCTGCTGCTTCACCTTCAATTTTATTTTACATTTACAGCATTATGAATCTTTAAAAATAAGTTGCAGCCTACCCAAATTACACTTCAGTTGAAGCAATTTGGTGTCCTTAGGAATGCACTGAATTATCTTAATCACATTCTCAATGACATATTACTACCTTTAAAAATTATTGCTAGGAGAAAATCACAAGTGTATAAGAAGGAGCTGAAGAATAAAAGTGTAACAGTTAAACGAAAAAAGGAAGACTAAACAAAAGCCAAGACATAAGTTAAGCTGACTAGAAAATTAACATTAAAAATCAGGAAATCAGGAAACAGTGTTTCTTTGGTGGTATTGCAAGTGTGTGTCTCTATAACTGTAATTATTTTACTGTACAGCCATGGGGACCAAATTCTGCTCTCAGCTGAACAGGTGTGTTGGTTAGAACTGGGAAATACTCAGTGTCACTTAAAAGGGCTCTGTGTCAGTTTAACTCCACGAGACGCTGCACAGCCACACAGCTAAAGCAAGCTCTGATTATGGCTAAGTAGTTACTGCCTGATGGAGTATTGACAGTGCCTTCAGTGAAATAAATTGTCCTTGAAACTATTTTTTCCTGTAAAATGCCATTTCAATCAGTTTTTTCCAAACCACACTAATTAGAAAAGTCATTTAGCCATCATTAACAAGGTACATATTTCCAGAATTTGTTATGAGAAATGATGTTGTTTCAAAATGTATTTTATATTTGTTATCCAGTTTAATGAAATTTAAATAGCAAGTTGATATGATAGTTCATTAAGATGTAAAATGGTTAAATACACTATTTTCATTTTAGAATGTCACGCTTTTAATTATGTTGTTGCTATTTAGTACCATAAAAACGTCCTGTTTTCTAGGTCAATGTTTCATATTTGTGTTATGATTAAAACAGTTTGACATTTTGAATAAAAATGTATTAATTCGTTGTATTAATTAAAAATAATGACCTAGAAAAACGTTTCCAAACTAACCTAAAGACGTCAGCATAGTGAGATGTGACAGTTGTGCCATATTGTCACTATTAATGACATTTTCTACAGCAAAGTAAAAATGTACATACCAATGAAAAAAAAAGGAAATTAAGAACTATTTTCATTTTTAAAACTCTGTCCATGAAATCTTCAGTCCACTGAAAGGGTCACAGGTGCTTGGAAAGACAAAACCAGCTTTTGAAATATTGACATTTCATATGAAACATAAAGGGCAGCTTTTGCACAGGTAGATGTTTGTTCTTCTTCAATACATTTTGGCCTTCTGCTGTCAGAGCGGAGAGGGCAAGTACACGAGAGGTGAAATCACAAAGCCCTTGAAGTTTAGCTGTAGATTTTTAATGAGTTTTTTCCCAGGGTTGTAAATTTGTACACATAAACTGCTATTGCCATATACTTAATTTAAAGTACCACCATTTTCATTATATATATGTATATATGTGTGTGTGTGTGAAAATTTATGGTTTGGAGACATGGGAAAAAATGAATGAAATCATAATAATTACCTCTCCTGAAACTAGTTCAGGCACACAGCACACGCTGATTAGAGACACCAGGTTCTACTCTGTGCCATAGGGCAAAATATCACTGAAGACAAAGTGAATGATCACTAACTGTTTTGTTCCTGAGGAATGCAAAATAAAAATTCAAAAGGCCACTGACAATAAATGGTGGTCATTTCATTTCCAATTCTGTACGTTCCTTTTTGGAGCTTTCATCGCTGACTTTAAGGCTGTCCTTTGTGAGGACCTCAGAGGATGCCCTCCTCTAACGTGGTTCTAAGTCCTGGTTTTGTGTGTCACAGTGAAGTAGCTTATGGATGAACATCTGTTGATTCCCATCAAGAATCTTCTATCTAAATTAAATCCAGTTATTTTCTGTTTGCCTGAAGCTGTAACGTGTCCCCTCTCCAGAATCCTCATGGTTTCAACAATAGTTTTCAAAGATACCTCCCAGCCCCCCACATTTCTTATATTTCACTATCTTTAATGCCCAGATTCAAAAGTGGAAACAGTTTATGCTTTCCTGTGTATGTGGTTTTTCAAATCAGTGCAAGTGGCTTTATGGACCCCTGCAAACCTACAAACTACTGTTGGACAGCTCTTGTTCTAGATATTTCGGTCATTAGCAAGAGAAGCTGCAAGTACCTTAAATTAAAATAGATCTTTGATTTCCCACTAGGACCATCCAGAGAAAAAATTCACTTCAATTCTTTTGTGAAACTTTACAACTTTGTCTTCCCAGTGCGGGCTGGAGCCCTGGTGAGGCTGTCATTTGAACTGGAGCTGTGTTGCAGCCTCTTTTGTTCTGCGCTCGCCTCAGATGCCGGCTCGCTGCCTGCTGGCGTGCCAGAGCGAGCGGGATGACTTGTGGTGACAGCTGTAAAGTTGCGGATGGGAGCAGAGAGAGGAAAAAAGCCCTTGTTCAGTTAGGAGGGGTTTTATATCTCTCTGTTGCCATAACTACACAGAAGGAGAAAAACATGCTTCTTTCATGCTTGTCTAGATTCAAAATTGCCTGTTGTCATCCTTTCATAGGTTCAGCACCTTTGTGGGTTGGTTGTAGTGGCATTTTCAGATTATGAAATGATTGTGAAATTTGTATATTGCCTTCACAGTTGAAATTTTGACTTAATCACCATGTTTTCTGAGGTGTTCCTTTGTTTTCGTCTGTATTTGAAATGTTTTAGCCAAGTCTTATCAACCATCTTCATTATGTGAAAGCCATTCAGCTCTCAAATAGTCTTTACAAGCTTGCTTAATTCTTAGAGAGCCCATAAATTTTAATACTCATTAAATAAATCTTTGTCCTTTAATCTCAACAGACTTCTTAAAAGTGACTCTCTCTTTTTTTTTTTTTTTTTTTTTTTTTTTAAATTCTGAGTTTGGTAAGGCAGCTACTTAAGCACATCCTGATAACGTAATTCTCTGTGAATAGAAACAACATTTGCAGTTAAATGGTTTCGTACATTATCAGCTAGTTATGGCTCATATTCTCTTGCCATACTGTACAAACCCCCCCACTCAGGCAACATGGATACTAGGAAGTGACTTTACTAGGATTTATACAAAAATTCTTAATAATAATGGAAATACCTTCCAAAAAGTTTGCTTAAAAATCAAGGTTTTACCCTATTACAGGGAAACATGAGTTAGGCAGAAATGAGAAGAAAGTTTTACAAAATGTTTCCTAAACAGCTACAACACTGTTAGACTTTGAAAACTTTACAGTGCTTAAAAATGTAGGAAAAAACCCAAACAATTATAAAGTCTTTCACATCTTCAGGACAGATAGAATCTAGAGATTTGAAATTATTGTAAGTAGGAAGATGTTCAAAGGAAATCTTGACACAAATTATGGCTTTTTTAATGTTAAATATCATGTTCTTAAAGCTCAGGGGGCCCAAAAAATAGCGTATTTATCATTTTTTCCAAACCTGTAGTCGTTTATGATTCTTAGGTAAGTTAACAGCCCTGTATTTAACTACTGCAATAACTTCTGTAGTCATGAATAGTCATGACTGCAGCTCCCCACACCTGCTGAAGCTACGGAGCAAGGAACCAGTTGCTAAAGTGGAGTTGTTGGGTTGCAGAATACCCCAGGGAGGGCCTAGATTTGAAAGAGAGCGTTTTCTCTTTTTGTTGTTTTCTTTTTGTCTTTTTTTTATAATTTTGCAGTATTTGATTACACTTATCTGTTCTGATAGTGTAATGAATCACTAAGACTCATTGTGGGAACACAGTCCATACCAAAAAACCAGTTCTCTATGATATGAAATGTCCACTGGACCAAGAAATGCTGTCACAACCATTTAACCCAGTGCATAACACATGCCTGGTACTAAACCATCCACCGAGTATTCAGGCCTAAATACTGAGATTTAATACTTCCTTATTTATAGATGATGTATAATATCTTCTGCGAGGGTGAGATTTCAGTGCCCAAGATTTGAGTTGGTTTTATTTCATTAGGCATCATGTATGCAGTCCGTGAATGCTAGAAAATATGTGCATTACCACTGGCCGGTAAAAATGTATTTATTTCAGAGAATTGTGTTGATTACACTTCCATACATTTTATGAAAAACCTAAGCCCTGCCCCTGTTGAAGCTGGGCAGCACTGCTTTGTTTAAAATGGGCAGAGGAGCAGCCTCATTCTTGCTAATTAATGTACGTTAAGTGCTTTGAAGTCTTTGAATGTCAGGTGTTACTTCTTAGAGTTGTGCTGTTTGGGGGGGGGTTTTGCTCTAATAGATGCAATTTACTCTGGATACATCACTGATTTATTTTCAGAAACCTGTCTTTTTATATTTTCTTCTTTTGGAACACAAGTGTTTTGTTTGCCAGCTGGTGGTGCAGATGTGCCTGTGGCTGCTGTTAACACACAACTGGCACCAAAACTGGCCCGTGTTTCACTGGTGCTGCCGTGTCAGGAGCCTGTTGGTGATCACACCATCAGTTTCACAGATGGGTGCTGCTTGTTCAAAGCCTTCAAAACTCAGAAACGTTTAGCTAATGCCTTGCATTACATAAAGAGATCCAAAAGGTCCAAAAGCTATCTCCTAGTCTTCTGCTACAGGCAATTAGGATGATACTGAATCCATCCCAGACCACGTAGTAGTAAATATTCTAGCCTTCCCGTAAGTGTGGATTGATATTCAGGGCTGCCTGCTGGTAAATAAAACAATCAGAACTAAATGTCCCTTTGAATCTGGGCTGTTCTGCATTTCCAGTGCTCACAGATTATTTTCTTCTCCCTTCTCTTTCTGCCTGTCTCTCTCATTTTGTCTCCAGAGAAAATTATTGTCTGCCTGGAAATCAAGTTACAGTGCTAACTGACATAGTGGCATGTTATATGTGGAGAGGGGACCAGACTGGCAGTTTGCTGGCATCTCCTGGGCTTTGTTTGCCTTGGCCAATATAGAACAGGCTGCAGCCAACTTTGTATTTAATCAGGGGTGCATCCTGAAATAAACCCAGCAGATCCTGATAGAGGAAGCTACATCTTTATCTCAACATCTCAGTGGGTATTTTTGTGCTGGATCCTTTGGTCTTGCTGCCTGTCCTTACACGGATCACAGTGCGTGCTGGAAAATGAAAGAGTTCAAATTGTCACTGTATTTCTTTCTCATTCTTTGCATCCATATATGTAATATAAATGCAGTTCATTTTCAAACCTGGTCACATATGCTCACTGTGCATTTGTAACCCTGTTTGATTATGAATTAGCAGGCATGGATACCATAGAAGACTTTACCTCATAAATCAAAGCAGCAAAGGCATTCTAGCCCCCAGACTCCCTTTTTTATTATCTTAATGCATAACTGTGGTACCAAAATCTCTCTAAAGTTGCATTTAAAGCATTTTTTTTCTAGAGATTAAGGGTGTAGTTCATCTCTGAATATAATCAGAAAATATGTTGCAATAGTTCTGTGGCCTAATATAGGGAAATATCAACTCTGTAATGTGTGAAGGCAGCCTTGAGGTAACTCCTAATGACAGTTCCAGTGATGATAATAGCCTGAAAATTAATTTCAAAACATGATACGGTCACTTCCATGAGTTTTTATTATATTTAGAAAGGTTCCATTTACACATAGAGTTGCAGTTGTCTTCCTCAAGTGAGTAATCACCACAGCTGACTTTGTTGACCCTTTCTCATCATAAGGTGAGAAGAATTTGTCTATGTGAATAACAAAAAATTATTTAGCACAACAGGGCATCTCATTGCCAACAATCCTTTGAGTAGAATTATCATATACAGCCACATATGTGTTGTTCAGCCGGATTTAAAAATATTTTCCAACTCTGCAGCATCTGTTACTGTTTTCTTTAGCAGCACAGGTGTCTAACAGTGTCAACACGACAAAGATCTAGACAGGTTGGTCTGCACTACAAAGTCCTACTGCCATGGCTGTATCAGCTTGGAGTATGGCAACTTCACACCTTGCATTTCACATTGCTGTGCTGACAAAACCCAGCAGAAGATGACTCTCATTGCCTTTTGTTCAGGGGCTGGTGTAGCTGTGCCAGCAGTGATACCTCTCCATCAGCATATGCTCCATCTTCACCAGGGTGTGTAGCTGGGTAGCACCGGCTCAGCAGGGCGCGGCCTCGCAGTGCTCCTGCAGTCAGTATTGAGCTTTTCTCCGTTCATTTTATCTGGCTTCAGGGCTTAGGAAAGCAAAATATGCAGGAGGTAGCCAGAACCAGTCAAGCATTTTCACCTGCCTTTGGTGTGGGATGGTGTCCTGTGGAAATATCATAATGAGTAGAGATTGTGAGAGGACTGGGCACACCAGTATCGTGCAGACAGTATTTTGCACACACCAGTATTGTTGCAGACAGTATTCTGCACCTCCATCCCAAGCCTTGAGCAGCCTTGGCTCTTTGCAGTACAGAACAGAGTGAGAGTGCTTCACCATTTGTCTGCCTCCCCCATCTCTCCAATAAAGGATCCTTGCACAGGCAGTCCCTGCTTTCTTACACCCCCTTCTCCTTCTGCCATTGGTGAAGGAGTTCAACTTAAATTGAGATCCAGTAAGAAAAAAAAGGTGAAAGTATTTATCTGCAACGAAATAGTTCTCACCATCTGCAAATAATAAATGACTGTCTGGTCCCAACTAATTATTTAATCTCCCTTGGTAATCCCTGGGGAGAGACAGTACATCCTACTTGTCTAAGCACACAGAACAGGTTGGGTTGAGCCTGAGACAAGCTCTGTCTCTATTCAACTGCAGAGACAGTCCAGGTAACTGGATGTATAATCTTCAGGGTCCAGGAAGGAAACTGAAGATCACAGGGTAGTATTGGGTATTAAGAAAAAGTTCTTCACCCAGAGGGTGGCTGGGCACTGGAACAGGCTTCCCAGGGCAGTGGTCACAGCACCAAGCCTGACAGAGCTCAGGTGTTAAGACAACACTCTCAGGCACCTGGTGTGATTCTTGGGGCTGTCCTGTGCAGGGCTGAGAGCTGGACTTGATGATCTTTTTGGGTCCCTTCCAACTCAGGCTATTCTATAATATGAAACATCCTGGTCTGTTAATGAATCTCACCAGGCTTCACTCATTTCCCTTTCCCTTTTCCTTTCAGGCCAAAAGAGATTAAAAGACCTATTTCTTATCCTCAGTCCCAACTAGAAATCTGTTCTCCAGAGGCGTGTGCTTGTCTTCACACCACATGGAATATGCTGTAGCTGACTTTTGTATTTGTCAACTGGGAAATAACTAACCCCCATCCTGAGCATCATGTGAGACCCTAAGGGATGGATGATGTTCATTCTGGTCTGCCAGGTCAGTGTGTCTGGAGGGGTAGAGAACAGCATCAGCCACTGCAGTGCTGAGTGTGTCTGCTTAACTTCATCAGCCTGGCCTAATGAGGCAGCTGGACATTGAGTTGTTACCTCTGCAGCTGCTTCAACCCACATATCAACAGCACAAGGGGACATTCAGCCAGTTCTTGGGGCACTCTCCAGACTTGGGGGTTCTCTGTGTGTCTGTGGATGTTGTGGTGAGAAGGAGAGACTTGTCAAAGTGGCAAAAAATCCTGAGTTCACACAGGAAAGGTTCACCATGGTAAACTGCTTCCTGTCACTCATAGCTCCAGTTTGACTCCTAGATTTCTGCCTCATGATTTAGTTTCTTGTATCTACACATACTCTACCACTGTCAAAATAAGCAAGTGTGGGCAGTGCTGGCACTTGATGGTTAAAATAACTGTTTTGCATAACTAGAGCATAACCTTGGGAATTAATCTCCATACCTATTAAGGGAAGGAGGTAATTGGATTTTCCTCCTAGTAAGTTTTCTTGGCTTTCCCACATTTTCTGTCCCAGTCATGAACACATGAACCTGTGTGAGCAAGCACTGGTCTCTTGCACATTCCTCACAAGAATAATTAGTGCTGTTTCATCAATTACCATTTGCAGTTTTATAAGAGGTTAGTTTTCCCAAGTAAATTTTTTAAAAAGCTGTTTGCAAAAATCGTTCTTCCATATTTTATGGCTCATTATATTTTAGCTCTTGCTGCCCCCCTTTTAAAGCTTTATCTATTAGATTTTAAGTAAAGAGTTCTTTATTAAAAATGGAAAGAAACCTGAGAGCTTCCATTGTGCCAGGGGAATGTGCATTAGAGAGGATCTTGAAGTATCCAGTCTCCACTGTGCTTAAAATACAGAATAAATAAACTTTGGGAATAAGTTCCTTGTTCATTTTTATTTCTGATCATAAGTAATTTTAAAAATATTCACTATATAATTTCTTTTCCCTTTACTTGATCTACACTATTACACAGTTGTGCTTGGTCCTGTATTTGATCCAAGGCTTGTGGGCTCTTTAGTTTAATTTGTAATTTGTCCATTAATTAAGAGAGAGAAAAGGTGGTGTGATGGCTGGAGCTGGGGACCAAGAATCAAAGCTTCTGGGTTCATCCTGGCTCTGTTCTGACCTGAGGAAAGTCACTTACACCTTCTGACCTATATTGTCTCTGGGACTCTCAATATAATTATATTAAATGCCCCCAAGCAATGATACCAAGGCCGGTAATGGCAAGACAGAAAGTGCTGCCTTTCACAAGCTCCACAGAGGTGTTCAGTTGCAGGTTTCAGGTCAAGTCCCCTTTCAGTTCAGCCACTGCATAGCTCATGTAATTTTGGGGTGTCTATTGTGCAGTTCTTTATGAAGAAAGTATTCAACCAGTCCTTCATTGAGAATGATTTAGCATCACTGGTGATGAAGGAGACAGAAAGGACTGGCTTGGATTTCTCTCATTCCAGTGTGTGTGTGTGCATCTGTGGCAGGAAGGGAAAATCCCTTGCACTAGGGTAGAGCACTGGCTGTGATTCACTAAGGAGAAAGAACATCAGTGCTCACGTTGCTGAAACCTTGCACCTTAACTGTCCTTGCATATTATTTTTACCTGGGTCCATTAAAAAAACAAAAGGTCAAACGAGGAAAAAAAATCCAAACAAAGAAAATAAAGTCTGTTAGAACAAAGAAACAAGAGGAATAAATAACCAGTAGGAAATTCCCAGCACATCCCTTTTTGAAGGTTTCAGGAAATTCCGTTTGGTGGAGGAAATGCTGAAAATTAGGAGGAGGCCAGAAGAGGGACTAGCAGGAGACAGCTGAGGTCATTTTTCACTGCCAGGACTGCACTGTGTTGTCTCTTCTTTTACAACTCATCGGCA
Source organism: Edolisoma coerulescens (assembly GCA_013397115.1). Lineage (NCBI taxonomy): Eukaryota > Metazoa > Chordata > Aves > Passeriformes > Campephagidae > Edolisoma > Edolisoma coerulescens. Next base: position 2,494,038 of record VWZW01006553.1, read on the forward strand.
GGCATTATTACCTGGTGAAAAAATTTGTTTTGCAACTCATCCTGAGTCCTCATAAATCATTAATGCCTGGCTAAGCACAGTGTGAGCATTACAAATACTCTGAGAATGAGGGCCCGTTCTGATATAACCTTGTGTCCAATACTAATGCCTGCTAGTTATTTAGTAATACAAAGGAGCCTGAGCGAGGAAGATCGATGAATCAATGCAGTCTCCTGACTTCCTTCTCCTCTCCACCTGCCTCTTCTCTTTCTAGTTCAGATACTGTGCTGCAAAAATTCAGGACAGTTCATAGTCATCTCTCTGTGGACAGCACTATAACAATTTAGGGGAACAAGGAGGGAATCACGGCCTCCAAATGTCTGTAGGAAAAAGAGGAGTTTTGGTTTCTGATTAGAACTTGTTCTGATTTCTGGGGTTTTATGACCCAAATTGCACCACTGCTCCAGACCTGTTTTCTGGTTTGCATCCCTTAATGAATGCATGCAGCATAAAGCACATTCAAGTGTGTAAAGAGCATAGATAGAAGCTGTGCTCAGGACTGAGTGTAATTAAAGGGTGCTCAGCAAGTCCAAATAATGAGCCCATTACCTGGGGGAGCTGTCTGGGGACTTAAGATGCTCAAACCAGCTCTCACAATGCTGGAGGCAGCACAGAGAGCACACCATCAATAGGTGCAGTGGCTGAGGTTTGTGTCTTGTTTTTCAGTAATCTTGGCCACAGTCAGGAGTTCAAGGATGGTCTCTACTATAGTGCTTACCCTGAGCTCACTTCCCAACACCTCCAGCCCATTCAAGAGTATAACTAAAATCTCTCTCCTCTCCTCTCCTCTCGGATGGATCCTAAAGCACAGGATCCATCTGTGCAGTTGCTATTCATAGAGTTGTGCCCTTTGAACACCATAATAATTGATCATGAGCTTTAAAAGAGGGAGATGGAATGAGGTGAGGTGGAGATTGACCCTTTGTGTAAGCGTAATCTTAGACTTGTGTGACTTAGTCATGGATGGAGCCCTTGTCCTGAAAGGCTTCTGCAAGGAAGGTTGTAAAGTCACAGATACAAGAGAAATGGAACTTGAATAGGAACTTAGGAAGAGTGCAAATGGGGGTGAAGGACAGTGGCTGGGTAAATTTGAAAAGGGGAGAGAGTATCAGACAGTTTGGAGGGAAAAGTAACAGTCTTAAAGACATGAAATGATAGAAAATTGGTGTGAGGAAAATGGCGTTGCTGTAAATGGAAGTGGGGAAATGGACCAAGACAGAAAAAGGAAAAAAATTGTTCATATGTGAAAAGGGACAGAAAAATGCTTCCTCTACAAATATATGCAACTGATAAAGCACCTGATGCTGTTCCTGTGAGACCTCAGTCACTCTGGCCCTCAGTCAAGTAAAACACCCCTTGTGCCCAAACCATCCTTGGTCTTTAGCTGGGGCCCAAAGCGTTCATTGTGCAGTGAGACCTCAGGCATCACACCCCCAGCAAAAGCCTGAGACTTCCCTGCACAGGAGTGAACATTCAGATCCCGTTTTAGGTTTTGCTCAAAATGTATCATTGTGCTTTACCTCAGCTGAATGTGTTAAAAATAGTCCCTGCTATAGCACCCACAGGACAGAGTGGTTTATTTTCCCTGATTATAGATCTGACAAAAGCCTGCTGTTATTTCTGTGCCCTCTCTAATGATCTGCTTGCTCTCTGGAGAGCACTGACCCATTTCAGCACAGAATAATTAGCCTTTCAGACACTACTGTGTTTCCATTAAATAGACATAAATGTGCAAGGTGACATTTATTTACTTAGGCCTGAAAAATATGCACCACAGATGTTGGGGCTTGGGAGAGCTTCAATTTCTTTTCATGAAACAGTTGTATATTTGCATGCTTTTGTGTCGTTAAACACTAGTGCTTTGCTGAAATGATTCCTGTTGAGTTTCCTTGGGGAAGCAGAACTCGGTGATTATTTGGGCCTGGGTTTCACCATAAGACCCTTTGGCAATGCTTTGGCAGCTCTTGCTCAAGCCTGACCGTAGCTTTGAGCAGTTAGAGTTACACACCCTTGAGGTCCCTTTTACTTTGTCTAAGGACTCCGTGTAAGGAACTGTTGTTGATTTACAGATCTGTCTGAAGAGGAATGTGTTCAGGATGTTACAGCTGAGGAAATGAGAACCTTGACCTATTGCAAACATAAAATAAACCCAAAGTCCTTTAGTATTTAAAATCAGCTCTTCTGTCATCTTGATCACTGGCTTCTGAACCGCCAGGCTATTGCCCAGGTGAAAAGTATATTATTCATCTTGATAGCCACTTTGGTCTGCAAAGTTGGAGGGAAGTCTTAGCCTTAAAAGTCCAGGCAGCATATAAAACATGTAGGTTGCTTAGTAGTTCACATTCCCACATGGAGACGTGGCATGCTATCATTTCATTCTGTTAGCACCAATAGGCTCTATAAAAGGAGGCATCACGCAAGGTAGGTGCTTTATTGCAGGATGGAAACACTTTCATAGGTTATTTTAATCATTATGGTTCTTTCATGAAGTGTGAAAGTTGATTGTTGCTGTAAATGAAGCCATTGAAGGCTAAAAAATAAAAATGCTGTGATGGTAAAAATCCTTGGAGTGCAAAAAATGGGGATTGCTATAAAAGGCAGTAATTTATTCTCTGCATGAGATTATTTTTTATCATAAGGATGCTTTTAAGCTAATTCTGAAACATATACAATTGTAGTCTGTATAGCTGAGGTGTGTTGCAAGGTGCATTGATAATTTAGCTAATTTTTTATGCACTGTAATTTATATATTATTTAGAAGTGCTATTTTATTCTGTTAACTGAGAGGCTTAACACATTTTTACTATGTTAAGGATAAGTTATTTTTGCAGGTCTTGTGGTTTTATTATTTTGACCCATATCCAATTCATATTGCATCATAATACCATTTTTACTAATATTATTCTAGTGTGTTCAAAACTTATTTCCATTTGGATAGAAATTCATTAGCTCTTGATTTTGATTATAACAAATTATTTTAACTTTTCTGTGATAATGCATTCTCTGTGTTTCTGATTTGCTAATGCTGAAATATTTTATTTTCATTTTTAACCCTTCCAAATTTAGGAATTGTTTTTGCTTTTTTTCTGTGTGTATATATTTCAGTTGTTTAGACTACTGGTTCCTGCTTTTTTCTTTTTCTTTTTTTTTAATATGTTATGTTTGTAACTTCTGACTGTCTGTGTTGAGCCAATCTTACCAACAAAAATATCAATTGTTTCCTGTTTCTCTACTTCTTTACAAAAAAAAAAGAAAATGAAAAGTAAAAAATAAAAATAAAAAACTCTTAATGGGAACCCTGGCACTGTCTGTCTTCTCTGTTCTGCAGAAATGTTGAAGGAGTTGAACCAGCAACGCAGAGCGAAAGAGTTTACAGACCTGAAAATTATTGTTGAAGGCAAAGAGTTTGAAGTCCACCAAAATGTTCTAGCTTCCTGCAGCTTGTATTTCAAGGACCTGATTAAAAGGTTTGCCTTCCTTCCAGCTGTGATCTGCTCTGTTCTTTTGTAGGGCGCATTTGTGTCGCTTTTTTTTCCTCCCCTCTCTTGCAGGTTTATGAAGATTGAATCTCCTGTCACAGAGCCAGTAGCCATTCTTTCCACCTCCTCTGAATGTATTTCCAAACTGAGACTCAGATCCATTTGTTACACATCTGACTCGTACAGTGTAATTATTTTTGATGAGTAGAGGCTGGTTTTGGCCGAAGAAAGTGTTCCACCACTGAGAGATCTAAGATTTAAACTCCACTGCTAATGGTGATTCAGTCCACAACTAAAAACTGCTGCTGTCGATGTTTGCAAGGGACTCTGTCACACACGACAAAAGTCTGTGCTTCAGGCTGCAAAAAGCCATCAGCATTCAGGTGAACGGTGCTGAGACATCGTGCAAATAAAGCATTTGGAGTATTGTAATCCCTTCACCCTGAAATCTTTGTTACATGCTTTTGTGTGGCTTTTATGGGCAAAGGGATTGATATTTTTTTTATTTGGGGACTTTTAAAAGAAGAAAAGACAACTGATTAATTTCTCTGGAAAAGATTGGAAATAAGATGATTTTCTGGTCAAAATGTAGCTCGGTCTGCATGTTGGACTAACATTAGCTTTTTCATACAAACACTCCAGCTTAGGGTAGGTACAGTGTGTACATTTTCTAAACGTCATGTCTCCACCTTCGCATTTTCCCCCCTCTGTTTCTAGCTGATTGATTCTAAACAGTGCATGATAATCTTTTTTTTCCATTACATTGATTTTTCAATTTGTATGCTTCATATACTTGCATAGGAATAAATTGGTACTCTTGTATTATTAGTAAGTTAGAGTAGCAAGTAGGGAGAAAAAAAAACCATGAGGATAACTTTCATTTTTCTCTCAATCATCAGCAAATTAATGCAGCTGCTGATTTTGCCTTGCAGTATTTTCCTGAGCAGACTGAGCCTGGACTGTGCTAAAAAATGGGATTAAAGAACATTTTGCTTGCTTCAAATCCTGTATTTAAATTTTGCCAACTAACACAATAGTGACTGTATTTTATTTCAGGATGGCATATTGGCTGGTATCTCCTTTCAGTGTATTGTGTCCTTTTGCACAAAGCTGGTTCTATAATTATGGATATATATTACATTTCTATGATATAACTGTACTGACTGCCTTATCAATTATTCATAAAAAATATGTTGGCCTAGGAAGCATGTCTTTTCCCCTCTGTAAATCTAATGATTGCTAGCAGTAGCTATGCCAGATCTCTCCTGTCCTTTCTCTTCTGTCTGCTCATTATTATTTAATTGTTAAGGCTACAGTGTATGCTTTTCAGGGTGATAAAGAATAGAGTCTACAGGAAAAGAAAAATCTTAGAACCAACTTAGAGAAATCAAATCACTGACTGTCCAAAGACTGTCATTTGGATTTTGCTGTGAAGACATCTGCTTGTGTGCAGAAGTCACCAGGCAGCATCTATTTCTAGAAGCACACTGACGAATCTTGCTGCTTTATTATTTAGTTTTCAAATGCAGATATACTTTAGATTGAGCACTGCTCTGTTATGAACTTAGTTAAAACAATTTTAAAAAATTAAAACTCTAGATTTTGTGAAAGAAAAAGCCTAGATTTCAGCATGTATTGTCTTTCAGCTGCCCACATAAGGCTTGCATGCATTACAAGAAAAAAATAGTGCAAGGTTTAGCCTGTTTGCTAAACTCACCACTTTTTGCCTTCTTTCACATCATCAGCAGCAATAAATATTCCAGAGGTCGATTTGTGTCCACCATCCGGTCTCTCCATCCTAGTTGTCTTCCATATATAACCTCAGTTGCACACATGTAACCTTGATGGAGGCTAATGGAGTTGCACAGGTGTATCCAAGGCAAAAATACTTTTATTACTGATGATGATGCATGAATAAGAAAAAAATCAGCTTGATGTCAAATTGAGTTTGCAAAACTGTCAGGTGAGAAAAATAAATATTCACCTGTAAACTGAGCAAATGTGTCTTTGCAAGACAATAAACTCAGGGCTATGGGGTGGAATTTCTAAAGACTTGCTTTTTGTGGGGTATTTTCAGAGTAAAGCCTTGTCCTTTCCAAAACCCCATGGAAGTCAAGGGCTCAAGTTGCAAGAGGCACTCAATTTTTTATGGAATCATGCCCTTAATAATACAGAATCATTATAGTTCATAGAGTTAGAATGTTTATAGATACAATACATCTAGAATCCTCTATGATATTTGTTAGCAGCTCCTTTGAGACAGCACTTAAAGCTTTATGTGATTTATATTGTACTCCTTGTGTTGTTATAGAAATCAAAACAAGAAATGGCAGTTTTTCTTAAAGAATAAAAGAGATCTCTTTATATTAAATATAATAGAAAGGCCATTTCAATCAGTGCAAGCCGGGGTTAAACCCTAGTGTCATCCCAGCCAAAGGCACTGATGTGTCACCAAGAACATCAATAAGAAGATCTATTCACGAAGGTGCTATGTACATATATCAAAACATGCAGAAATAGAATCTTTCAGAGTATTTACTTCGGCTTATTATTTGCCACAGGCTGGTTATTATTAACCTCATATTCTGCCATTGATTCCACTGTGTGTTCAAGTTGGTATCTGATGGTAGAATAGCAAGTAGTGTCTCAAAAGAATAAAAGAGAAATGTTCAAAATCAAATAAGATCAATTATTTCCTTCTCAAAACCCAAATACAGATAAAAAACATAATAGGACTAGAGTTTTTGCTCATCTTGAGGAAAGCTATTTGATGAGAATTAATCATAGCAGGGAAGGAAATATGTTGTTTTTATTGCACTGATAAAAAGATGATAAGCAGGTTTGATTGTCCAAAACAATTCTAAAGTTATTTACTAAACAAATTTGGTAATGGGAGTGCACTTTGAGACCCCTTTAGTTTCTCGGAAAATGGCTAATCCTGTGCTGAGCATTCTGTTCCTCATCCAGAAAATTCTTTATTCCATGTGTTTTATCTTTCAAATATATGGGCCCTTTTGAGTTTGGGTTAGTCCAGTCCTGAGCCTGAGCTCAGCACCATACCAGGCACCTGTTTTGGAAACAGATTATCCCTGTCAGAAGCTGCACAGCACTCAAGCCTAAGCCAGGACTTGGTGTTCATCTCCCTTCCAACAGCAACTGACTATGGAAAAAAATCTCAGCCCTTTTCATTGCAAAATCATCTGAAAAGGATTAGGTGTATTAGGAACAGCAAGTGTGAAATGTTCCCAATACCTGCTCCACATGACTGTGCCCACGAAGGGAGGAAGGTGAGATTCAGGGGAAGGGCAGGGATCTGTACAGGACTACTGCAGTATAGGGCTTCAGGAGAACATGGATGATAAACAGCAGCTGGATTTGGGCTCTGTCCCCTAAAGGCCATCTCATATATTTTGAGTGCGCCGCCAACCACGTTACTCCAGCCTGCTCGACTTTGCTACTTATGGAATCAGCCATTTCAAAACAAGGGCTTAATCTGTGGTACAGACAATGAAGAGAAAAACCTTGAAGGCTTCCTGAAGGATCTTTTTCTCCTAATTCAGGTTCCTGTGTGCAGGCAGGTCCCCATGACCAATGAGGGGTGCTTATCTCTAGCATTAGGTAACCAACACATCGGTCCAAGGTTGGCATCTAAGACAAGTTGGGTCTAACCTCACCTTCTCAACTGTTGCTACAGTCTGCAGAGAGGGAGACAGACCTGTCCAAGAGGCAGCTCTTCTCCCCACAAAATAGGTGTCTAAGAGATGAGGTGAAGGAGGAGGCCATCCCCCTTTACTATAAAAGAGAGGGTGATTTGCATTAGACAGTGAACTTACGATGGGTGTTCCATTGCTTCCCTCAGGAGTCCAGCCTAAGATGTCTGTCTAGACTTCTCTGCAGTTGGGAGGAAAGATAGGAATGTCTGCAGGACGATACGTCCCACCTTACGATAAATAGCATGAATTGCCTTCTGGAAGTGCTCATTTTTCATGACCCAGAGAGAAAGACCAGTCACCCAGCCTGAATCGTAGTTGACTGAAAGGACAGGAATGATTTCTTATGGAAACGAGTGTTTTTCTTAATGGCACATACTTATGCTTATATGTGTGCACAGAAAAAAAAAAGAGACAGATACGGATCCATCAAAAAACCCATCTCCAAATTGTGCCTCTTGCAGAGCACAGTTTTCTTATTTAAAACATTCTTGGTTTGGGGAAGGAAAGAAATGAGCTCTGTTTTTGTATCTGCCCTAGAAGAAATGGTGGAAGGTGGGTGGGTGGGTGTGTTCTGGGAGGAAGGAACAAATGGAAAATCTCATGAAGAGCCATCTTTTTTATTCCCAGCTGTATTTGGGATAGACAAATGCAGCTGCTGAATAAATGGAATTTCTGATATTTCCGTAACAAAGAAATGTTTCACCGGAACATTTTAATTTGCTGCTTTCTTTTTCTTAACCCAGAGTACTGGAATCTCTACTAAATATGACATTATTAAAAGGAAGCACTTGACATGAAAGTCTCTTCTTGGCCAATATGCTTGCTTTTATAAGCAAGCTTTTACAAGTAGACTTCTCTCTGGTCATTTACTAAAGATACACAGATCTTGTCCTACAAGCTTTATCTTTTCAAGATTAGATTTTAATGATGCTTTCTAATCTTTAAATCGTCTTGGGTGCCTGATTCCACTGGCACAGAGCAGTAAGTCACATGTACAAAGAGATTCTGTCACAAGAAGCAGTATTTTGGATGCATTGTAATCTGGCCATGCTATGTTCATCCTTCTTTTCCTACAAAGCAGAGCAAGTGACTTCATGGCCAAATTGCTTTTCCACAATGCCTTGCCTTTTTTTCAAGTCTTCAGATTTTTGGTTTGGTTTTGTTTTTTTTTTTTCCTAGAGTGGGGCTGTATATACTCTCTGAGGGCTTGAACGCAGGGCAGGACAAGTAAAGCATTGAGTGAGAAGACCAAATTCCTCTTGCTTTACACCTACGCAGAAGACGAAGATGTCATTCTGCATTTTACACCACTGTGCAGAAAGGGAGCATTTGGATGCACAACAGAGAAACCTGCCACTATCCATCTGAAACAGCCTGACAAAACTGCAAAAGAGTTTAGGTGTCTGGAAAACAGACTGTCTGGTTTGTGTTTATGTTCTAAAAAGCCCAAAATGGGAAATAGCAGATGAAAGAAAAATCTACTCTTGGTGACCCCTTCATGTTTTCCTGCTTATTAAGAATCTTGCTTTTAACTCTGCAAGAGGAGCAGGCAGCATTTCCACTTCTGCATACTTCAGCTCCATTGTAGAACAGAATGAATGTGGAAACAAACTATAAAGTGTAGTTGAAAACAGAGAAATAGGGAGTTAAAGGTACAATGTTTGTTTCAGGTGCCAGGAGAGGTACATTGTGCCCAGAGGGAGCGCCAGAGGTTTCTGTGAAACCGTTTAAACCATGAGAACAGGAGGTCGCCTGGGAGTGTAAAATATCCTTCACCCTTTACTGCCAGGGGACAGGTGTAAATTGTGCTGTGGACAAGGTTTTTCTCTTAAACGAGGCAGTGATAATTGCTGTGTGTTGGGCACCAGATCTTGGCATAGGACCCAACTCCCTGCTCTCGGTGGCCCATTTCCGTGAGCGCTGCGCTCGCTCTGCCTGCCCAGGCAGCCCTCCGCCCACCCCTTGGAGCTCCCTGCTGGGCTTCCAATTTCGCAGCTGCCAGACCTTGGAAAACATGTTTTCATCAAGCAAAAATGTATGGTCTTCTACATAAATGAATGGCAGCTTACAAATACTCAGTGGTGTTTTGCACTGCCACAAAACCCACCGCAGGTGTCACAGCCCGGCTGTTTCCAGCCCCGCAAGCGTGGCTGTGGATTAAGAGGGTGAGTGGCTTGGGCTGGATGCCACTCTGAAAGGAGGGGCAGAGCAATGTGCCCTACTCTGAAGAGAAACTCTGGTAAGGAGGACAGAAAGGCTCCTTTTCAAGCCTTGAGGTGCAGCACAGAAATTAAGCTGCTGCCCTGTAATGGCAGCAGTTCGCAGAGGCACCAAGCCGATCCCTCCCTCATTGGCAGCATCTCTATTTACTGTAGCTGGTTACGTAATTTCTAGACTCAGCCACAAATTCTGCAAATCTTACCCAAGGAATGACAGGCTAATCACCTCTCTTGCTCCAGCTGTACTAATCCACAAGCCATGCAGCTGTCATGCAACATCTCATAAAATGCTGGTACAGGTGACCTACCTGTACTTACTTACATCTCACAGCCCTGCCTAGGCTTAACTCTGTTAAAATCTAGGAGTGAAAGGGAACAGTTACCAAACAAGGTGCAGTTCAGGATAAATTAATCAAAAACAACAGAGGAAAAAAAACTTCCATGGCATCGGAACTGGAGCCATGTTCTTGAAAACTGTCATTTTTGGGCCAGTTCCAAAAGCCAGTCTTTCCCCAAAGCGAGGTTAATCAAAGCTCCAACTTCATCTTGCTTGTAGGTAGCTCCAGGGATCAGTAGTTCACTCTTTTCGTTTATATCATCAAGGATTAGCCATTGCTGGATTGGGATAATGGATTTGAATTAGTATGGCCAGGTTATGATCATATCTGATCGCGGTGCCCTCTTTTTGCTTGCGCAGTGCTGAGCTTTGGTGTCTGAAATACTCAGAGCAGTTCTCTGCAATGCGGGTGGGCAGCGACCGATGGGGTGAGAAGAGCCACGTGCCCTTTCCTGCCTATACTGTGGGTATAGGTGTTGTGCTGTCGTGCCTTTCACTGATGTCTCTGGATCTATAAATACTGTAGAAAAGCACTAGCAACACCCTGTAGCTGAAGGAGAAAGAACCAGTGCCTGACAGAATTAATTCTAATTACTGAAATGCTGATTGGGATCTTTGGGCACTGCCATAATCACAGTAGTAGTAATAAATAATAATCGTGGTTATCATTATTTTATTATTGTTTTCCCTCTAGACATTGCAATGATGAGAAAGAGTCTTGGATAGACTACCTAGATAATTACTTGTATAAATTTCACCACATTCCTAAGAAATAGATTTATTAGCTGCATGCCAGCTCTGTGCTAAGCTGGTTTTTGATGGTGTAATAAATATCATTAAAAGAAATCAGATAGGAGTTGGGTAAGGGTTTGAGCTTTAAGTTTGATAAGAATAAATTTTTTATTCTGTCAACTTACTTTTAATCTTCCTTCCTATATAATCGCCCAGAACCTGCTTGCATCTTTTATTTACCTTTAACAAATAGTAACTCTCATCCAGAGAGTTTTGCCACTGAATTAGGCTGCCAGAGATACTTGCAAACAAGTTAGATCCCACACTGTTAATAAGCTGGCCCAGTTTTTTTGCTTCTCCACTAGTACCTTGTGAGATGTAGTTTATTCTCTGTCCCTAGCAAAAGTCTAGGTCATGAAACACTGTTCTTCCAAGGGTACTTGCTATTCACTTCTTCATTCACTTGCCAGTCGTTTAAGCCAGCATCTTCAAACTCGTCATCTTCTTTCTTAAATCTCAGCAGGGAGCCAGATTTGTGCCTCTGACTGTGATCTCCGACACTGTAGCGTTACAGGCTGCTGCTGATGCTGCCTTTAGAAATGGTCCTGGCCGAGCATTTAGATTTTCCATCAGTGAATGGCATTAAGGGTATATAGGAAACGTGGCTCTTTTGTTTGCTTTATTTTATTCTGGCCATGTTGTCCGTGAACAAAAGGGTTTGCTCTTAATCCCGTTGCTCGTCTTGGTTTGTAATGATCATTTCTGTGATGGTGAATTAGCAGGAGCTGCTGGTGCGTGCCCGAGTTCACAGCCATTAATTTTCCTGATTTTCTTCTGATAGAGCAGGTGCAAACCAGCAGCATTTGACCCTAATAAGTTACACTAGTCTTGCCAGATTTTGTTTGCCTGGAACAAGGAACATTATTTGTATCAACATCCTGATAAAAAGTGGGCAAATGGATTTGTTGGTCAGGTAAATTTTCCTGATGAATTTGCAAGCCTGTGTTTAAACAATGTAATTTATTTAATCTTGTGATTTTACTAGTTCTTTATTGTAATCATACAATAGCACTGTTACAGTACATGTTTTCTTCTCTCATGAGACAGATGGGTAGTGACTGAGGCTCAAAGATAATGTTTATCTCCAAGATAGAATAACGAAGGCAGAGATTTGCAAGTTAATACATTTTGAGCTGATAAAACAATTCCAAAGGAGAAGCGATGCTGGGGTGTAATTTATTTTTTTTTTTAAATCCTGTTTAATAAAACATTCAGTGCCTTATGACATACATATTGCAATGATGTTGCTCTATAAATGTCCCTTCCTGTCATCATTTACATGATTGATTACCTTGCAGCTGCATAAAGTTGTATAACTCAGTAAATAACCTGTTACCTCAGTATGCACATGTTTCTTGGTGCGTGTCATGGAAATACATGTTGTGTGTTTGGGCATCTATGCTGTTATATCTCATGAACACATAATTACGCTAAATCAAGATATTCAGCATGAAATACAACCTTCCATGTAGAGTGCTGTGTCTGATCTGTACGTAGCTGAAGGTTGGCTATAATTTAACAGAGTTTCTTTTTTGCTTCTCCCAAGATACAGAGACATATGGGTTTTGAACCATTAATGACTCTGAAGACCATAAAAAATCAAATAGTGGACAGTTAAGATGCAGCATCATTGCACTCTCTCCTTTGCCTGGAGTTTCAGTGCTTTAAGGATTAAAGTAAAAAGTTAAAGTTCCACAATAAACAGGATGTTCGGTCTAAATTGTGTCGACTTGAACAACAGTTTCTAATGAGCACACAGCTAACAGACGCTTAAGCCTCATGAGAAGCTGTCTACCCCAGTCTGGAGTCCTTTCTTTGGTAATCAAAATAATTTGACAGAGATAAAAAGAAGTAGCTTTTCTTCAGTTAAGTGCTTCATCTTACATGAAAATCTTGGATTTCCTATTTTCTGGAGTCCTAAATACTGTCCAGGGAACAAAGCAATTTAATTTGATTTTTTTTTTATTATCCTGTCTATCTTGGTAGGAAATATGTTGCTCTCTTATAATGGCAACACAATTACTGTAGGGTAAACATTTATATTCCTAATTATGAAAACAAGCCAGCAAGATCAGCATGTTGAGCTGATAGGGCAAATCCTGGGAGAGCCTTACGGGTGGAGAGGCCAAAAGGCAGCTGGGTGACGGGACAGGCCATTGCTTTGGTCCGTGCCGGGAGGGACCAGCCCCAAAACAGGGGCTTCAGTTTCCTCAGTCCAAGGGGGAGTTGGAGATCCTGCCTGCTGCTGGCAATCCTGCAGCCTCCCATCAGCTCAAACACATGCTTTTGGTGGATGAGATTCAGATCTCTGAGTTGTGTGAGACCCTGAGCCATAAATAGTCAAAGACAACAATTTTTTTTTATTATTACACTACCAAAATGAGTGTATTTTCCTATTTCTTAAAGATAGATTCTGAGTGAAATATGAAGAAAATTGAGGTTATATTATGGAGCTAGCTCTTTGCTGCTGTCTCCTGCTGGGAGGAGCAGGTAGTGACAGTAGGTTCACAGAGGGACCTTGGAGAGGCAAAAGGAAAAAGATATACACCAAGTCCCACTTGTCCAGGGAAAGATCACAAATAACAATTCTAAATGTGTCTTTATTTTAAGAGATAATCATTTATTTCGGTGCCCTTTTGGAGCACAAAGCTTAAATATACGTCATACCTCTGAGTCTACGGCGTGGTGAGTCATATGGCATCGAATGTAAATAGGTGTCACAAACTCTGTCAGTCCTCCTGTTCCCAAGCAGGCAGCCTGGGCGGAAGCTGAACCAACTGTTCCTAGGCAGTAATGTACATTTACATAAAATGTTTCACATTTTTCATGTTTATTCCGTGCAGATGGCTCCATTTTGAACATCCAGAATTTGTTTTGACTTTGTGACTGTAGCTTGTAAACAGAGCGTTGGCTGGCATCTGCACCGGGTATAGGTAGCTTTTCGTATTTGATCTAAAATTGAGTGAAGCTGTAGCCAAACCATTAGTCAGTCAAAATAATGTTGCAAGCCAGTTAAAGGCAGCATATCCAAAGCATGAGGGAAGGCTGAATGAGAGGCGGTAGCGCTGTCCATAAATTGACAAATTGATGCGCTCACGGTGTTTCACTTACACAGCTACTTTAGCCAGACTCCAAATGTGGCTTTGCAAATCAAGGCATCTCACTATTAAATGTTTTGAACAGAATCACACAGACGTTCTGTTACGGGAACGTGTTGATACAAATAATGCAGGAAAAATGCATAGATTCACATCTGTTTATAACCCAAGATTCAGAAAACTTAAGTTGCATCACTATTAAGCATGAAAGCACTACGGCTGATTCTTGTCTGTGTGTATTACATGTTTGGAAATGATTTTCAAGGACAAATGAATACCAAAAAATATAAATTTCTCTACTTTTTCTTTTGTCAGTTCCACTACTAGATCTTGCAGATGAGGTATTAGAGTTATTTTTCTTGCTATCAAGTATTTAAACATTTTTGCTCTTTCCTATATATTAGTTAACAGAAAGGGACACTGATTCTGATTTGTTATTTGAGAGTGTAATCGAGCTATCTTTTGCTTTAAAGGGTTCCCTGTGCCTTTGTCTTCTCTAGTTGAAGCAATTAAGTTGAAGGATAAGTAGCCAGACTATGTTCAAAGGCATTGGCTTGATTTTGTTAGACCTAATTATTCCAGACAATGCAGAATATTTTTCACTAACTCCCCCCTTACCGATTCAGAGTATATCTGTGCTTCCTGCTTATCTGCAGGTTCAGTTCTGCTTGCACATTTTTCAGGTCTATCACCTTGCTGGAGAAATACATGATTTGTAAATCTGAAAGAATTCCCCAACAGCTACCATAAAATTAAGCTGTTAAAGAGCTCTTGGAGCTTGTTTAAATGTAGACCTAAACAAATCTCTTTGCTGTTTAGCTCAAGATAAATCTTTTTAAAAGTCCTGTTCTAAATCACTTCCCAATTTTAATGAGTTTATATATCAGCCTTTGCCAGATTTTTACTGTAGCTTTTCTCCAAGATTATAGCCATGATAAAGTAAGGACTAAAATTGTTTATTATATATTATTCTTCAGAAGCAAAACTTTTTCCCCCAGAGGCTGTTGGGAGAGCTATTGATTTTCTGCCACAATGTGAAATGTGTGACCTTTATAATATGAGCAATGATTACAAGGCCAATAAAATGACATCATTCTGTTTAAACTTTAGAGTTCGCCGGGCAAACAGCAGAATGTGCCACATTTAATGATGTCCGTGGACGATAAGGGTGCGTTGACTGGCTTCAAGTGAGACTGAAACATGAAGGAGGCAGGCTCTAACTCCCCAAAACACCTCATGTTTGTGCCAGGAGTTGGGGAACAGGAGTTTACGTACCAGGTAGAACTGTGACTTTTCCCAGCTCTTCAGGCAGGAAGTCGGAGCTTTTCTGGTAACAGACTTCTCTGGATGTTTGCATTTACTGATGTCACCAACAAAACTCCTCCTGTTGTGACACAGGATGAGCTATTTGGGGAACAGCTCTATATATTGCTACAGATTTTCCCAAATCCACTGCATATGCATTTACAGGACTAAATTCTATTCTTGTAATACAGCTTTAGCCACTTCATTGCAGTTCCTCTAGAGGAGCCGAGAGAAGACTGTCCCAATAGATGAATTATAACTGCACAGGGCATATGATATTCTAATATGTGTGAAAACAAGGAACACAGAAACCTTTAGTCAGGCTTTGAGGGGGATGCTACAACCAAATTCACTGAAATAATTTCATAAAGGAGTCTATGGAATTTCCCTTTTCAGTCACATCAGTCTGTTTCCCCACATTATGTTCTTCTCTTTCTTCAAACACTTATTTTTGATCCATTATGACCTGCTTCAACCAATTCCCTGCCCGTTCTCCAGCCTATACCAAGCCAGATCCCTGATGTGGAAGCCCAGGTAGCTGTGATTTCCCAGTGCAGGCTGTATCCAGCCTGTACTCAGTATTTGATCCATCCAAATGTGGAGCTGAAGGGCTCGCTGCTTAGAAAGCACAAGCAAAACAGCACAAAACATTCAAGGCATTGCAGAGGCAGGAATAGGGATAATTTTCTTTCCCATTTCTGGCTCATTGTGTAATATCAATAATCTCTGTAGCTTTGTATTATACTTGCTGTAAGTGGCTCTAGTGATTGATTAAACACCTTAGCTTTTCTTTGGCATTTAATCAATTGCAGCAGCAGTTTATTGCTCGGTGTATTACAAAGTAAAAGAGATTATTACTTAATTATTGTGAAAAATAGCAGCTTGCAGTTGTTGCTAGCATGGGTATGTGTCTGCGCTGACGTTGGTGTCACATCATCCTTTCCTTTGTGCCTCCTGGTCTCGGCGCTGGGTGCAGTTGTGCGATTCCCAGCGGATCACACGCAGTCCTTCCTGCAGCCGGCGCCAGCACAGTGCAATTAGTGGCGTTAAATAAATAATTGCTTATGGTAGGGCTTCCCACGGTGCAAAGAGCCCAACTCTGTCACTTGCTGAGTACCTCCAAACCTCCCTGAAATTTTAGGTGGTGTGTTTATTAACCAGCCCACGTGAAAGTGAGCTCACTGTCAGGTACAAACCACTTCTGGGAGCAGCTCAGCAAGAATTGCATCAGTACCAAGAGGTATTTTGACAGCCCAGAGTGCAGCACCAGCTGTATGTACAACTGGAGATAAATCAGATATGGGGCATATTATTGGGATGTGAGTGTGAGAAAGGAGATAACCCAACATTTTGTCACATCCTCTTGAGGATCTAGGAAATAGCAACTCTTCTGTTTTGCCACCAGAGGTTTTCTGCCTTGGATGCAGAATTGAATCCATATGCAAGAGTTCAGAAAGAATATTGTGGTGTGATAAAGCATAAGGATTCAGGGCAGCACACGCCTCTGTGCTTGTAGGGGTACAACAGGTGTCATGATCAGTATGTGTTCTTACCATCTGCATGTGGAATAGGGTCTAACACGCCTGTGTTGCCATGCAAAGGGACAGTTCAATATTCAGAATTTTAAAAATGGGGTTTAATTCCTTGGTTTGCTCCTGGCGCTCTGTGATCATAGGCAAGTGATTTTGTCTCCTTGTGCCTCAGTTTCCTCCTGTGAATGGGAGTAACCATTGTTCACTACCTTAGAGAAGACTGTGAAATTAGGGACTGCCAACTGCTCCTCCATTGAAGATGAAACCTCTTTAAAACTTTGATCCTGCAGAGATTCATATGAATTAAAGCTGTGCCCTTGACTTGACCAGGGCAGGTCAATGGAAGACCAGTGACAAAGCATCCACTGAAAATTTTAAGCATTTCCCCGAATCACTTTAGGTGTTGTTGGGGCGGGTGGTTGGGGTGTCGTGTGGGAAGAAAACTGAACCTCGTATGTTGTTTATTTTTCTTCTGTGATGGTAGTAGAGGCCTGACCATCGCCTCTGTAGGCAGCTGTGGGAACCCAAGAGGTTGGTAGTGCTCATGGCAGCTTTTGCTCACGCTTCAAGCTGGCGTTGCCTGTGAATAGTGATGCTTTGGCCAGTCCGTATCTGTCACGCTGCATCGTGTGCCGGTTTTGTGTCACTCGTGCGATGGCTTTTGCAAGTACTCGAGCAGAATTGGAGCGAGCAGACGTTGACTGTCCAGTGGCAGACACAAAGCTCATGTTTCTTTGAGAAGGTGCTGGATGGTCCTAACCATTAAAAGAGTTTATTTTCTTACTCCAACAGATTTCCCCTCCCCTCCTTGATGTTACCAAATTTATCATCACTTTTGTCTTTCAGGTGTAACCTGTCTTTAGTGTTGCAGACACATCAGCCATGCATTAAGAACTGGGCCCTTACTTTAATTCAGTATGACTTTCTTTTTGTCCAATAATTTCACAAGCACTAATGCACACTTCAAATGCAGGAGATACTTTGATCCCCAAATTGTTCAGCACTTCATGCAGGAAAAACCGTAGGCCACAGTCATGAAACTCCTAGAGGATGGCTGCTGGCTTCCTGTGGCAGAGCTGGTTGTTGTTTTCCCCCCTCTCCCTTCTTTGCTCTAACCATTTTGTCTGTCTAGCTTGTCTTGTATTCAGTTTTCAAAGCAATTGCCATGAAGGGCTTCCTTTTTTTAGTGCCTAAAAGGGAACAATAGATTTTCAGAATAAGCATATATTATATTTTATATGTCCATCTGTATACCATAGATATAGTATTGATCATATCTATAATTTAATATAACATACTGAGAAGTTCAAGCTAAATAAAACTTATTATTTTTTATTACCATTTTTTATGAAAAGGTCTTTAAATGTATCCTTAAGTGCACATGACATCTAAAATTATTCCGGTGCTGGATTCTTGAAAAAGTGGATGACCTTTTCTCTTGAAATTGGAGAGTGGTTTTTCCTTAACAGTTATATTATGCACAGAAGATGAGATGTTAACCAAGATGTTAAAATGTATTGTTTCCCTTTGAAAGCTAATCCCATTCCTCATTTTCATTAATGTTGGATCATCCATTTTCCTTTTTCTTTTTTTTCCTTTCTTTTCCTTTCCTTTTCTTTTGCAACTGTTTTTGCATGAAAATGCAAAGTAGCAATAAACAGATTTTTCGTAAGACTTGCTTTAAGACTCTTCTCTTTCAGATCCAGTTAAAGTTTTTAAGTTCAGTTATTTTAAAATTCATATTCTTCAGTTCCGTAAACAAAAATAATGGAGAAATATAATGAGGTGCAAAGCGATTTTCTAGCCCTCACTAATCAATAAATGCCAATAAAATGGGGATGGTGTAATGTCCATAATTTAATTGTCTGCTGTTACCAGGTCACCACGAGACAGCAGCAGAAGCGGGGAGAAGCTGGAATTGGCCATGTCCAACCTCACTGCGGATGTCCTGGAGTTACTCCTGGAGTTTGTTTATACAGGTTCTTTGATCATAGATTCAGCCAATGCAAAAACCCTACTGGAAGCTGCCAGCAAGTTCCAGTTTCATACTTTCTGTAAAGTCTGCGTTTCATTTCTAGGTAAGAATCACTGCATCTAGTGAGGTTTTAAGATCTTGTGTTAAGGTTTGTAAACCTGTCTTTGAACAACTCTTAAAAGATAATTAAGAAACCCAAGATGAAACAGAGTAAAGTTAAGTAAAGTAAAATTAATTTGATTTGTGATTTGAATTTCAAATGCTGACATGATGGCCAGTGGAAAATGGTCTAGAGAAGTGTAGCCTGTTGCTTGAGTGTCAACAGCTTTCATACGTTGGATAAGCTATTTTGTTGAATCTTGTTCCATACTTGGAATCTTGATGACATTTTGTTTCCCAGAGGATGATATCTGCAAAGATACCAGGCTGTAACACACAGGTTGCTTTTAACTGTGCAGCATATTTTGGTTCAAGGCCAGCTTGGTCAAACACCAAAAAGAGTTTGGAGGTGGGCTCCAATGGAGGAAGAACTCCTGCAAATCTGCAAAAAAATTAAGGACTGCATTGCAATATCTGTAATTTTCTTGTGTTTGTGAGAAAGTCCTTTACATGTCCGGTGTTCCCAGTTGAATGTTCATGGGGTTTGTTACTGCATACAGAGCTATGGCCTGATGTCATCCAAAGGTGGGAGGAAGGAAAGGTTGCTGTGCCTACCCCTGGTAACTGGTTTGCCCTTTGTCCACGGAGAGCATTTGTCTCAGTGAGGGTCTACAGAGCAACATCTTCATCAGTGCCTAGGTCCTTCCTCTCATGGCCACGAGAACTCTGTTCCTCTTGCCAGGAGCACCGTGTCATCCTGCTCCTTTCACTCTCTGCTTTCCAGCAGCGAGTATTTCAAAACAGTCCAAGATTTCCAGCTCAGCTAAGCTTTTCTGGCCTGAACTGGAACCAGGCAGACCTGGCATGGCAGAAGAGAAGCCACAACTGGAGCTCAGCTGAAACCTACTGGTTCAAATTCCTGCCTGTACCACAAGCCACTCCTTCACTGTCATAGCTGTAATATCAGTTTATGAGACAGTAATAATTTAAAAATTATTAACACAAATTTATTAATACAATTTTTTTTTCTTGATGTTATATGACTTACTTCCCAGGTATAAGTACCAGATAACGTTTTTTTGACATCTGATTTCTGCTTGGGCTTCCGCAACTCCCAGCTGGGTGTGGGAGACAGTGTTCTCTCTGAAGCCCAAATGAACTGTAGGTTCTTCCTGGGCAGTTCTCATTTAAAATTGACGTCTACTATTGCAGCACATGGAAGATGAGAGTTTAGAAAATGTTGCACTCAAAAAACAAGAACAAGAAAAAACCCTCAAATGAGTCCAGTTTACTGCTGTGTTAATTTTCACTGCTAAGCCAGCCTGCTGGCAAGATGAGGGATGTGACTGAGCTGGTACAATGCAGGCATCAGTAAAGAATCTCTGGCATTGTATTCTCCTTTCCAACTTTTTATATGCCCCTTATTTCAAAGTCTGTTCTCAAATGGGGGGTACTGGTGATGTGAAATTTGTGCTTTGCAATCCCACCATGTGGACTGTGCAGTTTGAATGAGGCTTTGGCTCTGGCATTGCTGGCTCCCAGCTTCCCTTCACCACCTTTTTACAGTGATTAGATCTTACAGCCTTTCCAGAAACACAGGATGTGTTTAAGTTGTGCTATCACTGAAGATTCAGCCACAAAACCAAAATATATTTATTTCACTGAATCAGTATGATGGTTCTCTTTTCTGATAGTTAATATTTTAATTCAGTGAACCATGTTATGGTATGAAGTAGTAGAGTTGGTTATAAATTCAGTGATATATGGAGAGTCACTGGAACTTTGTATTCTCATTTGGAGAATTCACGGAGTGTAATTGCTTATTTTTATTTATAGCTGTGACTCGGTTGCGCCACAGAGACAGCAGAGCATTTGCCATCTGAAAAGTTTAGGGAAAAGCATTTTGTCTTCTCTGTGGCTGTGTTTTTATTTTTCACCTCAGCCACCTCTGCTCTACAAAAGCAAAAATACGGTAAAAATTGGGGGTTTTCTTCCTGCAGGATTTCTGGAGGGTTAACCAGTACAAAAAGTGAATCTTTCCCATCAGCGGCCATGTCTAAATAGGGAGAGAAGGGAAGTTCAAAGAAGTAAAAGCCAAAATTATTAAGTCTGTTCAGCATAGCACAGCACAATCTCAGAGGAAGTTCAGGTCATCCTTTTTCAGCCATGAAGATCCAGCAGGATCCTGGCTGGTTGATGTCCAAGCAGCTTTATTGTCTCTATCCTGGGCTTCTCAGCAGACTTGGGCAGAGGCACCCCAAATTTTCTTATACTTTCTGTTGAAAAGATGCAGCAAAATGGGTCAGGAAAGTAGTTTCATTTCGTGAGAGATTTCTTAACCGGCTTCCCTGGGATAATTATAGCCATGTTCTCTCTCTTCCCCACATGCTGTCTCCTCGGCTTTTGTCTAGACCATGAGAAATGACAACAGTTTTGTGCTGACTTACGCAGTGATGGTGACAGGTTCATGCAGGCACCATATGATAACTGGGCAAATGCTTGCAAACTGGTCAGGATATCTTAGGTATTTCCTCCACCCATATGGCTGAAGACTTTTCTTCATGTTTGTTTTACATTATCATCACAGTCATGGCTTGAATTGGGTTTCAGATGATTCACCAGTGTCACGGTTTTGGCCCATGGTGCACGGACATCCATCACAGGAGGGAAAACATTCTGAGCTGCTGATAAAATAAAAGTATTCATCCTTAAGCCTAAAGAAGTTGGCAGAACCTGGTAGTTTCATGGACCAGAATAGGAAAGAGCAGGAGCTCTGAATTTTCTTAGTCTCCTGGGCAAAGACCACAAAATCAATGTTTGGAAAGAGTATTAGAGGGAGCGGTGAGAAAAACTGAACAATGGACCAGTGATGAGACCTGCATGAGCAGGCACCTGACGAAAGAAGAGGCCTTTATGGTCCTTATGAATTCAAGAGAAAGCATTATGGGCAATTCTTTTGTTCATCCAAGGTGGAGAATTTTGAGCCAGCTGGAGAACCGCACTTCTCAGCCCTGGAGAAACTATAATATATAAACTTCATTTAAACTATGTATAAACTTCAACTATACCTGGAGAGAGGAGAAAGGAAGAAGACTCTCACAGGGGAAGGGAAATCTTTTGGACAATTCATTAGACAGTGAATGCATCCAAAAGTCTTCCACCTATCTCCCATTTCCACATGCTTTTTGACACTAGTAGGAATACCTGAGGAGTAAGTTTCTCATCAGAATGTACACAGAGTACCACAAGGAGATACACGTTTTGTGCTATTTTTGGTGATATCCAAATCATCATCTAGAAAGCATCTCTTAAGAGAAAATACAGTGCTTAATGCACACAAGAGGGGGTTTACAACGACCACTGAGCTCCCATCATACTCTTACCACAATCTTCCTGAGTAATCCTTCCTGCATACCATTTATCTCTGGCTTTATCTCAAGTCTTCCCACTCCCAGAAGTGCAGTTGGAGCAGTCTGCCTGGCTGATTGTCTCCTGATGATGCTGCACAGGATCCTGCTCCAAAGTCACATCTAACACAGTGGAACATACCAGCTGCTGATCTGCTTTATTGTGACACACACAATGTGTTATCCAGCGCTGTCTCAAACCAGTGAGAACCTACTAGATTACATCTGATATCCTTCAAGCCTACTCATGAGTCTGTTATGAACTGTCCTTGAGCATTGGGAATAGCTTAGGAGTCATCACTTGTGTTCTGAATGGAGACAAGGTGAAACTTCACAAAAATGTGTTGTTACAAGCCCAGTGTCACTGTGGCAAAAGACAATTGTTGTAAACATGCCAGCGTCCAAAGGAACTCATCTCAGGAACAGATGGAGCAGAACTGGTCCTTAGCTGTCTTTGTCATGCCAGCATTGAGCAGTACCCCTGGACTGCAGTCATTTGGGATGAGCTATATTATATAGCAGAAGTCTATGTCTAAGTAGTCATGTAGGCTCCCTTTATAGTCAGTGAAGAGTAACAGGCATTGGTAAGGCAGCGTTCTGCTCATCCTGGGGTCATCATCCAAAATATTACCAGATTAATCCAGAATATTACCAGGTTGCTACTTGGAATTGCTTGTTTATGGGTGTGCAGGGATATTAATGTAAACGCAGAGTTGCACCACAGACAGCTGGAGTCAAAGAGACATAAGTCTTGCCCCCAAATTTTGAGTCAGAGCTGAAAAAATGGGGGGATGAGGTGGTGGTTTTGTGTTCATAGGATAGAGATTTTCCGTATCTCCTATAGCTGTTGTCCCAAGGTCTGTCTTAAACAGATGTTGCTGTGCCCACCTTGCTGTGGTGCTCATCACATAGAAGTGAAGTGCAGAGAAGTGTGTTACCAGCCTCCTGCATATCCCCTAGTCCCACATCTCCCTGGGGCCCCTCTCCACAGGGCCTCACAATAATTCCTGAACCAGGCAGGGACACAACATCATGGGAATCTGCCGTTGAGGGGTTTCTCAGGGAAGAGGAGCGAGTAAAGCTCCAAGGGCCAACATGGACCTGCTTGGACCAGTGTACCGGGCTGCATCAGTCACCCAGCATTGTTAGAGGTAGAGAAACCTGTCCAGATCAGAAGAAATCAGTTGTGAGCAATGTTTTTTCTGCCCCACACCACAAGCTCAGCTGGAAATGGTGTGAGGATCTCTCCTGATAGAGGCAAACCCAGTCCTCTGAAGAGAAAGACTCTTGAAAGTCTTTACCATCATGTGCTGCTTAATGAGTCAAAATTGATTATTCCCTTCATTATTAACCCTGTGAGGATAAGGTGGAACAGTGGCAGATTGGCCTTTGCCTTGAGAGTTTGCCAAGAGATGATGAGAGTTTTGGGCTCTGTTAAATGATTATTTTACCCTCAGCTGTATGTACGCCATGAAACTGTGCCAGCAGACAGAAGCAAGGAACATGGAAGAGGTTTTTGGTCTTTTGGGGGGTTTTTTGGAGTCCTTTTTTTTTTTCCTTTTTGCTTTTTTTAAGAAAAAAATTTGGTAGCTTTGGGCTTCATAGCTATCAGTTTACAACCTGTCTCTGGGCAGTCTTTGAGTGACAAAATCTACTGACAGCAAACAGTGCCGCTGCTGCAGTCAGCTTGAGGAAATGGGCTCCTTGGAGTCAGTACAATCAACTGATGCAAAATGAGATAACCTAGTTTTGAGACTGCTGGATCTGTAAAAGAAAATAAGAAAAGTTGGGAGGGGAAGAAAGCAAACAAACCCACAAAACTCCTAATCTCATGTCAAGTTTAAAAAAAAAAGAAAAAGGTAGTTCGTAATCCCATTTTATTAAAAGCCACATACAGATGTGTGCAGGTTTTCAATCTGATGAAGGCAGAAGCTGGGTGTAGGGAAGAATCCCTGAGCATTTCCAGCAGAAGCAAACTGATGAGAGTTTTGTTTGAAGAGATACGGGGCTATTGCACATTCCTGTCCAGTGCTCTGTCAGTGCACTAGGATATGACACTGCCAAATGTGATAGACTTCTCTGACAGCGCAGGAGCCTGCCACTGGTACCGATGCCTTTGTGATCTATTGCAGTCTCTCTCTCATTATTATTTCTTATTTAGTCCTATATCTTAAAAGAATATATTCTTCTTATTAGTAGTGGCTTGGTTAACAAAAGCTGTGAAGAATCTGAGAGTTCCTCTTATAAATGTCTAAAATTGGTGGGTTTTTCTTCAAAATAGCTGGAAAGGAAAAAAGTACAGTCAAATGTACCGTGTAGCACACTTCTAACGCAAAGCTACACACTGTGCTGCTGCTTCTGTTTGCTGGGAAGGAGATAATGCTGTCTCCTCTGTGCATGATTTTCTTTGAAACCCACTACACAACGTTTAACAGAAGGCGTTAGTATAATCTGTGTTTTGCATAAGGGATGTCATCACATTCAGCAGCAACAAAGTTCCTTTGAAAAAAAAAAAAAGAGGGGGGAGGATTTTTTTTTTATTATTTGAAGTAGCTTAGTAGCTGAACAGGGCAAAAATTATCATAAAGTGACTGCAGCATTCTCAGAAATGTCCTTAGTGCTGTTTGCATTTATTTTTAAGTGTCTGCACTGGCGTTTACATCCTTGCTGTTCCTTAAAGCAACATTGTAGGCGGTAGGAACAGCAGCAGTCTCTTGGCTGGGTTCCCATCCCTTGGGAAGCCCCAGATACTGTTGTGTCAGTAGGTTTCCCCCGTGCTTTGTGGAGGCTTACACAAAAAGCAAACTCAGAAATTGCATTTCTCTCTCCATCCCCAACTCACTTGTTACGCAGACTTTGATTTTTTTGTATTTTAAACCCCAATTCCAAATTAACCCAGGGTGCTGCTTCTGGTTAACTCCCTGAAGTTAATTAGGGTTGGAGGTTTGTGTATGACACTTACTTTTCTCATGATCTCAGAACAAATGTGAATCTTGCTTTTAATAATTCTCAATTGCCTTTTTTTGTTTGTTTTTTTCCCTTTTTAGAAAAACAGCTGACTGCTAGCAACTGCTTAGGAATATTAGCCATGGCTGAAGCCATGCAGTGCACTGAGCTATACAACATGGCCAAAGCTTATGCCCTGCAAATTTTCCCAGAGGTGGCAAACCAAGAAGAGATCCTTAATATCTCAAAAGACGACTTCATTTCCTACATGTCCAATGACAGCCTGAACACCAAAGCAGAGGAGCTGGTGTATGAAACAGTGATAAAGTGGATTAAGAAGGACGCCGCAATCAGAGCTCAGGTAAAAATAATCTCAGCAGCCTCATTCTGCTCCGTTCCCATGAATGCCTCTTTTAGAGTAGAAACCATCTCCGTGCAATTTTAAACATACGGGTGTGTGGGAGATGGGATGGGCAGTTCAGATAAAAAAAAGACAAAGGGAATGCAGGCTATGCACAAAATGTATGTAATTTCAAAATCTCATCCCTATATCTGATCATTTAGAATGAAAATCTCATTTGTGACACGCATGGTACAAAGCTGGGGCCTCCAGTTGTTGACTGCAGGCTCAGGCAGAGATAAATTGGGAAGAATTACAGTTGTGTGAGATGCTGCTTTAAGGGGATGCATTTTAGTAACAGCAGGAAATAAAAAATCTGTCAGAAAATCTGTATTTCTTTTGATGCCACATACTGAATGAGTATAACTCCAGTTCATAAAATAAAAATTCTGTATCTTTATTGGCTGCTTAGATAATCCCTTGGGTTTTATATGTTTATTAGAGTTAGCCTTTCCTCAACCATATGAGCTATGCAGTCTGCTCTTGCCTAAAGACACTGAGTCTGTAACTTTGCCTGGCGCTGTCTCCAGGTAGTGCTAGAAGCAATGACTGTTTGGAGGCTGCTGATTATCCTTGGGACCAGAAGTCATCCCTGCTGATACCCAAAAACCTGCGACTTGCCTTGAGTCAGCTCTGTGGTCTGAACCCCAAACCTCTCCATTTGGAGGCCAATTCTCTGCACAGACCCCGTAAGGGGAAGGTTGTTTTCCTCTGTCCCCTTCTTTGGAGGCCAGAGTTGTTTCTGTTGACCCCCAGTCACAGTCTGGGCTGTTTTAAGGTGGACAGTTGCTTAGGGACCAGACTGGATCTCAGGGAAACACTTGGCCATGTTGCTGATGCTGTCCCACATCATGAGAGTCTGTACCTTCTTGACTGAAATGTGAATTCAAGCACCTAAACGTGAGTGGGATGTTAAATGTGTCCTTGGATGTGATCCAGAGCAGCTGCACATCCACACCTTGCCTCCAAAGTGGGAGAAATAGGAATTCCTGCTCTCCCCAGGCTGCTGGATAAGGGCATTAAGGACAGTGGGGTACTGCATGCCAGGCCAAGCCTTGCTGCCTGTGCTGCTCCACCAGCTGAGCTCCTGGTCCCTGCCAGAGCCTGCAGCCCCCAGGGCCTTGCTCCTGCCCTGTGTGCCCAGGAGCTGTGGCTCAGCAGGACAATCCTGGGGACCTGCTCTGACCGCCTCCTCCATGTGCCAGCAGTGCCTCTTAGCATTGCCCAATGTTATTATTGCCTAAAACATTCACACAGTATCATGGATTTACTGAAATGCACCCCTTTTTGGCTCTTGCTGGCCTTGAAAAACACCCCGAGGGCTTGAAATGTGATGGCTCTGTGCCACTCTGAACTTAATGCGACCTCAGGGACTATTCCCAGGGGCTGGAGTTTGGGAGCCCTGCAGCAGGAGCCTCCTTGCCTGGTGCCAACAGAGGGTGTCACTCACCAGACCGTCTCAAAACTGCAGTTTCCTTCTGCATCCTGCTGAGGCAATGTTGGGAATTTGTTTTTTTCAGTGGTGGTTTTTCTTGCTGCCACCACCGCCATCCCCTCCTCTCTTCCTTTCGTGTTGCAGTTGAGTTGCTTTTCTAGGTTTTTTTATTCCCAAGTTTCCTTCCCCTCTGTCCTGGTTCCGCAGTGCTTTAGTAGTTTATGATGGCAGTTTTATTTGCTTCTCCAAATTTCTCTGTGGTGCTTTGGTTTCATGCATTACTTTACAGGAGCTTTTAATTTTTAATTTGTATTTATCCAGAGATAAGGGTTTTGAATAAATTACTATTAAAGATAGCAAGAAGAAACTATTTTCCTGCCCAATCCTACCACTAAGCTAGTTTATTTAAATAGTAGCTCTCACTTTTCTTAGTACTCTGTGCACTGCTTGATCTATTATAAAGCTCTTAGTTAAATAGGTACTTATTTTTTAAAAGTAGGAGCTCACACTTACCATGAAAAGTACCATCTTGACAGTAATGAGTCTGCATTTTCAGAGCCTGGGAACAAATGGCTTCCGTGGTGGATAGGAAGGAAGATAGACCTAAATAATCTTATTTCTAATGAGTAAAAATTTGTGTATGCTGTGCAGCACGGCCCACCATGCCAAAAACTGCCCAAGCTCCTGTGAGATGCACAGGCTACTCAGAGCTTTGGAGAACTGGGCAACTGTGGCAATACTAAACACAGGATGAACCTTCCTGCAGGAGCTGTGCATGGATATTTTTATTTTATTCACAGTTTGGAGATAGATTCTATGAGCTGCCTTTGGACTCTTTGGGGTGGAGGACACCAGGACTGTTAGGGTCACTTGGGAGGGTTGATGGATGCCATGAATTGCAGCAGTCCCAAGACATCACTCCAGCTCTACTGCACTCCTCAGGTGACCCGGTCTGGTTTTATTTCTCTCTCCCAGAGCTGGTGCTGGCAGTTAAATCCTTCAGGGCATGGATTTCCAGAGCCCTCACTTTCTTCATGGTCTCCCATCTCCCTTTACCTTGACAGTTCAGGCTCTACTGTCACGTTTTTATTTTCAATAGCTCCCATGGCAGGTGACTAAAATGCCTCTTTGGCAGCTTCTTCCAAGTCCTTCATTGGTGATTCTCCCAAAGGTGGAGGTCTGGCACAAACAGGGAAAGGTCTGTGCTCTTCATCTCACCTGCATGTCCATCTTCCCTGGCAAAGCCTGGCAGGGGCTCTCTCAGCAGAGAAATCCCTGCAGAGGAGTTTCTCTCTGAATCAGCACCCTCTGCCCCCAGGGCAGCTGCAGCCCTCCAGAACTCCTTGTGCTGTAATGGCTTTGTGTCACTCTGCAGTGCCTGGGGACACTAAATCTCACCCCTTGTGTTCCCCCACCGCAGCCTCATGCCGTGCTCTTACAACAGCTTATCCATCACTGCCTCCCCTCCTGCCCGATCCCCTGCTGAAAGCCTCTGGGAAGGAGATTTTCAATGGATCCTCCTGATCCCCTGGAAGAGTGTTGCTTGCTGTCTACCTGCTCTTCTCTGCCTTTCTGAAAGCTTTTCTTCTGGTGTCTGGCTGTTTCTGCTTTTGTTAATTCTTCCCCTACCAGGCTGGAGGGCAGTGACAGGGAAGGAAGCAGGATTTTCTTGGAAGGCAAGTTGAAAAGCTGCGCTCTGGCTGATGTTTAATTGTGCACATTGTGCTCATAAAGTGCTCTGTGGCATTACAAAAGACAGCACCTGAGCCTTGTTACAGAGAGAGAACAGCAGTGCTTTAAGGGTTGCTGATCATCTGCATAAGACAAAGAGGCAGTTCAGAGAGTGACATGTTAAACCAGGATTTGGTAAATAATTGTATCCCCCTAGTGCATTGGAGCAGTGCCTCAGCTCATGGGATAACGTTTATGAAGCTGGTTTGGTGCTGCTGGTAGTGCAGTTTAGAACTGGTCTGACCAGAAGAAGCAGCCTGTGAGGTGAGGTCAGGACTAGTAGGTAATTTCCTGTGCCACTGGGCACAGAGCACTGGTTGTAGGAGTCCTTCTGATTGCTGTCACTGAGTGCAGAGCCTGCATCTGACTGACACATCTGTGAAAGCTGAATCTACTCTTTTTCTCTATTTATTTCTCTTCCTGACTGATGGATGAGATTGTAGGGTTTATCCTAACAGCTATCCCCTTGATAAGCTTATTACAACTCCAGCAAACTCATGCAAAAAATATATTGTATAATGGAAGCTTTGCTGTCTGAAACCAGCATGGTCTGAGCTGCCTGAATGAGGAAAGATTTCTGCCAGGCCCCATGCAGTCTTCACCTGAGCACATCCCCCAGCTCTCTGCATGGCCTTGGGCAGGTTGTTTCACCTTTTTGCCCCCATTTCTTACCCTATAAGCTGGAGGGAAGTGATGCCTCCCGTGAGGGCTGTTGGGAGGATCCAGTGGGTAACGAGCCATACTGTCCACAGGTTCTGACAACTGCCAGAGCTGCTCAGAGCTGCAGTCATGCCAATGTCCACATGGGATAGGAAGGATGGGAAATTGCTGGATGTGTAGCAATTTGATGCCTGTCCAAAGCATAGACATACCAAAGCTCATTGGAAACACTTTCTCTTCCAAGTCCAAAGTTGTATCTGTTTTCTCTGATACAGAAAAAAAACCTACTACCATGTTTGTTAGTGACAGAAAGCCTGGGAAAACAAGAGTCCCTGTTGCATGAAGATTCTCTCTCACCCTGAGGAGGGACAAGACATGAGGAGAGGGCAAACATTTCCACAAGTTGCCCAGAAAAGTGCTAGAAGAGAGGCAGATACTGCAGTGATGAATGAAGGACAAGAGACTCAGCTGAATGACAGCCACCTTTTGTTGCACTCTGCAAGGATATAATCCTATGCCCTTTTTCCAAACCTTTAAAATCATGGTGTCCAGCAGCAATACAAAATGTCTCCACCATAAAGGCATTAACAAGCTTTTTATGAATTTGTGTCCTCAGAGGCAGATTTATCTAAACAGCATCTTCATGGTGTCTGAGAACCAGAGATGCGTAGACAAATTTGAGGTAATTTAGAGAAGAGCAACACAAATGATTAAAAGACTGAAGGAACTGATGTGAGAAAAAAAAGATTAAAAGATGTGAATTTGCATGACTTGGCCTAATGACAGATAAAGAGGGATAAATGTCTACAAGTGTTTGAAGCCCCAAGGAGGGGAGTTGCCTGGAAGGAAGCATGGGAATAACAACAGTAAGGACCACTGGGATGAATTTGAGACTTGGCAAATTAGTCTAACACTAAGCAAATTAGTCTAACACTAAGCAAATACAAAGCCCACCTGTAAGCCCTGTATCTGTCAGTGAGGCTAAGGAAAAGTGATGGAGAGGAGAAGAGGATTTATGTCAAAAAAGCTACAAATGCCCATGAGCTATATTTTGGCAGTGACAGAGAGTGGCAGTTCGAAGGCAAGATGCTACAGAGGAGAAAGGGTTGGTGACTGTGAGAGACCAGATGGAAGATCCCTTATTTCTCAGGCACATTTTAAAGAGCCTCCATGCGGAAGGGAAGTTTGCTTCAGGAAAATGGAGAATCTGACAGGTAACAATGACAATTCTAACTCTGCTCTGTGATGACAAGGAGGTAATGATAGAAGCTGATACCCAATACCAGCATGTACAAATTACTTAGTTCATCATAATAAGAAATTAATTGATCAATCAATGTACTCAAGGGCATTAAGTAAGAGGAAAGAGTGTTGGAATAAATACGAAAAAGGATGCTTCCAAGGGAGCCTAAGTGAATTAGGCACTAACACTCTATAACAGTTCAATTAGGCTTCTTTGAAAATCGCATACTACCCTGGTGCTTTGAAATCCTTTTGTGGGAAGAGCAGACAAATGCAGAAAGATGCCATAATGAAAGTACAAGAAGCTTCAATTTCTCTGAAAGTGAAAAACGCAAGGGATGAGCGGTAACCCCTGTGATTTCCTGGGGATGGGCTGCTCAAAGAGCTCCAATTTGAATGAAGCTTTTGCAGACACTCAGCTCCCATACGGGCTTACAGAGGGAGAAGAAAAGGCAGCAGCAGGAATGGAATCAGTGCAGGAACATGCCCTTAGCTATATACTGGAGGAAGAAACTGCATTAAATAAAAAAGAGGATGCAGGTGACATTAGCAGTTCCTGAAATTCCCTTTCTACTAAACTTTTAAGTTTTTTTTAAAGGGATACCCTTGACAGAAAATCTACAGAATTATTTCTCTGAAGTTTTAATTGGTTTGAGGAGCTCCTTTGTCTCTCAGTCTGCTCAGTCTCTTCATTTGTGGCTTTTCCAACACATTTTTCTGTCTTTTACAAAATCTTTCTTCGCTGTTGCTGAAGCAACGGCCTTACAAAGACCCACATCCACAAGCAGCTCCTCACAAGTGCTCCCTTGCCTTGTGCTGCATGTGGCCCCAGAATTCAGGACCAAACTCCAGAAACAAAATCATTTTATATTCTAGTCAAGAAGCATTTTGGAGAGTTATGGCACATGGATTCACGTGCCTGTGTGTTGTAGGGGTGGAGGTATGAGTGGTTCTATGAAGCACCTGAGAAGCCGCGGCTGTTTTGTTGTTGGCAGTGTGCTTTTGAGGTACATCTGTTTGCTGTGTTTGAATAGGTGAGTGCCCATAAGCACAAGAAACACCACTGGTGTTACCCCTGGTACCCTCTGGGGGAATTTTGAGGGATTATTTCATAGCATTTAGTCAGCAAGCCAGAGAATGCATGGTAAGAGTGAGGCTTTTTTTAAACCTTAGTATCAGGCAAATTCCAAGTATGATGGATCAATGATTTATCGTCCTGTGCATTTAAAAGCCTCTCATCATATTCCTGCTGGAAATACCGACCCGAGAGCTGCTTTGCAAACAGCTTGGAGGACAGGACAGCCACTCGCTGGTGCCATTACAGTGTTTAGTCAGCTGTGCTGCCATAAAGATGTCACGTTGAAACCTGATTGCAGGAAGACAGAGGGGCTGCTCTTTCCTTCTTGCTGGGCGTGAGATTTATGCACGTGGCATCCTGCCACTGAGCCACCAGCTGAACCCAGTGCCTGCAAACCAGATTTTCTGCCACATGTTTATCTCATGATATTAGGAGGCTGGCGGCTGACATGCTACCAAGCCTTTGGGTTTAATCTGAAGGCAGCACTGCAATTCCAAGAAGTCTGTGCGGGTGATTAGCAAGTACTCCAAGCGCAGCAGAAAGCTTAGTTGGGCTTGGATATGACCTTGGGTGTAGGAATGTACAGGAGTTTACTGGAAACACAGTGTGTCTTTGTAATAGCCAGGGGTGAGATATATCGAAGCAAGTCCCCTCATTACCAAGTAGCAGGGCAGCACTGGGAAAATCTAGCCAAAAAAAGCTTATTTCTGAGAATGGCAAAGCAGTGCACCAACAGCTTTGGCTTCCCCAAACCAGCCAGTTCCCCGTTGGGCTTGCATTTGGAAACTCGGAGCCAGCAACATTTGGAATATCAGGTTGGATAAGCTGTGGGGTAAGCCTGGTTTGGGCTGAAGATGGTGGTCGGGGGGGATCACTTGTGTCACCTCTCCAAGCATGCCAGTTTGCACAGCCAGCATGCCACATCTCCAGTCATCACCATCAGCACAGGTCACTGGGCAGTTTGTCACCTGGCCACAGCCAGGTTTTTTTTAATTAGCACGTCCTGTTCTTATTTAAAGGAGTCTAATGCAGTGGGGAACTGGTTCTGCTTCAGATGTGCCCCAGTGGCTTCCTCCATCCAAGGAGGTTCTTGCTGTCACACTGGGACGGTGCACGCCGTGAGGCGAGTCTGAACCCAGGGTTCCTATGAGACAACATAAATCTCCTTCAAGGCTCTCAGAGGAATCAAATATATTCCTACTTCATGATGTTTTGAAAACTATTGCAATTGTGCATAAAGGGCTGAAACAGCAGTTTATTGGAGCAAAACCCTATCGTAGTGTGGGTAATCTACCTTCTGTATTTGTATTTCTGGCTGAAGCCTGTTTCTTTAGGCAGAAAGCACAAAGGGGCCTTTGTAGGGAGAACAGTAAACTAGAGACACAGATGAATTATAAGGCATAAGGGAAACATTATTTTGACCTCTTTGGGCATTACTTCAAAAATGTTAAAAATCTTGAGAGCTTTCCACTGGAGCATTTAAGGAGCAGGAAATACGACTCAGTAGCAGTAGACATACTTTCTTTAAAACCTAACTGTATACTGTTGTGGCCTAAGTCCTTGCAGGAATACAATGAGAGTCCTTTTGGAGAATA
This sequence comes from Edolisoma coerulescens, assembly GCA_013397115.1. Lineage (NCBI taxonomy): Eukaryota > Metazoa > Chordata > Aves > Passeriformes > Campephagidae > Edolisoma > Edolisoma coerulescens. The sequence continues at coordinate 2,527,120 of VWZW01006553.1, forward strand.
CTTGTGAGGATTTTACTGGATTAAGAGATTTGAGAATAAAAAGATTATATTTAATGTGATAGTGAAGTGGGTTTTGTAACTGAGACTGTGAAGATGCCAGAACAAAGCCCACTTGCAAGCAAGCATTCATAATACTGATGTAATCAGTAGGAGAAGAAATGTCATAAGAAGTTTAGCAAAGTAAATGTTCTCACTCAAACTACCAGTTGGGAATAAAAAAAGCATAAGAGGCTTTTGTAGTCTCATTTGCTAAAGCACTGGCCTGCCTAATGAGATAGGAGTAATTTGAGTGTGAACAGATTATTAGGGAGAGGCTTGAGAGGGTCAGCTTCAAGGTACAGCTGGTCATGTTGATCACATATTCCTCTGAGTCAACACTGACCCAATGGTAACACTTAGGCTTCCTCATAGCATGATCACAACCTTCTTAGCACAGCACCCAGGACAAATGGACACAAAAAGTCCCTGCCAGAGGGTAGAATTAATCACCCTTCAATTTGGATTGACATGTGGTTGTAGACATCTTAGTGTGCCGTGGTCTGAGGCATGGTCTGAGGAACACACTCCATTTCCCAGGAGCTGATGGCTCACAGTTCTGGCCCAGAAGGGGACATTGATATTCTCTGCTTCCCCTGGTGCTCAGTGCATCCTCTCAGCTCACTTTGCTCTGGGGACTCTTAAGTGTGTTGACTAAATCTCTCTTAATTATAACATGAGTTTACACATGTCTGGCTGACAAGTAAATACTTGGCTTGTATGAACCCATTTAGGTGTCTGAATCTAGAGCTGGATCTCTCCCCAGAAATGTTTAGGTAATTAGGGAAAAATAAGATCTCTTTAAGATTTTTCTCTCCCTGTTTCGTATGAAACATAATTGTGATTGCAGGCTGCTGGAAGATCCTGCTTTCTGTTCAGCCGCTGAAATCAGTGAAAAATCACTGAAATATGCGCCTTGAAGCAGGGCAGATTGAATCTCTCAGAAGTCTCTGCTCTACTGTGTCCCCAATAATTGTCCAAAAAGACTTTGCTCATGTGGCAGCAGTGCCCTGGCTCCTGCAGAATCACCCTGGCCATGCACAGGGTATCTGGCAGCATCACCACTCAGCAAGGAGTTTATGGATGAGATCTTCTGCTGGTGCAAAACCTGACAGCTCCCTTCACCCAGCAGGAACAACAACAACGCTGAGGTTCACATCACCTGAAAAAACAGTCCTGATGGTGTTCAAAAACTTTCCTAGCATTTTAAACAATAAATACTTAGATTTTTGCATAATGGTGTCCATTCTCAAGGAGCTGAGGCATGGTCTCCCATGTTTATGAGTTGGTAATTCCTAATTTTAGGCCCAGGAGGGGTATTCATGTTCTCTCCTTCACCCTGGCATGTGATGCAGGCTGTAGAGTAGTCATAAGTGATTCCCAATGAAGACCTGAGAAATATTTCTACTCGTCCAGCCAGCGCCTGCAGCCAAACAGGGAGAAAAAAACATCCCCAGGGTTACAGGCAGGAAGCACAACTCCAGGGACCCAAGGTGGATGAATTTGGCAATGTGCCCTGTGCATGTATTCTGCTGCTTTAGTGATAACGGGTAACATCAGTAGGTGCAGTAGATGTTTCATAGCTGTGTAAGGCACAACGGAAAGACAAGAGAGAATGGAGAGCAAATAACAGATGGTAAGGAGGTTGAAATGCTTTATGGTGCTTATTCCAGTCTTAAATGAAAAGGATAATAGTAACAGGATATTTAGTACAATCATAGCTAACAGAGCTGGGAAGTCATCATAAGGGAGAATCCAAAAGAAAAAGGCTGCTGATTGCCTAAATCACTTGAATATTCTTAAATCAGTGAGGCTAAATGAAATTCACCCTTGACTATAGTGCTTAAAAGAGCTGGTGCGAAAAGAGGTTGCTTTATAAAAGCTTCTCCTGTCTTGTGGAGATGCTGCCATGGTTCATACTCCTCAAATCCCTTGGTGAAAAACACTGCAATTCTATGTACCCTTAATGCTCTCAGCACCGAGCCTGAGTCGTGACTGCGTGTGGTCGTGCACACACACACACACACAGAGCCAGCTTTCTGTAGCTGTTTGAGCAAAGGGAAGAATAAGAGTGAAAAGTGACATTGGTTTTGATATGTGACATCAACTTTCAAGCTGATGAAAGGGAGCAACATGTTCTAATTATTATTCCCCTTCAAAATAAGCCACGAGCTCAGACAAAAAAGGAGAGAAAGGAGGGGGGGAATCCAGGAGAGAAACAGAATCACATTTTCTCACTTACCTAATTAAAGGAGGGTGGGCGAGCAGAGGGAGAGCTCGCTGTGCTCATGGAGCAGTGCTGCCCCATTTATTCAGGGAAAGGTGGGAAAAGAAGGCAGTAACTCCACTGGGCCCGTGGGAATTGTCCCATCCCTGACAGACAGGAGCTGTTCTCCCAGTGCTAATTCACAGTCAGCTTTGGCACATGGTGGTGCCTGTGGAACCCCATGTCCCATGTAGTGGCACCCTGTCTGTGCTGGTGTTTGGCACTGCTTTGTGTGGTGGCTGCTTCCAGTGCAGACCAGCCTCAGGAGTGTCAGGGGCAGCTCTGGCACGTTCCTCCGCACCAAGGGAAGGTGCTGGCTCCTCTGTACACTCCATATATTTTCCAGCTTTATTTAAACTGCCCTTTAGAGACTCGTACTGCTTCCTGAGCAGCCTGTAGTGGGAATTAACCTCCCCTGTGGGATTGTCTCGCTCATCCCCAGTGTACCCTCTCTCCACATTATTTCCCTGTCCCGATGCCACGTTTCATCTTGGCTCCCGTGTAAGGTTAAACGCCTCCAACCTTCTTAAAAAAAGCACTTCCTGAAGTCAGAGCTTTGCCACCCACTGCCATATGTCCACTGCTCCCTCTCTTATAAGGTAATGACATTAAGATATCTGCAGCCAAGTGCCTGACGTTTGTGGCTCCAGGGAAGGAGCAGCCGTTGTGCCTCCTAGAAAGTGCCTCAGAAATGGATTTCAGCAAGGGAGGAGTGTCTTTTTTTATGTTTTGAGGTTGATGAAGTGATCTAAAGCCCTACTTGGCCCTGTGCCACACTAGAGGTAACAGCAAGGAGTCAGAACTTACTGCTCACAAGGGTGTTTCTTTCCCAGAGGAAAAGCACTGTCCCTTTTCCATCCCCTCTGCATCACCAAACGACGTCTTGATCCTCAAACAATTGCAGGGTGGCCAGGCTTCAGCTCTTCAGACTGTACCTAAAATTGCCAGCTCCAGTGTTGAGGAGAGCTGATAAGCAGGGGACTGGGAGTCAGCCTGAGACCCTTCAGCTCCTTGGGGTCACAGATTTGCAGGCATATGTGGGGCTCAGCTCCCCACAGGTCATTGCATTTTTGCTTTGACCGAGCTTGCAGCAGGCTGATGTGGTTCTCTGGTAGGGGAGCAGTGTGAATTTGGAGGAGACATCCTTTGTTTTCTTTCTAAATTAAGCCTGCTTCTTCAGTTTGTGTGGGGAAAGGGGAAGCCCTGGAAGTGCTCGCAGGTGCTGCATCCTCCACCTGCTTGGCCAGCCCATTACCCAGTTCAGGCCATATCCCTGCACTCCTGTCTCACTATGCCCCTGCTCCGTTCCCATCCCTGCTCCTGCTCCTGTTCCTGCTGTGACTTGGCTGTCACACGCTGCAGGGACAGGCACGCTGCTGAAAAATAAGGTAAGAGCCAAGTGGCTTCTGGAAGACCAGAGGCATCTGCAGGCCAGCAGATGCTGCTGGTGCCCAGTGTTTCTTGGGACCAGCACGGACCTCAGGAATATTTATTTGCATCCTAGCCTCAATCCCAGTTGGGATCTTTGGATGCTGCCGCTGTATGAATATTTATTGCAACAGATGATTATCTTCTCTTGCTGCTCATCCTTAGTTTGCATCCTGTTTGTCCTTGCTTCTGGAGTTCTGTGTTTTCCCATTGCTCTGCTTTGCACTGCATTCTCATGCAGTGTTGTGATTTACCCAACTATATATAAAAAGTATAATCTGGGGATGGACTCCTGCTTTTTCAGTTGCAGTTTTCTCTCTTGGGGTTTTGTTCTCCTTTAAGCCGTGTTTGGTGACAGACAGCTTCATTTGCTCAGGTGTCCTTTACCCTCTGAGGTTTAATGTATTTGTTTAGAAGATGAAACTTACTGTCAGTATTTCTATAGCACCCTCTGGAGTCAGACTTCCCTAAAAGCGAGAGCTACATGGTTTGTTTCACCAACAAATAAACTACTAATTGAAAGATTTTTAGCAATTGGTTGACATCATTCAGGCTCTACCACAGTTGTTGAAATCTACCCTATTTACTGACTTCTGTTTCACATTTATAAGGCCAGAAAAGACTTGTTTGGGGGTTTTATTACACTGCAACAACCACACTCACATTTCAAGGTTAATTCAGATAACTCAGATGCTTACTCCATGTCTCCACTGCACAAGGTGTTACATTCAGCCTGAGTTCAGAATGAGCTTTTATTTCCAAAAATTCCTCCATACAGTGCTGTATAACAGGAGTTGCCACCTTTTGAAGATTATTTTAAGTCTCTGGGACCAAACCCAGCCTGGGCAAGGCAGCTCTGAGAGCAGCATTATCTGTGTCCCACCCATTCACTAGTCAGGGTTTGTATGCAGCATCCATGACAAGTGTCTTTCCAGGCTGGATGACAGGGGATGGTTCACAGGGAAGGAGGTGGAGATGCCAAGTGGCTGAACTCTGACCTGAAGGCTGCACGTGTTATTTCTCCTCCCTCACAGTATGCTGCAGAGCTGCTGGCAGTGGTGCGGCTCCCCTTCATCCATCCCAGCTATCTGCTGAATGTTGTTGACAATGAGGAGTTGATAAAGTCTTCGGAGGCTTGCCGGGATCTGGTGAACGAAGCCAAACGTTATCACATGCTGCCACACGCCCGCCAGGAGATGCAGACACCGAGGACCCGGCCCAGGCTCTCTGCAGGTAAAGCAAGAAGTCCTTCAGCAACACCAGCCCCCTGGTTCCACATTTCCTGGACATGCCCTGGGATAGGGCACAGATCTTGGCTCCTTCCCAAATCTGGTGATATTTCAATTTTCCATTGTTACTTTCCTTAAGCGTTCAGGAGCCTCTCCCCATGGGTGTTCAGATATATGCTCCTGAAATGGGATTTTAAAAGAGCCTAAATTTTAGGAATTATTATTTTTGTCAGAGACTGTTGTCCTGAAAGTGAGCCCCATGCCCTCTTTGCTTCAGTTTCTCTAGCTGCAGAAATAGGTGAATAATTTGATTCTTTGCCCTGGAGCCTCTTGTGGGGACGATCTGTCTAATATTCATCAAACACCTTCACTTTCACAGCCCTTTATAAATACAGTATTTTTATATGGTGAGGCTGGTGTAAATATAGTATTTTTATACTGATGAGTACCAGCTCAGGCTGTTTAATGCCTCCAGAACAAATGGATCACACATAACATATTCCCTTTTAAAAACCCAGCAGCTATGAAGAACTGAGTCTTTTTAGTAAGTTTCACACCCTTTCCAAAAAGTTTCCTTTTTGGAAAAATGTATGGAAAAACCCCAAGTGCCCACCTTGCCTGCTGAGCCCATATCCTGGCGATGTGAGAAATATCCTAAATATTCACTGAACAGGGAGTGCAAATACCACGTAGGAAAACTGCATCCAAGAAGGAGTCTGATGAAGCAGGTGAATTGTTTTAACATGCTGCCTGTACTTCTGCCTCCCATAAGTACAACAGAAAGCCAGACAAAACTTTCCGTCACTGCCACTGATGCTAATGTGGCACGGAGATGGCATATCAAACCACGGCATTTGCAGCTTCAGGAGACTGCCTCATCAAGGCACCTTTCAGAAGGACAAAGTGTAAAGGACTTTCAATAACAATCTACCCTAAAAAGTCTTTCATTGAAGACGACTAATGGTGTGATGTTTGAAGGGATTTTTGAAAAGTGCTTATTTTATGTATATAAAATTGTAGGTGTAATGTGATCCATTTCCAGAAGCTTGTTGATGAGGGAAAAGTGATTCTCTCAGGGTAAAGGAGGGTGATTATAGTTTTTTAGGTCAGAGTCTAATTATATAGAATCGTATTCTTTTGCATATCAACAGCATTCATGGAGGCACAAAGGATCTCTAAACACCCTTTGTGGACTCGCTGCTGCATGTCACATGCCCTCTCGAGGTCATCGATTATAATCAAGTTATGTCTTGCACAGGTGATTAGATTTTCTGGTATGGCGCAAAAATAATGATCTCTTCTTACTGAGAAATATTTATTTAAAACCTTACAGCACTTTATCTTAATAACTTTTAAGAGAGTAACCTTGCTTGAATGACACAAATATATTTTTTGAAAATGCTAATGAAGAATGACGATAATCCATTACTCTGCAGACGCATTTCTCTCCGCTGCTGCTCCTAATCCCTCTCGCTGGCAGTCTCGCTCCTGCCCTGCACCTGTGCACACTTGTCTCTGGGCTGGGAACTGTGACACATCACAGCAGTGGCTCCAGCCAGGAGACAGCTCCTGAAATGGTGATTCCTTCTAGCCTGTGGCCTCCTGGTCCTGCTTCTGAGCCTACCTCTCCTGGCAACACGTTGCACAGGGGCTTCCAATTGCTGCAGAAGGGTTTTTAACACTTCAGCTAAATGCCAAGTCCAAACCATCCCCAGCACTTGACTCTTGGATGGAGCCAGGAAACATCCCAGAGTTACACTGTGACCCATCTCTGTGGGAATGAGTCTGGAGAGGAATCTGGAGTAACACCGAGATCAGATATGACTCAGCTGTGAAGTGGGAATAAAACCTCAGAGATGTGGACTGCAAAAGTTTTGCATGAACAGAGAGTTTGGCTTGCTGGACACCTTGCATGTTATGGGCTTGGGGGAGCTGTTCAAGCACAGATAAAGCTCAGTTATAACTGTATTAAGGCAGGGGCCATCTCCATCACGTTTCCTAGCACCTGGTAGAAAAAGACTATGATCCATGACTTGAGCATATGTTATCTAGGTCTGGAAAATCTCCTTTCTCTGGGAAAAGCAAAAAAAAACCAAAAAATAACCCACCATAAAAATATATATTAATAGAGTGCATAGAGTGCATGCAGAAGGAATATCGGGATGAAGATCCATAACCATAGCTTCACTTTCTTCAGACATTAGCTTTTAATGTGAGAAGACTTTCTTCAGATTAAAGTCCAAACATGCTTTTTCTGGATAATGGCCAAGCTCCAAAGGTATCACAAAATGCCCATTTTCTTCAAAGGAAGAGAAATTTGCTACCTGCAAGTCTCACTCAAAGACTGTTGAAATGAATGGACGTCTTTACATGGAACTGCTTTTTTATTTCTGTCCCCCCAAGTTTTGCCCAGATGGCATTCTCCCTCCCTAGTTCTCCCAAGAGTGTTCATAGTGTCATTCCTCACCCACTGCTCCCCCTACACACACATTCCTGTTTTTTCTCACCCTTTGTGGTTTGATTGCAGACTCTAAAACAGATTTATATATGATACATTAAAATTTCCCTGACTGATGAGTATTTTTGGATGGGTTCCTGCCTGGTTGAGAGATGCCACTTTTTTACAATACTATTTTTCTTGCTTGAATCGTAGGAGTAGCCGAGGTAATAGTCTTAGTTGGAGGTCGCCAGATGATTGGCATGAACCAACGTGCTTTAACAGCAGTCACTTGCTTAAATCCTCAAAACAACAAGTGGTACCCGTTGGCCAGCCTGCCCTTCTATGATCGAGAGTTTTTCAGCGTGGTCAGTGCTGGAGACAACATCTATCTCTCAGGTAAGCAGCAGATTCCACAGGAACAGAACCACAGAAGGGTTTGGGCTGGAAAGAACCTTTAAAGGTCACCTAATCCACCCCCCCTGCCACAGGCAGGGACACCTTCCACTATCCCAGGTTGCTCTGAGCCCCATCCAACCTGACCTTGAACACTTCCAGAGAGGGGGCATCCACAGCTTCTCTGGGCGACCTGTGCCAGTGTCTCACCACCCTCGATGTCAGAAATTTCTTTCTTACATCCAATCTAAATCTACCTTCTCTCAGTTTAAAACTCTTACATCTGATCCTGTCACTACAGGCCTTGATAAAAAGCCTCTTTCCATCATTCTTATACCCCCTTTAAGTATTGAAAGGTCACAGTAAAGTCTTCCCATTCCTTTCTCTTCTCCAGGCTGAACAACCCCAAATCTCTCAGCCTGTCTGCATAGGAGAGGTGCTCCAGCCCTCTGACCGTTTTCATACCCCATCCCTGGACTCAATTCAACAGGTCCATGTCCTTCTTGTGCTGGTGACCCCAGAGCTGAACACTGTACTCAAGGTGGGGTCTCACAAGAGCAGAGTAGAGGGGGAGAATCACCTCCTCGACCTGCTGGTCACGCTGCTTTTGATGCAGCCCAGAGTACAGTTGACTTTCTAGGCTGTAAGTGCACACTGCTGGGTCATTTCCAATTTTTTGTCCACCAATATCCCCCATTCCTCCTCTGTTCCCAGTCCATTCACCCCCCAGATTTTCTGGGCTGGGAGAAAAGTTACATTACAGGCAGCCCAGACAAAGAAGAACCTGCCAGAGTTTTACCCAGCTGCTCCTGGGCAGAAAAAAAAAAAAAGGAAAAGTGGGAGGGATGTTGAGAGAAAGGGATTTCCCTGCTTTTATCATTCTCCATGTCTCTGCGGTGTTAACATTCTCTCAGAGCAGTCAACAACAATATTTTGCAGTTGCAACATGAAGAAAATAGGTCTGACAACCATCAAGCATGCAAAGAGGTTTCACTGCCATAGAAACACAATTCAAAATACTGGCTGTAGTTGAATCTAAATGGTAGGTTATGGAATTTGAGACAGACAGACTGAACTGCTGAATATGTGACCTACACTTAAAGTATTTGCTTACAGGAGCATTCATGTTTTGTACTTGTTGAAACCTCTCTTTTGACAGTAGTCACTAGCCCTGTAATCTTCTTAGTCTTGATGAAACTGAGACCACGCTCCTTAAAAGGCTTTAACTCCCAAAGTATCTGTCGACACCGTGCCCTGAGCATCACAGCATCTGGATTTTTGCAGTCTGTTGGTACCTCTGCTTGGCTAGAGGGGGAAAAGCAATTCTCACTAGACAATGCAAGGATGCTCTGATGGCAGCTGAGTGGAGGCTGGATGATTAAAAGAGGAGGCTGGGCAGGGAGGTGCGGATGTGTGTGATCCGAGGATGTAGTTGGGAGCACAGATGCACCTGGCATCTGTACCAGTAAGGGGTTACAGCTGTTGCCTTTCCCTTGCCGAGCTCTCTCACTGCATTTTCTGCAGTAAATTGCTGCCTGTGGTGTTAAATTCCATTAATACTGCATAGAGACCCTAAGAATTGATTGGAAATTATTTCTTGATGTTTTTTTTCCCCATGCTTGTTTGCCCATGCTTGAGAGCAGCTGGAGCAAGAGTCTTCTGGGGAGGCTTTTGTCAGATGTTGGCTTTTAGTTATTCTTAGCTGAGGTGCTTTTCAATATGTACAGCCATTTTAGGCTGTGCCATATCTGGTAACAAAAGCTTGGACTCTTAGTTTCAAAGCTCATTTCAGCTCTTTCCCTTGAATCTGGATGAGTGACCGGATGGTATTTGGTGGCTGCAATAAGGAGAGCTGGAAATGTAGCTAAGAGTCAGTTGATATTTTGCTTTGCTCAAATGTAGAAGACACAGGAAAAAGGGAAGGGGAACCAAGAGAAGTGAGAATGGCCTGCTGCAAGCTCCAAGTACTGGACCCTGCACTGCATAGCATAGGTTTGGAGAGCAAAATACCAAGGAGGAAGTCTGGTTTTCTCATTAAACCACGGAACTGTGTCTAGTTCATTTTCCTGGCTTAACCACTGACTCCCAGTGTGGTCCCAAATAAATCATTTCACCTCTTTGTGCTTCAAAACAGGATGTTAAGACACCCACTAAGTGGCTACCTTGGAAGCTTCAAGCAGAAGTTAAAAAGTGACCAATATGCATATTTCACAAGATCATCTTGAACTGTTTTACAGGAGTGGTACAGCTGGTTCTGTCTTTTATCTGCAAATGAAAATAAATAAGAAATTTGTCCCTGAGAATTAGAAATTAAGCCTACAGTGCAAACACTGGCTTTATTGTGCCCATATATGTGCTGCTTCAATCCATCACTGTATTAAGCATTTTAGATTTCAGGCTGGCCTGTGTCTCGCAAGCCAAGATAGACTCAGCCTCCTGACACCTTCTTGCAAGTGTTGCAGTAATTTAATAGACTGGAAGTTATTTATGAACACTGAGAAGGGTCTATCCCCTTATGTATGTGTCCCTCGTAGTCTGACATCTTGATTTCTTCATGGCATCTTATTAAAAAAACCCCAGCCTTTGGGGCGCATGAATAAATGACACAGATATGCATCATCGGAACAGATGCTCAGTATTGAGGGTGATTTATTTTAATTAGTCAAATGTCATTTGAAGAGTTTTTACTTTGTAACTGGCTTTGATTGCTGTGTGCAGAGCTGCTGCCGTTCCAGGATCTCACGTAACTCTCCCCTTTTCTCTCCCCCGCCCGCCCGTGGGTGCCAGGCGGCATGGAGTCGGGTGTCACGCTGGCTGATGTCTGGTGTTACATGTCCTTGCTCGATAACTGGAACCTCGTGTCCCGCATGACAGTCCCAAGGTGTCGACATAACAGTCTGGTGTACGATGGGAAAATTTATACCATTGGAGGGGTCGGTGTGGCAGGCAACGTTGACCATGTGGAAAGGTAAAAAAAAAAAAATAAATCCCAAAACTAAAAAAAACCAAAAAAACCACGTGCTGTTTGCTGGAGCTTTTCCTTCATGCTATGCTAAAGGACCGTTTGCCTTTTAAAGGACACATCAAATGGACTGTATGTGTTAAAATAAGCTTTTGTAACAGCTAAGAAAGTAGGAAAGTGGGCAGGATTAGATTTCATTTAAAAGCTTCAGTGGAAAGCATCATTTCAAAACCAAAGAGGAAAGTTGCCAACTTCTTGCTTTGCTCTGGGGAGTGAAGAGGGGAATTAAGCTTCTTTGGACATTTTTCCAGGTTATACAATGAACTAATAAACTCCCTTTGAATTTAGTACTGATGAAAGTCTTTACAGACCACAATAGTACTTTTTTTTTTTTCTTTTAAATCCAAAAAAAGCAACAGCAAAGTAAGTTTCTTGTATGTGTTTTCCTGGTGTAGCACCTGAGCCTTGACCTGGCTGGAATATCCTCCCTTTGGTGGTCTTGGCCTGGGGCTGGGACCTGCCAAGTTCAGAGTAAAACAACCAATAAATGGAAACAGTTTTGAATTCCTGGCTGAACAAAGATGGGAGAGAATGGAAATTTCTCCTTTCAAGTAGACTCCAGATGTAATTTATTTCATTTTTTTCACATGGAACTTAAAAAAACAGGAAGGAACAAAAGTATTTCACAAAGTAAAATTCCAAAACCAACTAATTTCTATAGCATTCAACAAAGCTATAGATTTTATATGTACATCAATGTTTTCATTAAAAAATAGAATTCACTTTGAAGTGTAGTTTATGAGAACATTCTATTCAAAAAATATTGATACAGTCTTAGCCTTCCCCAAACACTTAATTGGGACACATTTTTGGGAAATGTTTTTCCTAAGTGAATGTGGCAACCAAAAATATTTTTGTCAGTTTTAAATGCTGAATTTGAATACTTCTTCAGCAACATTTTGAAGCAGGCATTTTCCAGTAAAAGTTGCATTAACAGGCAATACAAATAGGGATAGGTCATTAAGAAAGATTGTGGGGGAAGAAAAAAACAATATATTTTTTAAAAGGTTAGGAACTGGTGTTGGTGATGATGCTCTCAGCAAATAGGGAAATGCAAACAGCAAGGAATGAATGATAAATCATAGCAGTGAATGCAGCATGTGAACGTTGCTTCCCTCCTTAACCCAGAACTTAAGGTGGGCACTGCCCACTGGACTTGCTTTGAAGCAGATCTCACCCTTTTCAGCAGATTTGTTTCTGGTATCTGCAGGTATTTATCCCATAATTTAAGTCAGTAAATTTTTAACTAGCAGAACTATTTTTGTGAACACAGGAAGGAGGGAGCCCAGGAAAGAGATGCTGTTTCATTCCATCTCTTGATAAAGATGAACAGCGAAATAATGCTATTGAGAATAGGAGTCTTGATAGTTGTCATTGATTAAGTTATCTCTTTCCAGTTTTCCTTGGGCCTGATTTCTGTCTCTGCTCCGATTCTCATGGTCCCTCTTTATCAAAGCACCCAAAATGTTGGTCAGTTGAATGGACCCCAAATCAAGCAGAGTCCCCCCCGCTCCTTCCCTCTCATCTCAGTCACCCCAGCCCTCAGCAGAGCTGACATTGCAGCCTGCAAAGTCACACTCGGCCCCTCGGCGGCCCCTCCTTGGCTCAGTGAGAGCAGCCGTGCTGGTTTTCCATTGTACCGAGCCCACCAAGAGACCTGGATGTGGGAAAGGAGCAGATTTCCTCCCTATCATTGCAGCGCACGCTGTCTCAGCCACAATAAGGATGTCTTGTCATGGGGATTTGCTAAACCCGTGGTTATAATTAATCTGCTGTTGTCTGTAGAGTGACTTGTGAGGCAGAGCCATGGAAAAAGTGCAACATGGCCTCCTTTGGGCTATGCCAGGAAATGAGAGAAGTTTGGGGCTGTTTCCTTTTTTATTCTTCGTATTAAAATGGCAGTAGGGGGTGACAGAAGTGAAGCACAGCTTGGCTGAAGCTATGTTTTGGAAAGGATGTTTCAGGGTCTGCTGTCAGAAATGCAGGTGAGGGAAGGCTGACCCTCCTAGCTGTGCTGAGCAAAGCCAGGCCTTTTCCCACAAAAGCACTTCCCATTCGGGCAAGGCAGGGGTCAGAAATTTAAATTGCTGTACCCATTTTTGCCAGCAGTGAGGATTTCTGAATTTGGATTGCAACTTTGGAAAAAACACACTAAAATACAAACTAAAATCACTTTAATTGCTGAGCTGGCTGCTGTCTTACAAGCAGTGAATGCCCACTTCTTGACTCTTGCTTTTCCTCCCCCCGCTCCTCTAGGACTACAATAAACCAACTTTCTCCCACCATATTTCTGTGTGGGTTGCACATTCCTCTTCTAGTACTTTGTTGGTTTGGATGGGACAGTGTGATACAGTCTCTCAGTAGGGGGGAAATCCCTCTGTCATTCCAGCAGGTCGTAGAAAAGCACTAAATTAAAATAATCTGACATGGTCATATGCTCCATGTCAGGGGATGTCAAAAATTACATTTACCTCTATAAAGTTATCGCTCCTCCCCTAAGTGTAGAATTGCAGCCACACACTCCTGGGTTTGGGGTAGTTTTTCACCTCCTAGGAGGCCTCTGAGATTATAGCCCTGTTCCCCCCCCAGATGGAGGTGCAGGGGCTTATCCAGGCCTGACGCACAATGCAGTCCTGGGCTGTGCCACCAGTGTGAAGGGCAAGGCACTGAACATCCTCCCTTGCTGGACCACCTACCACCTCCCCTGGTGCACATGCAGCTTATCTTTCCCAGCCACATTTTGCTTTCTGCTTGCTCAGTCAGCCCAAGCGTGACCATGCCCAGCTTTGGTCTGGGCATGCCAGCCAGGTTCTGACGTGTGTCTCCTGGCATGGTGAAGGGCATGTCTCCAGTCCAAAGTGACTTACCCTGACCTCACCAGTTAGCAGACCCAGAGCATGAAGTCTACAGGGTGTCTCACTGCAGTGAGTCTTTGAAGACAGAGAACATAGCATTTTCTCCCAGTTTCTTTCTTGTTCTCCACCTGTTTTTCATTAAATTCTTGTAATATTTGATCCTAAATGGTTAAAATCTTACAAAGATGTTTTTACAGCATCTTGGTTTTTAAAAGCAAATGTCAGACCACCTTAGCTATACATGATGCCTCCTGCACTTAATACATCAGCTGCACCATTACAAAGCATTAAAGCAAGTAGGGACCACTGGACTCCTAATGATTTATGGCATCAGCTCCTGTGTCCCTCTCTCCGTGCTTTTGGTTGTGTCATTGATGCTGAAGGGTGCAGCTTTGTCCAGAAATTCTGGTGCCACTTAAAACAGTAGGTGTTTTCCCATCAAATTCAACAGGGCTGAGATTCTTTACCCTTTATCTGCCATTTGTCTGTAAGGAGGCAGCAAAAATTCCATCTCGATGGATAATATTATGGGACTATCAATCACAAACAGATGAATAGGAGTCATTCGCTACTCATCTTAAAACAATATGCATGTGCCAGAGGGGCTGAGTTATAAGTCCATTTTGGTGGCTGTGCATGGCTTTATGTTCAGGGAAAGTTATGTTTTTGCAATGAGTGTTTAGGGAAATAAAAGCGTGGCTGCAGTTCTCCATCAAACCCCTCTGGCAAGGTTCTGTGTGACAGGAAGCAAGTCATTAGGTGTTAGGAGAGAGGGTATTACACTTTCTGTCTTCTTCTGAGATATGAGTTGAGTTGGGAGCTGGCGAAATGAAGTGGATCCATGAACTAGGTCTTTAGATAATGGATGGGCCCTGTAATATATGCAATTTGAGAGCCGAGAAGGCTGCGTATGCTGACAAGACAATGTATGTGACTGGAAGTGTGGAAATGTGGGTGCTTTGTGGTTATTATATGTTTGAAGGACAGAAGAAGATGAATCCCCTTGACCTGACAGTACTTTTACAACAGGGTTGTCTAAAATCGGGAGATTACTTTAGTTGGCAGTGCATACTTCGAAGACAGTCTAAAAAAATCAGTGTAAAGAATAAGCTTTGTACATTTTAGAAACTGCTTCAGAACCTACTGTTTTACTGAGACATGATCATGTAGGAATTAGGGGTTCTCCCCCAAGGAAGGTGGACATTTCTTCACCAAAAGGATTGCCAGGCACTGGAACAGGCTGCCCAGGGGAGCGTTGGAGTTACCATCCCTGGAGGTATTTAAAAGTCATGTAGATGTGGCGCTGAGGGACGTGGTTTAGTGGTGGGCTTGGCAGTGCTGGGTTAATGGTTGGACTCAATGATTTTGAAGATCTTATCTTACCTAGACGGAAGAAAATTAAATATATTTCCTTGTCCTAGGATAGTTTCTTAAGCCTGTCAGAAGAAAAGAAAAAAGGCAAAAAATAGTAATCCACTACGGTGATTTTAAACATGTGAATCATCTGAAGAGCAGTTCAATATGGCACTGTACAGCTTTAGTTTAAATAGAAGCTTTCCTGCAAATATAATTAAATAATGCTTAAATAACTGAAGGATTTCTTGCAGACTGACAGAAATGGTCAGTGTGTAAGCGGCTGACCATGATGTAAGGATCTTATAATGTGAATAAATGAAGATACACATATGGCTGTTGAACCTAGGAGGACAGAAATTAAGAGACTGAGGAGGAAAAAAAATACTATTTTCAGGTACTGAAGAGATCAAAAGTCAAGAAGGCAGTGAAGCGAGTGGCACAGCTTGAAATGAAGGGTTTTCTGCTGTTAATACTGAGGTGGTAGGGAAAGAGCAAGGAAGGAAGCGATGAATGAAATGAAGGAAGGAAGGGGAAGATCAGGCTCACAGATGAAATCCTAAGAGTGGAGAGTTGTGGAAACCAGCAAGGTTTTATTTCTGCATGTGCTCTCTTCAAGCCTGAGCTGTATTTTCTACTGGGTTCAGATCATTTGCTGCATCATGGGTATATAAATTATACATATACATACATATATACATTATATCTATAGATAATGTTCATATACACATATATAAGAGATACAAAAACAAATAAGGTATATGTAAATAATACATAAATCAGCAGGTAGCGAGTGCAGAAGGGTCAGATGAGATCCCTGTGCTTGGTGCAAGTGACACGTGAAGTGACAGGTGGGGACACACATGTCCTGCAGGGCCGAGGACCAGCAGGCTGCTGGGGCAGAGGAAGGAGGGCAAGGGCAAGCGTGTAAAACCACACGTGAGTCCATAGCGTGCGAGGACTGCAGACCAGGCATCAGCCGTGTGAAAGGAGATGTCCTTGAAGAGTCAAGTGCAGCAAATTGGATGGGCTCGGGAGGCCCACAGCCAAGGACAAGCATGGACACACCAGGAGGGAGCAGTGCAGGAGAGGGAAGAAAAACCTTTTCTTGGCTTGAAGCCAGCTCACATTATGTCTCCATCTACGGCTTCAAACAGGGGATTCAAATGCAAAGCTTGACTAATGGAAAGAGATCAAAGTGATTATTCTTTAAATCAGTTTCCTCCCTGCTGGCCCTTGAGCAGGGCTGGTGTGACAGGCAGCCAGGAGCCCCACGAGCACCAGTGGCTGTGGTGTGATGGCAGTGCCAGAGATGGCACAACAGATGGAAAAGCCCTAGGGCAGAGAGGTAAAGCAGGTGTCAGTATTTTCTGTCCTGGAAGGTTACAAAGGTTGATCTTCATTCATTTTTAAACCAATTTAGTTAATCTGGTGCAAATCCTTGTGTGAACATATTAAGAGCTGACTTGAGATAGACCAAAATGATGGAAACCTGCCTTGCAGAGACTTAAGGAGCTTAGACTACTTAGTTTATCCCACAGAAGGTGAAGAGTTGACTTTATTATTTTCTGCACGTCCATATGTGAAAGAGAGAGATTTGATAGCAGACAGCTTTATAATCCAGCAGGGAAAAAGAAACAAACTTTCTGGTGGGTGGGAGCTGAAGCAAAACAGGCTAGAAGTCAGGCCTACTGTTTTGCAAGGAGGGAGTGAACTGGAGGAATAAATTCCCAGGGGATGGAGGGACTTGGTGGACAGCTATCAGGATGCCTTGAAGGCATCAATTTCTCCTCTTCAGCCTCAGGGCTAGCGTAGATACTCACTTAAGAGAGTTGCTTCACTGAGCAGCCCATGTAAAACCCACATTAGATGCTCATGTTAAGTGGACCGGGACTTGATTCCACCTGCTTTATGGTTTACTGATTTTTTAAACCAAATGACCTTCAAGAAAAGAGTGGGGCTTTAAACTTCACCACATGCACCTCTATCCAGTAGATTTTCGGCCTTTGTCTTTCAGCAGATGAATTGAAACTGGTCATTTTTAGTTTCTCAGTGGCAGATGAAGGACAGTAGGAAAAATATTATCTCTGTCATCATAGAGCATAAACAGAGAGCAGTGAAAGTGAGTGAAAAATAGGGTCTGTGGGACCTGAGGCCTCAGTAAAGAAATTCATCCAGAAAAAGGATGATTGTTTTTGTAATTTGAACCTTCTCTAGTATTCCTGTAGCTGTGGTCCTCAACCACACCCAGCCCCCAGCATATGTGAAGGATATAACCCCTTCTTCCCAAAAACATCTTAGGACAATCAGAAAGTCACTGCCAGGATCATCTTTGTCTTGGGAGCTGAGCTGTGCCAGGTGTTTCTGTCAGCAACAGGGAAGGCAGTTGGCTGCTCACCACCCCCATCTCAGACCACTTTGACTGCCCACAAATGTTCCTGGTGCTAATTCAGAGTAGATGGTGTGAGACAAAACTTATCAGTTGACAGGTGGAATTCATCTTAAAGGAGGAACAAGAGAAGGAACACTAGGTCAGTTCTCAGCTCTGTTGTTTTTCCCATTCTATAACCAATCATAGCCAATTTTTTAACAAGACATCAAGAGTTAAATTACCAATTGCTGCGATAGCTGAGTTAGCAAAGTATGTCCCAAAAGCAACGTGTAAAACTTTATATTATGCGAGATTTTTGCATATCTGCTCGGGTGGTTGTGAGTGCTGCTCCCTCTGAGTGCTGTGGGTGAATGCAGGAGGTGCAGCATGTGGTGACTTACCTGGAGGAGCTGCTTGTGCAGTCAGAATGCATCTGCAGGCTCAGGTTTGGTACAAGAATCAGCCCAGCAAAGGTGTGTCGCCTTGAATGCTCCCAGCACCATGTTGTTTAATCTTGTTATATTTCTTCCCTTTGATCACTTGTTGTAGTTGAATTTAATTTCTCTGTAACTAATTTAGAGCATCATACAAGGCAGTTCTCCATGCTCATTATAAGGGACTTTCCTAATTTTTTTTTAGTTAAAGTTTGCCTCCCTCTTGCTTTTGCTTCAGTTTTATGAGAGTGTTAATTACTTTCAGTTATATTACTTGGAAACTCATTAGTGCATTTTTATTAAGCACATTATTTTCTGCTGTTTCTGCCATTTTTATCATTCCTCCCTTTTATTTTCCCCAAGTTTGAGCAGTGAAAATTTGAGGGACATGTTACAGAGGGAGAATTCCCCTGCTGCCGAATCATATTTCGCAGATGGGTTCAGGTTCATCAATTCATTTCATGTTTGCATATTGCATATCACTGCCATTAAGAGCAAAAGCCCTGAATGGGTGATGAGGGCTTCTGTTCTGGCAGTCAACAACTCTGAAAAATCACTACGCAGGAAACTCCTGTTTGACTGCATCTGTCATTACATGGAAATATAGAAACCTAAAAATCACATTATTCTCCACTGTCTCCAAGACTCATTTTAGAGCAGCTATTTGGATCCCTGCCACATTATCTTTAAAAAAAAGGGATGCCTGTACTTGTGATATTGTCTAAAATGAATCTTCATCCATGGATTGTTAACTGCACATCCCTTATGGTCAATGACTTAATTAAATCAGATACTGATGACCTTAAAACTAATTTAGCACTTTCATGCATACTCTTTTCTGTTTGATTCATGTCAAATACAAATGCAATGGTGAAATCTTACTCCAGCGTTAACAGTTGCAGCATCCTGAAATGAAGCACAGTAGCTTGGTTTGCACAATGAAAATTAAATGGAAGCAACTTATTCTGGCACAAAATGTGCATTGCTGGTCAGTTAACTAGAGTAAAAGGAGCCATCGTGTTGCATTATGTTGCAGGTGAGATGTGTTCCACAAGCTGAACAACTGAAGTATATTAACAGTTGCCTGCCCACAGTCACTATTGGATATCTCTGCACTGATTAGCAAGAATAATCTCATTGTATACTCATTAAAAGAAATTAATCACTGGAAGACATCTCAACAAAGATGTCCTGAGTTTCTGCACCTTGGACTATAATGAGGTTTGAGAGCTTATACAGAAAATGGAACCAGCTTTCTCTGGGCTTCTATCGATGTTTTAAAACCTTAGAGAAAAGCATTCATTACACCGTTTGACCAAGTGGCTGAATTTGTAAGATGTTAAAAAAATACATTTCCACCTCTGCTTTTCTTCTGCTTGCCAAGCTGCCTTTCTGTGCCCCAGCCTGCTTTCTGTGCCTGCCTGTACTGCCCAGTGCTGCTCACCTCAGCTCACGGCGCTGCTGTCGTCCCCAGGTACGACACCATCACCAACCAGTGGGAGACCATCGCCCCCCTGCCCAAGGCCGTGCACTCGGCCGCGGCCACCGTGTGTGGGGGCAAGATCTACGTCTTCGGAGGGGTGAACGAAGCCGGCCGAGCCGCGGGGGTCTTGCAGTCCTACGTCCCTCAGACCAACTCGTGGAGTTTCATAGAGTCCCCGATGATTGGTAAGCCTTGCGTGGTGTCAGAGCAAACCTCTGTGCTACAGGTATCTTAGTGCCTTTGCAGAAAGCAAAGGAGTTGTGGGGTGGCAGGGGCTATCCCTACAACATACTGGCAGGAATGCATGGATATTATACCAGAGAAGCAATTATCTGGATCTCCACTGAAGGCAATTGTTACTCATTAATACAGGGTAGTTACCAGCTAGAAGTGATGAGTTCAAAGCAGAGGAGAAAGGAATCAGTTATTAGGTATGAACAATTAGCCATTTTAGATTAAAAAAATCTCCAAGTGCAGTGAAACTTCATGCTGGCATCCTGTGTTGTTCCATATGGGTTCACAGCACTGCTCAAGTAGTGGATTATCACTCAAGGGTTTGTTAAAATGCTGTCTGTCCTGTGGGAAGTGACAGGCATTCTGAACTGAGATTTATCAGTGGTGTCCACAGACATATGTGCTTCACAGGCTGACATCCTCAAGATGTAGTTTATTAAAAGTGTGTTTATTAGTTTATGATGCCCTTGAGCTCACCAAACATAAAGAGCAAGACGAGAAACCAAATTTTCCAATGTACCAGCCAATGTCAGAGGTGGTGACTTCCCACCAAAATTAGACCAGTGCTCAGAAGTTTGCAACTTACTTTCTGTGGTGATTTGCACTCTGAGTGTTCAGGCTGCTTGTGGAAATGAGGTTTAGTGTTCAGCTCGGAGAGGATGCTCCTGCAGGCAACAGCTGACCTGGGTCGTCTTCTCTGCACTGGGCTGTGCCAGCCTTCGGTCTGGCTGCACCCAAGTGGCCAAAGAAACAACTCACACATAATCATTGCAGAGAAGCTGCTTTTGGAGTGGTTTGCCTTCACATCCTAGTTCAGAGAATCATACAGTGGTTTGGGACTTTTAGAGGTCACGAAATCCAAGCAATAAGCAGGGACATCTTCCACTAATTCAGTTAGCTCAGAGCCCTGTCCATCTTGACCTTGAAGTTTCCAGGGATGGGGCATCTACTGCCTGTCTGGGCAACCTGTTCCAGTGTTTCAGCATTCTAAACCTCTTAGTCGTGTTGAAACTGTGACTTCATTTTTTAAAAAATCATCTTCTCATTACTGAGCCTTGGAGCAATAGGAGTAGCAAGTAGGAAATTACAGAAGGACAGCTGTAAAGTATTCAGGTAAGGCCTAAGCCTATTCAGAAACTTAGAATAAGCTGCTCTTTGTGTTGCAGCTTGTTACAATGATTCCGACCCTTTTGCCGGGGTTCCCTGGCAGATCAGGACACGAGGAGCTGGCGCTCCGTGGCCGCGGCCTCCCCTGCAGAGGCAGCGCGGGCGCTCCCGGTGCCGGCTGCTCCCGTGTGCTCTAACACAACATGACTCGCGTATGACGGGCATGAAGCGCCCAGCGGGAGGGCGTTAGCCGGCCGACGGCGTGTTTATGTAAGACAGCAGCACAAACAACCCCACTGCCTGGCTTTTTCCATCACGTGGCTACAGCTACTGCCGCTCCTTTAATCCACTGACTGACAGTATGAGGTTTTCCTGGACTCACAGCATACTGCAAAAATGAGTGCATTATGCAGAGTTGTATTCCTGTTCCTTACCATAATAGTACAAGCGCCACAGGAGCTAAAGAATCATCCCCTGGGCTCGTTGGGGTCTAGCAAGCGTCAACACCGTGTGTGCTTGAAAAAAATCATCTTAACCATCCCAGAGCTGGGTTCATCACCCATTGTTCTAATAGAGTTGTACTATTATTTCTTAATAGTACAAAAATACATGAAAGATACTCATGAAGTTAAAAGATGGTATTAATGTTTTCTTGGTGTAAGCAAAGTTCATTGGTTAAGATGAAGGCATAAAATATATGATAGAACAAGGAGTTCTTTGTTGGGTAATGTATAACATCAATTTACTTGCAAATAACTTAAAATAACACAGTCTGAAAAACGGCACCCCAATGAAGAATGTCTGGGGATGTGAACTGATGTGATGCCTGATCTTCACTACAAGGCAGTGGGAATGTTGGAAATATATTTCAGTTTCTCCAGCTCTACAGAAACTAGAGCATCTCCTGTATTTTTAAAGTATCCCCCCAAGAACTGGATGCAGTGCCAGGTACAGTACAGTCTAAAAGAAAGAGGAAGTAGAAGGAGCCTTTTGCAAAATGGAGCTGGGATCAATCCTGGCGTGATCACTGCCAGGGTGCCTCTGACAGCCTCGGAGCCTTTTTGTGTTGATTTGTAAGTTCTAAGGTGTACCTCTGAGCTAAGGCAACTGAGATGTGTGATGGTGAGTTATTACAAAGTCACCCTAGAGATCAGTGAAACCTGTTTGACCTCAAATAGGACAACAGTTAATTTAAAAATGCCTCAAGCATGCTCAGATATGCAACAGTTGCTGCAGGTATTGAAAGCAGCCAATGTGTGGAGATTTTTAGACCAGTAGCACCTCTCAGTTCACTGTGGTATTTTATGATAGTGAGTTGAATGCAGCATGGCACACGTATGAACTCAACAGGTCCATCTCTTTCAAAGCATCGCGTGCCAGCCTAACCCAAGGCAGCACTGGCATCAATCATGGCTCGTGTTTTGTCCAATCTGAGTGGAGGTGAAGCAGGCTGGACACTGACATCCTGCCTGTGCAGAGAAGATACAGACTGGGGACTGATAGCAAGTCCACACAGCTCAGCCCTTGCTCTCTTCTGCCTGGATTTCTTCTAGGAATATGTAGTGAGTTTACTCCTAGTTCCCATTTAATCTTTATGCTCCAGCTGTCAGGAGGTGTTGGGACATGGATGCCTGTGGGCAGTAGGTCTGACACCAGGCTCACTGACACGCTGCACACAGATGC
Source organism: Edolisoma coerulescens (assembly GCA_013397115.1). NCBI lineage: Eukaryota > Metazoa > Chordata > Aves > Passeriformes > Campephagidae > Edolisoma > Edolisoma coerulescens. Next base: position 2,549,454 of record VWZW01006553.1, read on the forward strand.
TGTGGAAGCCTTTGGGCAGGTGTTGGTCACACACATCCACATTTGTGGAGGAGAAGGTGTTTCTCAGTGCTGCATCCTTTGCCCCATGTCAGTCCTTCCCACCTTGGAGCAGGCAGATGTTCCTGCAGCAGTGCAGCCCAGAGCTGGAAGTTACTGGGATAATGGAGTCTCATGGGCCTTTCACACTGCATGTTTTTGGTAAACACCAAAACCTTGCACATCTCCTTCTCGTGTTTTTAGATGTAAAAACAAAGGTCCTACATGAGTAAATGAACCCAGGCTATGTACTTGCAGCACCTGCCTTTCCATTTCTGGCCAAGCTGTCCTATATAGCTGTGCTAAAAATGTATTCCATGCCCAGCTTTCTGAGCTTCATCTTATTTAACAAGATAGTCATCAACATGCTGAAGTCAGGGATTCTAAGTAAGCCTAATTACTTGGTCACTGCCTTTTAGATCACATTGTACCTTCATGACAGGGCACTAAAATACACCTTTTTTTGATACTCTGAACAGTCAGTGTGGAATTACAAGTTTTTATTAATGTTCCTGGATTGTAAGAAAACCAGTATTTAATTACCACCATACAAATTTTAAAATCTGGTGAGAACTAGAGAACAGGGATCTAAGTTCTGTGAGTTTTTCTGGTTTCTAATCCAAGTATCTAGTCCCTCACCATACCATTTACTCCTGCAGTGATATGTCAGACCAAAGTGGGACGATCACAGACCTAAGAATGCAAGACCTATCTGGAAAACAGCCCTAGAAGCATCTGTGCATTTTTAGTGCACTGTCCTGTGGCTTATTTTGGTTAAAATGCATAATAATAATAGTTTATTTTTTTACTTTACAAGAAAAATCAGATATATGTCTTGGCCCTCTCCCAAGGCCAATAGTTTGGTATTTGTAGGGGAATATGGCTGGCTTTCTCCTGAAAGTCCCGAAGCAATGAGTGTTTCCTCTCATTCTTCAGTGTATTTTTCTTCCCATGGCCAGCTCTTAGTGTTTTTCACCCTACTAAGCTTGAATTTTTATCTCACCCATTTCTCCTCTGTATATGCCATGTCCTTCCTGCAGAATTACTTTTTCCACTCCTCAGTGTGTTTCCCTATCTATTCTCTGCCCTCTGCCCTGCAAAATCAGTATTTTTTGTGTTGCTGTTTATCCGATGTCCTCCTTTTCACTCCTATCTCTCCTTCATCTCCATGGCTGGTCTTTTTCCAACACTCTTCAGTTCATCAACTTTGTGCCCATAAATTTGATGCTAAAGCTGCCCTGCAGTGGCAGGTGGAGCCTCCTGCTTTGGCATGGGCCATGCCCACCACACATACACAAAATGTGGTGTTTGCAAGTGAGGACACTCGACTTCGGGGTCTCCAAGGAGGGTTTCCTCAAGGGTCAGTGGGGAAGCCATAGGGCCAGCTGGGCAGTTGTGTATTTGGGAGAGATCAGCTCCCAGGAGAGCTCCGAGCCTGCAGGGTGACATCCAAGCCCTCACTGTTCATGCAGCAGCTTCACCTGGGCCTCACGAGCTGTGTTAAGGATCAGATCACAGTCTCCTGGTTATCCTATGGCCATGCCATTCTTGAGTTTGTCTGCAGAGTGTTCAAGGAGAGGAAGAGGCACTTACTATTAAAAGCAGGCTTAGTTTGTATTAGCCAGAATCCTTTCTCTAATTTGCTCCATCAAGTGCATCAACCTCCCCACCGGCCACCCACACCTGCCAGGAGACAATTTGGTTGGAGTTCTGCCTGGACTGGTGGCACTCCCACATTTCTTCCTCCCAATAAAAACGTTTAACTAGCTTGGTTATAACAACCTTACTCCATATGAAGTGCTGCTGCTGTTCTTTGCAGTGCCCCTTCAGTCCCTGACCGAGTGCATTACCAAAGGCAGTGTGAGATCTTTGAGCAGTCATGGAAGGGAAAGCAGGACTGTGCTACTTGGCCATGTAATGTCGGGAGGGATGTGAGAGCCATGGACACATCCCAAGTGCAGTCTGACCTCCATGAGGGGCACAGCAGCAGGTGAAATCATCAGCCCCACGTGAAGGACACCTCTGGCTCAAGCACTGTCATGGAGTGCACATTCCTTCCTCCAATGGCCTGCCACAGAATAAAACCACTGGCTTATTTTACTGTAGCAAGAGAAAAGGAGAGTGATGTTACCATGTTATCCACTTGGAGAGAAGATTACCTTTTACCTCTTATTTCATTTACATTTATTCTGCCTTCTAATCTCAAGTGTGTTTGCTGACCTTGACAAATCCCATTTAAGATTTTCCAGCCTGAAATGGATTACTACATCCAACAGCCTCAACACTTAAACTTTGGAGGGGAAAGGAGGCTGCTTCTCTGTTTCCATGCTTCCTCTCCCCTCTCTTCCTTTTCTCCAGCAGTCTTTTGAAATACCCAGTGGCCCCGCTGTATCCCACAGAAGCCTCTGACACGTAGAAGCTCATGTTCATGCCCAGTAGCATTGTCCACCTCCTCTCCAGCTTGCTGCACATTGACCAAAAAGCCCAACCAGAAAATGCTTTTGCAGAATTACGCTCCCCACCAGCTGCCTTGCACTGTGACCATGTTAAGGACTTCAAACACTGGAAATTGGGGTCTCCTGAGAGTTTCCATGAGCATACCAAGCGCTGAAAAAGACAACACCACAAGAAGCGTGTGGGTTGCACCTGGGATGAAGTAAGGTTAAAGATTGAAGGTGGTCATCCACACCTAAGTACCAGGATGTTGACGTGACGTTTCCAAAGTCCTGGTATCCATGATTTCTGTCCCCATGGTAACAAAACAAAAATAAAACCCACTGTTTCCTCTCTACCCTCCTCTCTGGAAGGGTGTCCCTTGTGTCTTTTTGCCATATTTTCATCAGGAACAAGAGACTTTTCTGTGAACTTCTCCCTTTCTGAAAGAACCAGCAAATATTTTTCTGTTTCTCTGTCTCAGACTTACTTGATACCAATTTATGAAATTATAGCTAAAGACAAAAGCAGTAAAAAGACAAGAGATAGCAGATGTATTGAAAAATTGATAAGAATCAAACATGATTGCCTCTTAAAAAAGGAAGAAAAAGAATATCAGACTGTCTGCCTATTCAAAAAGGAAAAAAAAAGTCACTATAAAAATACCCAAGGGGTTTCCCTCTCGTTCTTTAACAAAAAGAAATGTGAAGTCAGTGATTCAGTCCCCTGAGAAGTCACTGTTTCTGCCGTGAGGGAGCCCCAGTAATTTCCCTGTGAGATTTGGGAGCTGAGGGGTTTTTTTAATGCAAGAGTTTCATTCTCCTGCAAAACTGTGCTAGTCGGAGAAAAAAACCCAAGAAGAAGTGATAATTAAATATGGAAAATTTCTGATGAGCGTCTTAAGTGGAAAAAATGTCACATATGCAAGTCTGATTTGGAATGGGATGCGAGCCGGGTTGTTAGGACAGATAAGCCTTTCTGATGAATTATAGTGGCTTAGTGGCACTGTGAAGAAACTGAATACTCCTTGTTCTATTTTCTGGATGAATTAGTTTCTTCCCATCTGTTCCCAAGGATCAGTGACATTTTCCTAATACAGCCATGGTTTTTTGACATATGCCTGTAGATACTCGGCGTAGTAGGAGCTCAACTTTAACCCATCACGTGGGTTCTGTCTGTTTTCCTGCTGGGTGCTGCACCCCTGTAGGTCCCCCTAGGCACGTGCCAGTGTGGGGTGGGATGAACTGAGCCAGACCCCCCCATGGCCATGCTGGGACAGAAGCAGATAGCACAAAACCATTCTTTTCATTCTAGTTTTACCAGTTCAAACCTCAATTAGGGAGATTGTCTCTCTTCTGGAGATGTTCATCAGCTTTTCCTCAACTCCTGTCAAATTAAGTCTCTGTTAAATATTTAATGGAATAAGGTAGTTTTACAAGAACCTCAGGGTTACAACACACCATGCAAGAGGTAAGCAAATCCCAAAATAAAGCTGCCGCATCCTTTTCTGTGTTCCTAAAAGGACACAGTCATAATGCTGTAGATTTGGGAGGAACATATAAACCCCTTCAGTGTTATGCAGAGGCTGTTATCAGAGATGTAAGAGCACAGTAAAGATGGTATCGCACCTCCTCTCCAGCTTCTGCCCCCAGGTCCTCTTGGGAGAAGGTTGCAGGGGCTGAAACCAGCAGGACTGTGTCCAGTCTGATTCCCTGTTGGAGATGCAGGGGGATCAGCCTTTCCTGAGCATATGAAAATGCAGATTTATGAAAGGCTTTAACTTACAGCTATGAATGGAGAATTTTTATGTGTCCCCTGACCTCAGGATGGCCTCCTAGGAAACATGCATTTCACACCCTGAAGGGCTAAGCCAAAGGGCTGAGGCTCCTGCTTCTTAGAGAACTGGTTGTGAGGCTTATTTTGACTCAAAGCAATGCATTTTCCCATCTTTTGTTCCCAGACACTGCTGATTGGTTTTGCAGAAATGTTGATTAAAAAAACTGTATCTCATCAAGACAGACATCATCAGGAGAAATTTCAGCCCAACTGGCTCATATTTAATAATGTGCATATGGCGTGCTAGCAGCATAAGGGACAAGCCAACTAATTAGATTAGAATTATTTTATTCAATAATTTATGATTAGTTTTACTAATATTTCTAATAATGCCACAGCTAACAAGAATTTTAAAGTGTCCTCAGAAAATCTGATTGAACTTGACTCAGGATGAGAGAGTTGCTTAATTTCAAACTCCCAACCTCACACAGTTTGTTGTTAAATTACAGGACTGCTTGGAGATACACACACATCTGAAAATAAAAATTAGGGTGAATTTGTGAGACAGATAAAGGTGAAAAAGAAATCAGGTCTCAGAAAATCTTCTGGAAATGTGTGGGTGACCTTCCCACCAGGAAAAGCACAATATAAATGAGCATCAAGTATTGGATGTTATTAGGGGAGGTCTCTGTGCTGTGGGTTTCTGCTGTACTTAGCTGCTGCACAGACATGGGAAGCATCTGAGCTAAAACTTGCAGCAATTCTAAATTCTGAACCAGTTTGACATCTTGATTTCATATGTAACTGTGGAACTTTCATGGTGACTCCATTAGGCTTCAGGAGAGAATAATTGTTCTTTACCAGTTTAGAGGGAGGCGCATACTGGGGGATGAAGAAGTGATGAACTTTAAAAGTGCCTTTGAGAACTTGGAGAGAGGAGAACAAAACCAGGAAAGGTTTTCTTCATTATTCTTTCCCTAGCCTTGGAGGTTTAGAGAAACGTGACTTATCTATAAATAAGGGGAATGTATAAATAAAAAAACAGTCTCCAAACCTGAGCCTAAAACTGATCTCAGTGTTGCTTTCCATTGACAGATAACAAATATGCTCCTGCAGTCACTCTCAATGGGTTCATCTTTATTCTTGGAGGAGCTTATGCACGAGCAACCACCATCTATGACCCAGAGAAAGGCAATATTAAAGCAGGTCCCAACATGAACCACTCCAGGCAGTTCTGCAGGTGAGAAAAACCATTAAAATGGAATTAACGGTGCCTTAACATTTTCTGTTGATAAATAAGCTACTACAAGTGAAGGGGAGAGGGGAAGGGAAGTGTGAACCATTTGGGGTTTTTCCTCATCTCTTTTCTGACCGTGTTCAGGCACACAGCATTTCCCAAAGTGTACATTCAGCAGTCTGTTATGGTTCACGTGTCTCCTCACGTCCAGGCACGATGGATCACGGGGAGGGATGTGTGTTGGGCTCCTCCAGCGATTACAGGAATGCTGTTCTCCTCAGTTTGCCGTGTGCAACTAGAGGATGATAAATACCCTCTGTAGGAGAGACCACCATAATGTGGAACGTGTTTTTGCTAAGCAGCTAAAAGATCCTTGAATGAAAAAGAATACTGAGTAAGCACCACTCACCGATATTAATTACTATTATTTATTAGGTGCTTTTGATTGCTTTTCGGGCTCACTTCCCTGATCGTGGTCACAAGTTGAACAAATTTCATAAATTGTCTGACAAAAATAAAACTTGGCAGCCATTGCAGGTACTGGCAGCACTTAAAGGCCTTTTAAATAGTTTTACGTGGCTGCTACTGAAAGACGGGCTTGTTCTGGGCTGTGCACAGCCAGCCCTACACAGAGCAGGTTCCCATGCTGGGGAAGGGCTGAGCTGTTGGTTTCCCTGGAAAAGCCACTGCTGGTCTCCAGACACTGCCACGGGCACCAGGTGAGGGTTTGTTCTCCATGTCTGATGCAGCAGCATCCTGAGGCACTGAGCCCAGCCAGGGCGGAGGGGATGTGCCAGACAATGTCCTGACAAAGCATGGGCTGGGTGGGGCAGGAGGAGGAGCAGCGATGGGGCAGCAGCAGGGCCCACAGCAGACCCACATCTCCCAAATATTCAGCCAACTGCAGCTTGCTCCAGGGGTGTCCCTGGCCTCCATGCTACTGTTGGAAAACACCTCCATGTTTTAACTTGGATTTAGCCTTTCACTTCGATGCGGATGAGAAAATGCCTTTTAAGAAACCATGCTCAGTTTTTCTCTTTTTGCTGTTTTTTTCTCATTTCCACCTTTTTTCTCTTGCTTTTATTAATTTAAGGGGCGCCCTCTCTTGGCTGCTGGAGCAGATATTGCTGTAAGCAAAGGGGTCAGAGCACCAGCTCCATCCCGAGCCAGCTCCATCCCAATGGCTGCTGCCCTGTTCCCCTGCTCTAAGGACACATCCTCTCAGTCCCTCCACTCTAGCAGGAGGCAAAGTAGGATAAGGAGTGCAGTGCTCAGGCAGCATATAATGATATTTTTCTCCTGAAAAACAGAAATAACGGGTACAATACCGTTCAGGATCAGAGCCCTAAGATGTAAAATGAAACATAAGGGACTTGGACATTTGATACGTTCCTGCATCTTCCCATTCATCATAGAGAGGGATGAGCTGCTCCTTGAACATCTTTGGTTTGTAAAAAGTAATGAAAATCTGTTAAATATACAAGAGAAATGGCATGGCTGATTTCAACTGCTGGCTGAGCACCTCCCCTGAAAACTTCCCAGGGTTTCTAACATGAAGGGATGCTTTGCTCTGCACCCTGCAGAAGAGAAGGACCAAGGAAAGTGAACTGGTGACCCAAATATTCCCTAGTGCTTAGGCACCATAATAAACTGGCTTTGTTTAAGTAGAATTTGCCACCTGTCCGTAAAAAGTAAATTCAAGCTTTTAGATGACATTTTTTTCTAATTCCTAAAGCAACAGTGGACAGGAAACCTACATTTATAGTGGAATGGTCACCAAAAAAAGTAGATATAATTGGAAGCGAAAAAAGGCACCATTTCAGAGATTCTTGAATGTGCTGGGAAACAGTCAAGGAAAAATATTTCAGCCTAAAGGACCTGTAAAGCCTGTGACAAAACCTAAATAAATCAGAATCTTTGGAAATAGGGAAGATGGGGGGTCAGCAGTTACAAATAGGTTAAAAACCTGCTGCTGCTACAAGGAGGCTGAGGGAACCAGAGCTGAGGGCTAATAGGGGTAAAAAGAAAGGCACTTTAAATCTTTGGGGATTAAATTTGTAATTTTAATCAGTTATAAAACCACTGCTGATGAGACTGATGAGGTAGCAAAGTAAAATACAGACTGATTGGGTGGGTGTTTCTCATCTGTATTTGGAGGGGAACAAGGAGATTGGGTTCTGTATTCTGGTCTGAGGGACCAAAAACATCACTGTTGGCAGCAAGGAAAGACGGGAACCCTGAAATTATATTCTCAGATCCAGCAACCCAGCTCTCTTAGACACAGGTGTCTTTAGAGATTTCATTGAGAAGCTGATTGAACCACTAATGTTGATTTTTAATAACTTCTCAAGTTGAGGATGGATCGGGGCACTGCCAAAGTGTTTCCGTATTTTGAAAAGGTGAAAAGGAGAATTTCAGTGCAGCAATTAATTTTGCAAAGTACCAGCATCAAGCTAAGTGGTCTCACTTAGCCTCATGTTGGTCCTCTGCAAAATACCAGAGTGGTTAATTTGGGATTTCATCAACAAATAACTAGATGCTAATAAAATAATGAGCATCAATCAATGCACTTTTCTGGAAAATGAGGCTTGTTAAACCACCCTGTTGTCATAGAATCATTTCGGTTTGAAAAGACCTTTGAGGTCCTTGAATCCAACCATAAACCTGACACTGCCAAGTTCACCAAAGGTGTTGGGAAGCCTGGTTCTTTGTTTTGGTTTGTAATACGACACGCCTGGCTGCTAAAGACAACTGTGGCGCTGTAATATACTGCAGTTTCTCCAAGGCATTTGGCTGGCATTATATGGAATTAACAAGGCGCACAGTAGAGAGATTAAATCTGCTTCACTGACAGATCTCAAAATGTAGTTGTTAATGAGAAGGTATCATTGAGCAAGGCCACTGGTAGCAAGCATTTCTTCTTCTTCAATGCTATTTAATACATCTATCAAGGATCCAGGTAATAGAAAATCTCCCCTGATAAAGGCTGCAGGTGGCATAACACTTACTGGGTACAAAATATTACAGAAGGAGCTATTTTAGCAGTTACCTGAATATCTCAGTTGAACTGTCTCAAGCTAGCAGTGGTATTTTAAATACCAAGTAAGACATGGAGGAAGTACACTCATAGCAGCCCTACTCCCTTGGAAAGCCAGGCTCTCAGAGGAGGACATAAAGGAGATCACTCAGAGCAGCACAACATGAGCTCGCATCACAGTGCTCTGGATAAAAGGTCAGTGCAATATTGGAGATATAAAATGAGCCCTAACACCGAAATGAAAACAAGCTGAAGCTGGGGAGAGCGAGTGCTGCTGCATACAGTGCTGGTGAGATGAGTGCAGGTCCTGGGTCCTGCATCAACATGTGGAAATATCAGCAGAAGTTCAAAGGGAAGCTGCCAAAATGACCCCAGATTGCAAATCAAACCTTTGACATGAAACTCAAGGAGTTTATCAAAGAAAGGCTGAGAGGTGACTTGATCACTGGGAGCAAATGGAGAAGCTTTCAGTCTCACAGACAAAGGCGTAGCAGGTTACAAGGGCTGGAAAGTCAAGTTACACATCTTGGCCTCGAAGTGAAGCACTTTCCCAACAGCAAGGATAATTAAACAGAGAAGCAGCAAGGAAGGGGGTGAACTCACCAACACTCACTGTTTTTAAGAGGAGATTAGATACGTTTCCAGGAGAGATGCTGCCTGGGGAAATGTCCATGGCCTGCGTATACACAAGCTCAGATTAACTAAGCACAGAGGTCCCTTCTGACCTTAGCCTGTGAATCTATAAATTCCTCATTCCACTCATTAGCATGGATCACAAAAAACATGGTTTAAAAACAGACACATAAACAACTTAAAAATTAACTGCATGCTATTGATCTCCTCTCACCAGGAATCACTCGATACCGAATTTGCTGGGAAAAATCTTGACCGCATCACTTTTATTTTTATCAGCTTTGTTTCTACATGTTAGTGATGAGGGAGCATGATAGCCTCGAGCAGAGGGAAAAGAAATGTGTGTGACATTCCCTGCCTGTGAAAAATTAAAGGTCTGTTCAAATGGTTTTAATATCAAGTTAAATTACTTTTAATGAAAAATGAAAAATAAATGGTTCAGATCTCCAGCTCACAGTCAACAGAAGAGCAAATTGAGGATCATTTTCAGATTAAGCCCAGTCTGATGGAAGTCAATAAGAAATTCATGCTGATGTAGAATTAACCCTTTGAAAGATGGTGCTAAATGAGAAAAGAGCGTTTTAAAATTCACTGAGAGGTTAAACACCTTCCACACAACAGGTGAGGGAAATATTTGACATTTCCCAAACATCAGCCAAGTGCGAGCTTTTTTCCACACACACCCTATCTCAGTTTGGCAGCCCCTATTCACTTGCAGAATCTTGAGATGGTGGACAGCAGCCAACAGGAGTGAAAAGCCAGGATGAGGTGATCACACCTCGCTCTGCCAGACACCTCCCTCCAAAAAGACTTGCAGATATCCCTCCCTTTTGGCGTGGCAAGGCCTCCCTTTGCAGGCAGGAGTTCTCCCTCCCTGCCGTGCCCTTCAAGGGTTCATTTTTCCACGAGTGAAAAGAATACCAAATGTGTTCCTGTGCATGATTAAAAATTCCATATTCTGCTTGCTTAGGATGCAGGCAGCGTGCAAACAGGCTTGTGCTACAGAGAGCCTCCACGGGGCAACAGCAGCAGCGTGGTGGTGCCAGCAATAATTCCAGAGAAGCTAATTTAGTACCAGCAATTCCCAACAGACACCAGAAAAGCATTTTCTTCCTCCTCCTCTGACTGCTAACCAGTAAGATTTATTAGATGGTTCTGCTGAATGGAAATCTTTAATAAAACTTTGACTCAGGCTGAACAGCACAAAACCAGGGTCAGTTTGGGAATTATTTTACCCTGCCTCACCACCTCTTGTTTTCAAATAAGGCCTTGCTCTTGAACAGCAAAGCATGGAAGCCTGGTGCCTCTTGTGCTGTCCTGCCAGGTATTGCTGACCTACAGCACCAGCTACAGCCTCCCCAGGCTGGCTCCCTTCCTCTTTGCAAAGTTCATGACAACTCCAGGCACCGGAAGGGGTTGGAGCACAGCTTGTTTGGATGGATATTCCCAGGTGTAGCTCTAATGGAGCAGGTTTCCTCAGTGGCCATGTGCTTCCCGAGCCTACAGACAGGAAGGTTGGTGTGTTCAGCCAGCAGCGTTTGCAGCTGGAGGTGTTTGTAGTCCAGAAGGGAAAACCAAAATCTTCCAGCTTATCTGGAAGGAGACATAGGTGTGGGGCTGTGCTCCACGGACAGCAGTGAGAACTGCTGCACCAGACTTCTGGCAGTAATTTCTGTAGGAGCTGATGACATGAAGGATTGTGGTGGGCATTAAAGCATAACTGATAGACAGAGCACTCAGGCCATTCCTGATGTGCTGTGGACTTTGGAGTAAAACACTGCTGGTTTTCAGCAACAAGTAACGATGCCACATGATGGTTTTGGATCATTAGCAAGGGAAAGTGCTCGCGGAGCAGGGGAGAATATAACTGGAGCTCGGCCAAAACACCCACACTAATAATCCCGCTCCAAGAAGGGGCATGATACCCTCCTAATTGACCATGACTAATCTGGACCCTCATTTATCCATCTCATTGTAAAGATGACACTTCTGGCAGCACGACACGGCCACCCGAGCTCGAGCCATCTCCGGCGTAACAACCTGGCTGCCAGCGCGGCCGCTCCCGGCGCCGGGGGCTGTCAGCTCTGCCCCCAGACAGGGGACAGCGCCTCGGCTCCGACTGCCACCACCCACCGACGCCATGCCAGCAACACCTTTTGCTCCAGAGCCACAAACCACCATGCAGGTGTCTCAGAAATGTCCCTGGTTTAAAAGAAAGCTTAAGGGGCACGTGCAGCTCTGCCTGGCACTGCCCAGAGCCACATCCCACAGGGGCTGGGACCCTGGAGGTTTCCCTGGTCCTAAAGCCAACTCCATCGAGTCGATGAGCATCCTGGAATCACACAATATCCTGAGTTGGAAGGGATGCGCAAGGATCATCAAGCCCAACTCCTGTCCCTGCACAGGACAACCCCAAGAATCCCACTAGCATCATTCAGTTCCACCTCCAATAAAGCCCTCCTGAAATCTTAGGGCAGGAAGGAAATTGATCCACTAATAAATGCAGGGATTTTTTTTTTCTTCTTTTAAGCAGATCCTGTGTTGACCTAACTGATAATACTCAATAATGTTTGTAGAACTGCTCCAAATAAATGAGTGTGTGCTTGTGTATGCATGGCCAAGAGTGAGCAGGGAGAAGAGCATTGTTTGAGGCCTCAGAAGATACTAAGTTTCAGGCAGTCGAAACAATACACTAACTCAGCCGTTTCAAATCTTTTGCAACCCTGAGAGTTACAAGACAGAATTTTTTAAAATTATTTTTTAACATTTCCTGATGAGGCTGATATGATCCTTAGGACTGCACAATAATGAACAAAATTAACATTTCTTGTAGTCCCACTGCTTGATAGTATGTCCAGCAGATCATTGGGAGAGGGAAGTGCTGAAGCAAGAGCACCCAGGCATTCACCTCTCAAACATACAGGAAAAAGGACAGTGAAATCCTCCACTTCCAAAGCTTACTGCCCATCAGGAGACTTTCATCTTCCCACTCTCCTCAGCTCTTGTCAGGCAGCACTTCTGGTTCCCACAGTTCAAAAAAGACACAGACAGACTGGAGGGGGTCCAGAGGAGGGTCGTGAAGATGATCAAAGGGCTAGAGAGCCTGCCTGATGAGGGAAGACTGAAGGAGTTGGGTCTTTCTCCCTGGAGAAGAGAAGGCTCAGGGGACCCTCACAGAGTATTCCAGCACTACAAGAGCAGCTACAAGGAGGACAGAAACTCTCTCTTGACTAGGAGACACAGGGAGAAGACAAGGGGCAACAGGTACAAGCTGCAGGGGGAGAGGCTTCATCATGATGTAAGAATTTTTTACAGTGAGATCAGTCATTCACTGGAACAACCTCCCCAGGGATGTGGTGGAGTCCCCACCACCAAAGGTTTTCAAGATGTGGTTGGACAGGATGCAAGCTAATCTCGTCTGGTGTCCCTTTCCCACAAAAGGTTGGACCAGATGATGTTCCAAGGTCCCTTCCTGCCTGGGCTGTTCCATGATGTTTTGGTTCAGTGATTCAGTTTGTCCATCAAGTCTTTTAACAGGCAGCTGTCAGAGAGGGACCTTCTCTGCCATTTGCTCAGACTGGGCAAGGTCTGAAAGGTGGATAGGCAGGGAAGAGATGCAAAGGGTGTTTAGATTACACAAGAACACCAGTCATGGACAGCCAGGTCCCCACCAGCCCTTGGCACACCTCAGCCTATTGGGATTTTCCTGGGAGTGTGATCCAGAGCTTTGTGGAGGCCAGCAGATGGATCAGATGACCCGTGGCAGTGTCAGGGGACAGTCACAGCACGACCTTTTGACACTGAGCATTGTTTGGGAAATGAAATATGCCCAGGCACCTCAGGAGAATCAGTCACAGGGCAGAAGAAGCCTCTCTAGTGAACAGCAGTAATTACCTGCAGAGTAGAAAGCTGGGTCATTCATTAGCCTGCACGGTGATAATTTGCTCAAACTCACTTTTTTGGAAGGAGTGGCTGAAGTGATCTGGATTTGGATGCCCATAACCTTCATGCTGGGCATTCTGCTGGAGAGGTGGAGGTGTGGCTTCTCCACAGGAACTCACTGCCCCAAAGCCACCAGAGGGTTTGTGTCCCTGCAGCAAGGCTCTGTGGCACAGAGCTTCCTTCCTTCCTTCCCAGGCTCTGACAGCCTGTAATCATTTTATCTCTCAGGATTAATGGCACCAAGCAATAAACTCGCATCCTAATTATTGTAATTATTTCTTTCTTTGTATGTCAGCCTTGGTAACGATGTTTTTACAGCTGATGGGATGGAAGGGAGGGGAGAAACGAAATATTGTCACAGTAATGAAGAAAGAGCAATGAGCATACTCCTTTCCACTCACTTTTCTCAAGGTTTTAGAACCTACTTGAGTTTTCTATTCCCTAAGGTCCCAGAAATTAGCGGTGATTGTCCTAATACTGTAAAGTAGCAACAATTTAGGATTAAATTGCTAATTATCTTAAGCACCTACCTGCCACTTTAGCCCCAGAGATGCCTGAATGTCTCCAAAGTCCCCTGCACGTGTAAGTACCCACTGTGTGCTCAGAACTGCCTATTTCTTCATGGCAGGAGCAGCTCACTGCTTTGCTTAACCTCAGGCATGACTCACAAGCTAAGCATTATGCCAGCCTTATCTACGGGAATTGCATACGGAGGGAGCAGAAGTTGCTCTAATCACCATTTAAAATTCATACAGTCTTCCAGAGGGTGGAATTCAGCATCCATTTCTTCCCCAGTGTTTTAGCACCAAGATGGGAAGGTACAGGATTGAGCTGCTTGTCCCAGGTGCTGGGCAGGAATTCTTTCCAGGGCTGTAGCCCAGGTTCCAGAGAACAAGGGCAGCACTTGCCCACTCACTGTAAGCCAAAATCCAGAGCATGGGCTGGGGAGGAGCCCAGACCCAGATCATTTTGGGAAAGTTTCCTTGGCTGCTCAGCTGCTCTGTGGTTGCAGCAGCTCTGGCTCAGAGTAGCTCCTACTAAACATGCCACAGAGAAGATTTCACTAGAAGGAATGTGGGTGGCTAAGATGCGACACAAGAATTTGTAAAGCACCCACGTCCCTGCTTAGAGACCTAACGTGAGGTGCCCGAGGGAATACCGGCACTGAAGGCCGGGTTTCAGCTGTGCAGCACAGAGCCAGCAAGGAAGGGCTGGTGGCTGCTTGGCTCCTGTTCCCATGGTCACCTGTAGAGTCTTCCCTCTGGTCGTTCCATTCTTCCCATCCAGATCAAAAGCTCCATGCAGAGGAATTTCATCAGTTAATGAGCAGCGAGTGGTAGACCAGCCCCAAATGTCAGTGGTGACTGAGCACGGAGACCCTCTGTCCTGGTGTGAGGTGCTGCCATCTACACCAGCATGTCCGCACCAGCAAATTAAACTAAGGCCATTCATGGCTCCATGCTCCACACTAATACTTGTTTCAATTGCCCATTATTGATAGTTCTGAAGACAGATCTTTTTTGGGGATCTTTTGGAGTTTTTTTCATTTTTCCCACTTAACCCAAAAAATTTGACATATTAATTTAATTTATTTTATTTTTATTTCTAAAAATACTTTAATTTTTATTTCTTTTTTGCATCAAGCATTGTGTAGTAGTGCTGTTTTAATTAGTAATCGGCATTTCATTAGAGAACAAGGCAGCAGAGCTGCTTTGTACCACAGTCCATCTCTGACATTGGACCCTCTTCCACACATCCCAGACCATATCCCAAACAAAGAAGCTTCCATCTTCATCAACTTCACAATCCAAAAGAAAAAAAAAAAAGTGAAACAAAACCAGCAACCACTACCCTAGGGCCTCTTCTCTCACCTGCTCATTTCAGCAGCCCCTCCCACATCAGGAACCTGGGGTAGGACAATCCTTCCCCTCCTCAGGCCAGATTTTTGCAAGCTGTAATTCCCAGCCTGCCTAAATAGTGACTTTTTCCTGTCCAGAAATGGACCTCCCAGCCCTCAGCAAATATCCTAAGTCCAAAACTGTGGTTTAATTTGCACATTTGTCTGATTTACTGGGTTGGCTGGTCCTGCCATCTCTGCCTCCTCCTGGGCATAGGGACTGAGCCTTGGCAGGAGTTCCTGCCAGGCAGTGCCTCTCCGCCACCAGCTCTGGCTCCTTTGGAGGTGGGCTCCTTCTCTTTCAAAGCCATCTTTCAGGATGACACTTGCTTTACTCAAGTCCTTATTCTTCCCCATTTCTCCCTGACGTTTGAAAAATAATTACCCGTGGTTCAGTAAGTTCATTAGCAAACTCCCTCAGGACCCTGGCTATGCATCATCCAGCCCTGCTGATTTGTGGATAGGCTCTAATCAAGTGTTTCAAGTCTCTCTCTCTCCTTCCTCCTCCTTTCAGATTAACAGTTATTTTGACAAGATTCTCATTATTTCCTATTTCCTGGCAGTACCCAGGGACTAGGCTTATTTGAGTCCTCACTGTTGTCATTGTGAGTTTATTTTTAACCTCAGGCTCTGCTTCTCCACAAGGACATCAGAGTCTTGTGTTCTTCAGAAGCACGTGGCTTTGTCGGTGCCATTTTAGTCTCAGTTCATCCTGTGTCTTCCAGCGCTCTCTGGCTTTTGCCTTTATCATTTTATATCTTTCCTCTTCCCACTACTTCAAAATTAGCCATATGAAATTACTTTGCTTTTACCAAGCCTAGAGGAGCACTACATTTCACCTTGTTAGATCTAGGCCACATTCTTGGTTGCAATTAATTTCTCATCTTCCCCTCCCTCTTTTTCTCCCTGCTATCCTTTGGCAGGTACATACTCTCTGAGTCTACATTTTCCTTCCCAACACAATTATTCACCAGCTGCTCTCAGAACGGACCCAGCCACCAGAAAAGCCACCGCCAACCCCATACAGCTTAACAACATCTTTAAATCAACTTGGAAGGCAAATTTGGGCTTCCTGGCAGATGAAAAGCAGAGACACCCCCAATTTTGGGTTCCCCCCCATGCACTGGGAAGGCAGCATGGGGCACATGGCAGCCCTGCATTGGCTTTTGTCACCCAGATGCCTCTGGCATGCTCTGCCATTTCCAAATGCACGTGTGGGAGCCCAGCCCCATCTTCATCAGCCCAAAGCAGTGTCCTGCCCTGTGCACGACTGCTGGAGAGGCCGAGGTGTAAAGTGGAAGGAAGAGGAAGAGATGAGGCTGAGGGGCAATTTTTCTTTCACATACCTTCCACACCTCTGCGCCTTCCCTCTTACCAAGAGCCTGTGGACCATGGGATTAGCCCAGCCCCATTATTCTTGATTTATAAGAGATACCTGAAGTCAAACACTTTCACTTTAAGAAAGCAGTAAGGTCTTTTGTCTGCAGGCATTCCCTCAGCTGCACAGCCCCAACTCTCAGATCTGTGTGCCCCAGATCTGCTTTCCCATGGTGCACAAGGACAAAGTCAGCGGGACCTCCATGCTCCAGTGCCAGGGCATGACCACAGAAAGGGCTGAAGCAACAGAACATATTTTGAAGGTTTTTACCCTCCCCATGTTGCAGCATCCATTGACAATTAAAGGAGTAACTTGAAGCAAGAGCTTATTCCAGCTGAGGTGGTAGGAACCCCAAATTGCTTGGATTGGTTTTGCATGTGTGAAGTATTACAGGGACACACCACCCTGCTGGTTTTGCTGCAGATCCCGTGTGTGGGCTGGAGAAACATCTTACTTGGACTTTTATCTGTTGTTTACATTAGAGACAATAGTTACCTGCCTGGCAGGAACACAAAAAGGATTAATTTTGGGGAGAGAAAGGGAGAGGGAAGAGAAATGCCCACACAACTTTATACAGATAAGAACAAAAGGTGTATTCACGTCTACCGCTTGTTACAAAAGATTAGGTTTGTTTTAAGCCTAAAAAGAAAACTGTTCAGTAAGACAACTAACTGAAACTAACTTTTTCTTTTTTAAAAAAACACAGTGCTGTGGTTCTGGATGGAAAAATCTATGCCACTGGTGGGATCGTCAGCAGCGAAGGACCTGCCCTGGGAAACATGGAAGCCTATGACCCTAAAACAAATACGTGGACACTTCTACCAAATATGCCCTGCCCCGTTTTCCGACACGGCTGCGTAGCAATCAAGAAGTACATTCAGAGCGGCTGATGTTCCCCGGGAGTTGGATGGACAACTGTTTGTGCCTGCTGAAAGCAGGCAAGAGGAATACGATTACTTAAGGAACAAAAGCAGCAAAGCCAGCCAGTGAACATATTGCTCTAAAGTCTTGAATAGTGTCTACATTGAATGTAGAAAAATCATCCTCACCTTTTGGTGAACAAGGAGCAGAGAGCTCCGTGCTATGTAAGATATTGTAACTTAATAATGCAAGGGTGTCACTAGATGTTATAGTGGCACTTGTTCTGGACATCGGCTTTTGGTCAACCCAGGTGCAATAGAATTTCTCATATTTTTTAAGCTGGGGAGGAGAGGAAAACAATAATCTGCATTTTACTTTAGAGCTCAAGCTTGATTCTTAAAATAACCATGCAGATTAGTTTTACTATTACACTTTAGGCATCAATCTATTTGAAAGGTCAAAGTGTCCTTACCACTTTGATTCCTACATTTGTTTTTAATACATGCTTTTCAATACCAATGACTGAGAGAAATCTTGTGTGACAGATGGCTTACGTTGATGTCAGTCTTCCATCAGATCAAACAAATCTTTCAGTTCTCTAGAGAAGAGCCCAAAAGTGGGGTGAGGTGGGGACTGGGGAGAAGAAGAATAGCCATTGGTAATAAATTCCATGTAAAATGATGAAAAAAAAAGGTCTGTTGGGCTGGATGAGTTTCTGCTCCCGGTGATTCTCGTGTAGGCACGTGTGGCTGTGCCCAGAGTGGGGGTGGGGGGCTTCTAAACCTTTTCCTCCGGGTTTCTGCTGATGCGCTTGGCAGTGCTCGATTGCCGCAGCGCAAAATGGAAACAGTTTGGATTCCAGAGGCGTTCTCCTGATAAACCCACTCTTCACTCCTGGCTGGAATCGCAGGAAAACGCACAGCATAGGGTGGGTTTGCCACGTGTCCATCAAACACAGAAGATGCCTCCTGGGGCTACGCACTCAGTTTTGGCTCTCTACCAAAATTCCTTACGTTGGGATACACGCCACTATCTTTTATGTAAAGTCTGAGAAGTTTTTTATTTTACTTTATTTTTCAAGTTCCTTCCCCAGGTGTGGAAGCCTTATACTTCTTATTTACAGATTTTAAACACGAGTTTAAAGCCCATGGTAGAAAAATGCATAGACTTAAGCCCAGTGTAAGAGACTTCAAATTATTACTATGTAGAGTTGTAAGTATATGCACAGCACAGGGGTTATATTTTTATATATATTAAAATATTGTCTATCCAGAGAGCATTGTGATGTGGAAATTCTTTATAAATTTATACATAAAAGGAACAAATGGGAGATGGACCGGGTAACATAGAGGGGGCAGGGGAAAGAATCTTGAAATTCATCAGTAGGAAGTAACCCCAAGCTAAGGATTGTCTGATTTCCTTCCAAGTAGAGGAAAAAAAGTTGCCATACTTGCCTTTGCAGACTCAAATCCCAAATGCCATTCCAGTAATTCAAGAAGGAGGGTCCTGTGCAGGGTGTGGGTGAGATCTTGCATTCAATATCTAGCAGAATTTCATACCAAATACAGTAGCCTTTTTATATGGAGGGAGGTCTGCCTACAGCTTTGGGGAAATCAATGCAGATGGTTAGCTAATCATCTTATTTTATTAATAATCATTTATAAAATAAAATAAAAAGAAAAGAAATTTGTATCTTGCAGTATTTAAAGAAAATGTGCTCGAGTCAGCTGAGTCAAGCTATAGGGTGACTCAAGCCTCTCATTTTGACAGTGAGGTTCCAGCCTTTGTTATGCAGTTGTTCTATTTATTCTTTGAAGAAAAGAAAAATAATAAGCACAACAAAATTATTTACTAGTATGTCATTTAAAGTATTTATGTCAAACAGGGTGCAAGTGTGAACCTAAAGATTGGAGCACAAGTTTCTAACTGCCTGGGGCAGGACTAATTTTAGTGTTGGTGTGTGTCTACCTCCAAAGGAGGTGCTACCTGTCAACAAGACTGAAACACATTTGACATTTCCAATTTAGCTTATTTCTTCATTTCTCACACTGGAACAAAACTGGCTATTTCTGTGAATACTATTAAAAACAGGGTTATCTGTAATGGTATTGTATATAGTTTATGTTTACTGTTAAGTTCTTGTTATATTATAATAAATATATTTATAGATCTAGATTCAGCATCCAGATTGGATTAATTTTGTCATGACTGATCAAGAAAAAACACTGCACAAACGGGGACTTGGTGTTTTAACCCAGCCAGGGATGAAAAAGTATTCATTCCATCCAACTAGTTTCTCTTGCAAATCCAAAAATTTATTGCTAATACTTAAATGCTCAGAAGCTTCCAAAGTACTTTCATTCTCATTTCAGAAAAAAATTTCTTAGAAGTAATTTTAGATTTTATTCAGCAAGAGTGTTTCTTGTTCATCTATTTTCCCAAACATACTATTAAGTAAAGAACAAAAGGGCTCAAGATAGTTTAGGAAACGATCTTGAAAAAAAAAAAACAAAACACTGATAGACAGCTTTTTTTACTTTATTTTTAAAATGAAAGTAAGAATTTGTGCTTCACTGCTGCTGCAACGTCTAAAAGATGAAAGCTGCATTTGCCTTATGGTCAAAATTCCTTCGTATCCAGTGTGGGAGCTCTGTACCTCACTGGATACATCATTCAGAGAGCAATTCCATGCAACCGTTCATGGTTTCTTTGATGTTTCATTAGGGTGTCATCTGGTAGTTGTAAAACTGGATCTGGAACAAAGATGAGCCAAATATAACTAGTCTCAAATACCACCACAGTGGAACATTTCAGCCGGATCTGAGGAGGTAATTTCTGTTCTGCACATTAACAGGAAGAGCCTAACATTTATTGAAATTGTCTCTGGTTCTTACAGAGTATTTAAGAGCGTGAACTGCAGTTTTTAAACATTTTAGTTTAGGCTTAGTGGCTCAGGTTGAACAGCCTGTGAAGATTACTAAAAGCCTTGCAATTCAATATTACCAAACTATGCTGCAATAATCCAGACCAAGTGGGGTGAGCTGCCAACCTTTCATTAAGGCTCTGCAAGGATCTCTTACTCAGCACTAGTCAATAATACTTGGTAGGATGAACAAGACACAGACTATTTACTTTACTTGTATGTGGAAATTATTTTAGTTCCCCTCTGGGAAGTTGGCTGAGCACTTTTGCCAAATGAATCATGCGCACATATCTGCTCAGAGATTTTTCTTCTTAAAAGCTTTAAGAAATTCAGGGGCAGGCTGGCTCAGCAGCCTGATGATGATAAAAATCTCTTTTGTTCGCTGGTGTGACTCTCCCCTGGCTCACCTGGGAAGGAGAGTGAGCTCCAAATGGGGCTGCTCACTGTGTTCAGGTAATCACCTACCCCTGACAATTTGCACAAGCCATCCCCCTTTCTCCCGTTGTTTCATCTAGCAGCAAACACACTACTAATAAAACCTCAGCAACCCCATCTTTTAATTAACTGCAGGTAGGTGTTAAGGCTGAGCTTAGCACAGTGCAACTGGAGCAGCTAATTAAGAGCGCTGAGTACACTCCAGCTTGCCCTTGGAGGGGTCCAGACAAACTGATGGCCAGCACGAGCACCCGCGTTCCGCAGCCGCAGGGATTGGCCAGGAGAGCAGCTGCTCCTGCCCGGCCCCACCAGCACAAATAAGTTTAATCAGCAGAGATGGAACAGGCACAAGTGGCTTCAGGTACTCGACCACCCTCCCAGCTTCTCGTGAAGAATTTGTCTGAAATAAAGGGAACTGATCCCAAAGCTTTTCTCTGCTGTTTCCAATGCACGGGCACGGTCTCAGAACCACACTGCTTCCCTATCCCCACTGAAAAAAGGTGACGGAGTGTAATGTAATACTGGATAAAACTACACACAGTGTATGCAGTCAGGACTTGGCAGGCTGCAGCCTGTGCCAAGTCTGTAAGAAGACACTGACTCTGTATCTACTTGGACATTTTTAACTTGTCATGCTAATACAAGCCTTTTAAACTGGATGAGACCCTTAAGCTCACCCCTTAATGCCTTCTTTCCCATTTTAAGTCAGCCCAAAAACAGGAGCTGAAGCGTGCTTTCAGCTGAGGTAGAGGTGCCAGCACGTACAGGAAGGCAGCAGCAAGTTCCCATCATCAGCAAGTGTTCTGGGTTGATAACTTTAGACTGCAGAAAAAGCCAGAAAGAAAATGGTCTGGAGGGAAGCAGATGGATGCATCCCGGGCACAGTGTTCCCATCACTCATTACATTAAGCTGGACAGCAATACCAGAACAGAAACACCGTTTTTCCTCTGAAAAGCCAAGCTATTTGAGGCATGATTAAACACTGGCTGAGGTTAGAATTCATGAGAGCGAGAGCTGCCATCACGGGCTCCTCAGCCGAGCTCTGGAATCCTGGAAACAAAAACAGAGTGGCAGACTACTGTGAAAAACAACTCTCCCTTTGCTGGGCACCAGTGTTTTTTCTTTTGATAACACACACTACTTTTAGGAAGTCCTGTTTAGCTAGCAGATTTCTTACAGAGTAATAAATTCCAATTTTCATTATCTAAACAAATTCTACTTCAGTCGGCAGCAGCTTTACACACAGAATTGAGTGTTTTGGCTCAGTTACTACCTGGGAAAAGGAAGCTCCAGTCCTGCCATCAAGCTGTTTCTGCCTCTGAATTTTTCGTTAGTGGTGGTCTGTATAATGAAGGTTTGAAAGGCTTCCTGCTTTTAATTTCATAATCTGTTCTTTCTTCCTTTGGAGTTCATACATACCCCCGATCCTACAAAGCGAGATTCATACTGGCAAAATACATTCAGTATCAAACCTTTGCTGTTGTCCAGCATCAGTGACTTTTTCCCACACTTTTGTGGCTGAAGAGCAGACAGGTGACCTAAGGTCACCTGTGACACTCCTACAGATGCATCAGCTTCTCACCTCATTAAAAACAATACATGTTCATAAAAATAGCTCTTACTGGTAGAAATGAGCCAACTCCACATCTTGGGAACTTAAGCAGTCTCTTAATTTCTAATGCAATGTCCCTGTGCTGGTGGACAGCATCCAAATAAGGATCAGGGAATTGAACAGGGAAGGGGACACACCAAATGGTCTAAGAGTATCCTGAGCTTTATGCTCTACCAGAATCACTGTCCCTCTACCACAGAAACAACAATCAGCTCTCACAAAGCAAGCCTAAACTGCCAAGCCCACTGGAATTTTGGTAGCTGTTTCCATTAAAAGAGATCATCTTTTAGTAAGTTATATGTTTTCACGTCCAGTGAATGCAGTGCTGCAGTACTCGTTACATCAAGTTCAATTTTACCTGTTTCAATTTAGGCCCAGCTTTTCTGCAAGCTGTTTATGTACTTGAATACTACAGGCTGAGGAAGTTGAGGCTGTTCAGCCAGGAGAAGGGACACCTCAGCAACATTCCAGTAACTGCTGGGGACCTACAGGGAATCCAGAGAGGGACTCCTTGTCAGGAACTGTAGTGATAGGACGAGGGGAAATGGGTACAAATTGAAAGAAGGGAGATTTAGGTTAGATATTGGGAAGAAATTCTTTACTGTGAGGGTGATGAGACACTGGCACAGGATGCCCAGGGATGTTGTGGATGCCCCAACTCTGGCAGTGTTCAAGGCGAGCCTGGATAAGGCCTTGAGCAACCTGGTCTAGAGGGAGGTGTCCCTGCCCATGGCAGGGGGTTGGGACTAGATGATCTTTCAGGTCCCTTCCAATCCCTAACAATCTCGGATTCTGTGATAAAAAAGCCCCACACAGCCTTTCTGGGGAAAATTAAGAGTGGAAATGTGTCAGCTTGGGAATGGCTCATATTTCTGTCTTCTGTTTGGCAAGAGGTATCCCCTATGGAGATCAGTATGTCCAGACTGCTTACTACCTGGAGAGATCAGACTTTCCCAACTGGATAAAGGGTTTTGAATTCCAGAGGTAACCTAACACTCAACCATCTCCAGAAAGCCCAGAAGTCTCTGCCCTGCTGACATTCATTTTTAATAACCTGTGGGTATTTCAGAGAGTGCTGATAATGTGACAGTTATCAAAGGGTAAGTGAAATGACTGGGTAATTACAGGGCATTCACCTGACATCAAGCCCAAGTAAAAATGGAAAGACGATATCTAACTAAAGTGATCATGAATCAAAGAGATAAGAAGAAATACAATGATTTTCTAGGAAATTGGCTGTATCACACAAAGCTGATCTCATTCTCTGACAGTATTACACATTTGATTGATAAGGTAATAGATTTTCAACAGCATGTGACAAAATACTTCAACTACCTCACTGTACAGTATTCAGACAGCAAATATTAAATGGGCTAAGAAAAGGCAGATTAATTGAGGAATATCTAATCTGCTCAAGTAATTCTCAATTTGGTACTATGAGAGTGCTTCTAATGGGGGAATCCTCTTCTCCTGAAATTCTTGAAAGAAAATGTTGACATAAATCACTAGTCACAGACCTGTGGAAAAGAAGATTAGCTGAGGGAAAGATAATGAGGCCTGAACAAGTCATACCTATGGTGCTGGTTCCTCTGGCTGGCTGGCTGGGACCCATAAAACTTCTTTTCATAAAGCTAAGCAGGACCTCAGAGAGGTGGGAATGGGGCAGGTTGATGTTCAGGATGGAAAACTGCATCATGAGAAGCTGCAAGTCTGAGAAGAGTCAAGCAACAAGAGTTCCTGGCCGAATTTCATGGTATAAAAGGCCTAAATTGATCTTTGGGTGTGAAAAAAAAGGGGACAGGGAATAGGAATCAGTGATTTTTGCCTCTATAAATGGCACTGGTGGGACCTATGCTGGAATATCACATCAATTTCCTCTGTGAACAAATGTTTTAGAAGATGTTGAAAAATTGACCTACTGCAGAATAGAGCCACAAAATTGACTTAAAGGCTGGAGAAAATGCAGTGAGAGCCATAAAAAGCTTGTTCTTCAGCAAAAAGAAGATGGAGAGGCTAGAGGCTACTTGATCACAGTGCATTAGTGTCTTCATGGGGGGGAAAAACAGGTATGAGTAGTCTACAACATAAAGAGAGGACAAGAAGCAGTGCCTGGAAGTTGAAGCTGGACCAAAACAAATGAGGAATGAGGCACATGTTTCTACCCATGAGTTTAACTACTCCCTGAAAAGTTCAGAGAGCAGGGCAGATGTACTCTGCAGAGTAAATGCCTTCCCCAAAACCACTGTTAGGCCATTCAGATGTTAGCAGGCCCTGGGCATGCAGGAGATTAAATCATACGTGCCACAGCATCCGATTCAACAAACCAGTGTTTTCTGCTGGCATTATTCCCTGTGAATAAACCCAAATTTTTGTAGCAAATTGCTGAACATTTAAATCATCATTAGATGTCAGCTCATTTCCATCTCCAAAATTTATTCTCATGCATTGAAAAGATTAAGAGTGTAAAATTTATGCTCAGCTTGTGCTTTCCTCAGAGTCTTGTGAAAAGGAAGCTTTTTATTTTTAAAAAAAGCTTTCTTCCTGCTGGACACTCTTTAGACTTTAGAGCAAGACTCTGAGCAGTCTAACCCCAGTATAAAGGTGAGACATTAATTTTAAACCAGTTAAATCTCCAGCGCTTCATGAAAATGTAGTCTTACATGATTTATGATACTTCAAATGTCTAAAGGAAACAGCAACTTACTACTAAACTGATGTCAGTAGTCACATACAACACGTGACTATCCATGTTACGTTTAATTTATCTCACTAAACCTTTTGTCATGTCACAGAGAATACAGTGGGGATCACTTCAAAACTTATGTCAGAATTAAGTTCATCAGAAACTCAAAACATATTAGCAATTTGTCCTTCCCTATTACCAAAATCAGGTATCGCTGTTCTTCCAGGCAGCCTCCACACACAGGGGATTCTACAAGCGTAACAAAGTCAGCAAGAGAATGCCAGATCTTTACAACAAAACTGTAGCTGCAGCTTCGGAGATGACAAACAGGTTCTTAACTAAAACATTATTTTCTTTTCCTTCTACAGCAGAAAGATTCCTTCTTAGAGAACTAATTTAGTCCAAATTTAACATCTTTTCTAGGATGAATTAATCCTCTATATTCTGTTTCACTCCCTTTGATGAATAAACACTTCAAAGGGAGTCCTTTTGAAACTTGACCTCAAGTCTTTCCTTCCTCCCAATCCAGAGTCCCAAAGTGGACAGGTCATCTTCTACAGACTCCTACTTTCATGTACACACAGTCAAGCATCTCTGGGCAATGGCACAAATCAGATTTTACACTGATGCAAAGGGGTTTTCTCATGTCCACAACAAAACCAGGATGACAAAATGGTGTGAGTGCTCCCGGCAGCCACCCAGTCCGAGGGACCTGTACATTTCTCACATGTACTCTGCCAAAATCCTGATTGCTGAAAGATGAAAGCAAACCCAGCAAACCAGAGGAGTCCAGCACAGCAGAAGCAACCCCACTTCGTCTGTTCGCCAACACATCCTGGGGGCTGCATCACTGACACCCCAAATGTGGAGCCTGAACAGCCTCTGCCCCCAGCCTGCCCCACCCCTGTAACTGGATGTGAGGAGCCTTCAAACACCACACCACCTTTTGCACCTCAGTCTTGAAAGTTTAGACCACATGGATAGATTAACAGCTGTTTTAACTCTATAACCACCAGACATCTGTAAAGGAAAACAAAAACTGAAGTGTGGTTATTTGGGCTAAGAAGGCGAATATATCATTTTAGGTAAGCTGTCCACTAGAACATGTGGTATTAGCATTATTCTGCATCAGCATTCCAGACCAGCCAAGCTCAATGCAAATGGCCAGGTTCACACTAACATTCCACTAAAAATAATGAATCCATTTTAAATCTTAGCAGCTTATCATAGTTTTAAAGGAAAAGGTTTTTTCCTGATATAAAAGTATAGCGTAACTCAAATGCAATTCTAAAATAAATGGAATTTCATAGTAGTCACAACCATCTACTGGCAGTGGGTTCAACCAAAATACACTCCCTATGCAAATGATCACACTGGAAAAAAATGACTCACCTAGAAATGGAATGAGGCTGAATTAATTAAAGTTTATAATCCCTCATTTTTACATAATAGTTACATGACCACAAGTGAAGCATAAAAGGAGTAGGAGAAAAAAAATGAAGTGTTTGGCTTCATTAATCAGTTCATAAGTTTACTGATTTAGCTTGCAGAATTTATTCACATGCAGTGCTGGCTTAAAACCCCATATATTACAAGTCCAAATCTTACCCAAGATACAGAAGAAAAGGATCTCATTTTTAATTTATTTAAATAAATTATCTGAAGAGCTTAAGGAGGAAACAGAGAATGTGCAGCACTGCAAATTTAAGAAAATATGGGAAATTGCATTTCAAAAGTACATTCAAGGCAGAAACCAACAGCAGAAGGAAGCAGCATTAAGCAGTGAACACTTGACAAATATGAGTGCTGCACAAGCTTCTACTAAGGCTTTAGGAACACCCACCCTAACTATTTCTCACTAATTCATGCTTTTGAAGTACCACTTGAAGTTCACTAAGTATCTTTACAAGAATCCTTTTGTCAGTTCCCAAATATTTTGTGTCTTTTGACTGGTTATTTTTACAGCCACTGTCAGAAATCAGACCTGAATCTATTCTCTGTTAACATGACCATCCCCACTCCTCAAAGACAAAGAAAGACACAAGACCTCACACTCTATTTCCTCTATTCAAACTGCACACCCAAGTGTGGTGCTGGTACCTGCAAGGCCATTCAGGTCAAAACACACCTGCCCATGCTGAGCCCAGGTTCTCACCAATCAACTTCATTATTATACAACAGGTATTAAATTTCATATCTAATTGTGCTTTCAAAGCTGCATATAAAAGTGGAATATAAAAGTGGAGTCAGACATGAAGTTCCCCCTTCCTCAACTACTCTTTTGCCCAGGAGCCCTACAGTTCAAGGTCCACAGAAAGGAAAAGAGGAAAATGTCCAGGTGTGTTCCATGTCCTACACCTCAAGGGTTCATCCATAAAAAAACAAAACAAAAAACAAACAACCCGAAGTTGTAAGAACAACTTTGCTAAATATCATAAATAGAAAGGAAAGAGTCTTTCCTTAAAAAAAAACTCTAATTAGAAGCCATTTCTCTAATGGACAAAAACTGAAAGCAGAAGTTGCACCAAACTGCTCAAAATAACTAAACAGCAAGATCCCAAAGTGTCACATCTAAACTGCAAAACCAAGGAGGTCTGGTAACGAAAAGACTGTTCTCAGCCAGGAGGCAGCATTTCTTTTAATACATTTTTAAAGGAGCTAAAGCTGTGTTTTCTTGTCATCTTTATTCAAGTATTTCACAGCAGTTATATTACAAATTACAGTAAAATGTTCAAAATTTCCAGAAGTTCAAAAAAATTAAATAACTTACTTCAAACTAACGTAAAATGAAGTCAAAATGCAAAACATCAATTTAAACACAATTCTGAATAAAACTATAGAATCCAAAATATACCATAGCTGATGAAGGAAGTCTACTTAATCCACAAAGTAGACACACGTTAATGAAACCAAACAGGACGCCCCAATGTCTAAGTAACCCAATGTACAAGATACAAAAGATGCAAGTACAAGCCCAAATTCAAGCTTATGTTGTGATTACAAAATAAAACAAAAACAAAATAAAAGACTATCAGCTGCAGGACCTGCCATTCAGGAGACTGAAGGTAAAACCAGCGCTGACCCACCAACTTATTAGGAAAAAAAAAAAAAA